>KK112630.1:950567-997012 GCA_000611955.2 Stegodyphus mimosarum | reverse complement strand
TTCCTTGCAGTCTGTCTGCACTGCGACATCCGTAATCCAATCGCTGCTCAGGATTAACAAAATGGCTTTCTGGCTATAAATAGGACTGAAGTGAATACATCTTGCTTTTTTTCCCCTTCCTCCGATTTCTCCTTCGAGATACCCACGCTTGGAACTATTTTATGTCATGCGCCTAGCAGCTTTAGCCCAAGAAACCTGCAAAGTTGCCTAATGCAAAAGTTCGGTAATAATAACGATTCGTAGTCGTAGTCGGTACGCATTGCTTTTTCTCGGGTGCTGTTGCCTGAATAAACCACGCCTCTCGCTTTGCCTTTTCCGTCATAGCCTAAAATGTAAACTATATATATCGAAATCACGGGTTCTTGTTTATCTCCCCTAGCGTGTTTCAGTTTTAACTAAAAGTAAAATTCTGAATAATTGTTCTTGTAAAAAGTAAAAATGATGTTTTGACCAGCAAACAATTTTCGCACCAATCCTAAGCAATAGTCTTCTCGACCATGACTCAAGCGTGATTTGGGTTTCATCTTTTCACCAAAAAACACATCATCACACACACATATATCAACAATTCATTTTTATGGATACCGTTATCTGTTTTAATAAGAGCGTTTAAAACATAACGCAAAGAAATTGTTGCTAAATGGCAAATAATTATTCTATAGCTGCGATGAAAATACATGGTGTAGAACTGTCCTTTATAAATCATCAGTGCATAGGTATATTATAATTTACATTACACACATAGTTACACATATAGCTTATTAAACACAGCAGTAATCGAGATAAAAATTAACAAGACGTACATATATATGTAAAATGTACTGGCGTTCAGATAAAAATTAAAAATTTCCTGCCTCAAGGATTATGACAACGGTTATCTGCGCAGTTGGCAATAAAAACTTTCGTATGGGTAACATGCAGGGAAATATCTTTGTACTATATCTAGTACGATCATATATGTATATATGGTGGAATATAATTCACACAATTCCATATTATGGAATTTCAACATTTGAGTTTACAATATTTTTCTTCAGTCAGTTTTCCACATAGCACATCATGAGTTTTTCGTTTAGCACATTCGCAATTCATGTGCCGCCCAAACGAGATAGCAGTTAGCGATGCTGACTGCCTTATCGAAGGCCAGGTTTCGAATGCCGGAGAAGGCATTAAAGTTTGTAAATAAATAGTGCCTGTGCGGCACTCTAAATATGCGGCGAGACGAAAGTCCTCTCGAGAGGTTAGTAGTGAAAGAGGGGTGGGAGACTCTCGGAACTGTCCCCCCTGGGATGTTGTCTTTCAAAACTGGGGCAGAACTGAGTAAAGTCCTACAGCCACCTATATGGCGCCAAGACTTTTGCCAACGAAAGGCCCAGTCTTGCTTCCTTGCCACGATGAATTTCGTGGGTTTACTCTGTTGTCAGATGAGCGGAATTAGTCACAACAATAAAAACAACTCATATTTCAAAAGGAAGAAGATAAGTTACGTAAAAATTTAGTAGCATAAACAATCTTGTTTTTTGCTTTCTCATCTTTGACAAATACATTGCCCTCCAAAAGTTAAGGAACAGCAGGCTTTTTGTGTCTAATTTGAGAATTAAGCAACACAGAAGCAAGAAATTTACAGGACATGTTCACTAAATAGATCTTTAATAAATGCGACATAGAATGTTTCTGAAATTCAACACAAACATGAATTATAACAAAAATTGCACTCTTGGTAGAGAAATCCAGTCTTGGAGAAACAGTATATCACAGTTTTTTGATGAAAAATGGAGTGGTAACATTACAAAAATGGGTTCTAATAAGGAATGTATCTATTCCTACTGCAATACATTGGCGGCAGCGACGTTCCTTGCTATGAATTAAGTTGTAAGTCAGTGAAATGGGAAGCAACGACCAGACACGAAGTAGTCCTTGTTCAAGCTTATCTATCGACCTTGGAGGAGGATTTAAAGCAACAAATCTCAAGGTAGTCCAAATATATTTTATCGGATTCAGGTCTGAGGATTGAGCTGGTCATTCCATCCGCTCCTTACCGTGACCTTTAAGATAGTCTTCAGCAACCCGAGCTCGGTGCGGTCGTGCACTGTCGTCCATCAGAAGAAATCCAAGACCAATAGCAGCAGTATATGGACGGACATATGGATCAAGGATTTTCGTCTTGATATCTCACACCGATCAAAGTTCCTTCATGGAACACATGCAGGTCAATGTGACCACCGAGAGAGATCCCAGCCCAAACTATTATTCCACCACCTCTGCAACTGTGTCTTTCCACACTGTGGGATTGATTGTATCTGTTGCGTTGTTCCTTCCAGATCAGATGATAAAGGCGCACCTCTGTGCCCTCGGTTCAAGGGGACACAAACAACTGGTCATCTTGCATACAGACTTGTATTGTGCAGGCGTCTGGGCACTGTAATAGCTGAGATTCTTGTTCTTGTTGCCATTAAGTGATCTGCCATGAGTTGAGGCACAGTAATGTTCCTTCTCCTTCGCCCGAAAGAGCTAAATAATGGTCTTCCGCAGGTGTAACGTTAGGTCTGCCTGCAACATGTCTTCTAGATACAGATTCCTCGGATTCAAACTGATTCCACAGTCAGTGGACCACACTACGAAAGACATTGAGACGTCTGGCAGCATCAGCTTGTGACATTCCCACTTCCATCCATCCGATCGCCCGCCACCTCAACGAATCGGGCAAACGACTTCTTAAGACTCTCCTGGATATTGTCCACAAAATTGTAATAATAACGAATATCAACACTCTTGAACAAAAATAACAATTTTTGCATTTTTTCTCGAACTCCTACATAAGTATTAATTTCTATAAAATAAAAGTGGTTGCAATTGTTTCTGCATATATTTTCTTAAACTTCGTTACTCTCATGCATAGGAACTGTGAATTTAAACGTTATCAATATTTTTGCAATGGTGAACTTTGAAAAACATGACGTTCCTTAACTTTTGGAGGGCAGTGTATTTACATTACTCATTTTCGGCCTTTCGACGTCATTGTCCTCAAAGCGCCATCCAAAATTGACGAAGCTACATTTTTTTTTGCTTTGAAGTTTTTAAAGAACCGAGACCTATGCTTTCCAAGAATTCTCACTCATGTTTTTGCAGTTTGCTCAAAAATTGATTTTGATTGACAAAATTGCTCATTTCGAACTTCTCGTAAGAATGTTCCAATTCTCAGTTTTATGTGCAACGTTATTTTCAACTTCTTCAAATCTTCATTTAAAGCGTTATTATTATTTGAATCCTTCTCTTAAGCATTATTAAGGCATAAACACGTGGCAAGAAACACTTTCTAAATATGAATTTAATTGTAAATCTCAACGTAGGAGTGTTAGAAAATTACATAATAACAGCATGTTAGAAAAGTAAACAAACGAGCCATTGAAAATGATGATCTCATTGCTAGATCTTCTCAGTCACAACAAAACACTTCTGAAGCAGGCATTCAGGTATCAGAGAAAATTACGCTAATTATCATTCAACTCCAGGTTTCTAAATGGTTCTTTTAAAACGGGTCCGTGACACTTAGCCGACAACCACTTAGCCGACGGGACACTTAACCGACACCAGTTAGCCGACAAGACATTTAGCCGACACGGACACTTAGCCGACACGGACACTTAGCCGACAGGACATGTAGCCGACACGGACACTTAGCCGACAGGTCATTTAGCCGACACGGACAGTTAGCCGACAGGACATTTAGCCGACACGGACAGTTAGCCGACAGGACATTTAGATACGAGACACTGAACTGTCAAGCCATTTAGTCAACAGGACACTAAGCCGACAGTGACGTTTAGCTGGCACGTAGCCAAATTGAAAAAGTGTTGAAATTTCTCGTCAGGGAATATGATTTAATTTTCGAAAGGAAGAAATAATTTTTCACTTACGTCACGACGGTCACTTAGTTGCATTTTAATATGGTATCTGCATTGTTGGTATCCACAGAAATTGTTCGTAAAGTAATCAATTGGATTTCTTTGAACACTTTCACAACATTAATTTTTCACATCATTAATCACATCATTAATTTCCTATCATTAATCATTTCTTGTTTACTTAATGATATTAATTTTCCATTCTCGCTCCTCCAAAATGCTTTCAAATTTCTAATATCTTTACGTTTCATTACTATTTTACTCATCACATAATATTACAATTTTCCCTTACAAATTCGTTTAGCTCCTCCCACTAATGAAATTTTCTCTCCCTGTCCTATGAATCGACGCAGTCGCAGATGCAGGTACCCATGAATCACCTAGCCCTGTGTATAGCTGTGAAATTACTGTGCATAACTTTTTCTATGCTAGCATAAAAAGCGGGGCAAAGCATAGCACCAAGAAGGCGGAGCAAAGCATGACTGTGAAAAGTCATCGTAATGTGGTGCCATCTATTGATGCTAGATTTAACTAGATCAGTCTTCTAAGTAGATAATACTATGTACTCTGTTTTGAAAGTCGTGACGTGTAATTTTCAATATAATATGTTATATTAATGTTTTTCTTATCAAATATAACTTTTCTCTATCTGTTAAAAATGCATAAATTTTCATTTCATTTTTCATTAATTTTATTTTATTTTCTCTTTCATTCCTTCTCTTGTCGTTTTTCGTTTAGCTAAATGGTACTGCGGCCACCTAACAGAAGTAGGTTTGATTTATGTACTTACGGCAGAGCCAGAGGGCTATCTGCCTAAGGGGAGGGATGCCTTCGTGGAAAACTTTCGGTAAAAGTTTACAATTGGGTGCCCCTTGTTTTTTGGCGATTCTGTTTTGATACCAAGATCGGCGCCAATAAGACACAATTTCAAGATTGCCGCTACACAAAACCAAAACAAGAAGTCAAAGAATTTCACAAACTCTGTGTCCATGTACATATTGACCTATTTTCACTTAAAAAACATCAGAGAATTGCACAAACTTAGGCGTTGCGCCCTTTCTTGACTTTATCCATGTACAGATCGACCAATTTTCACTTAAAAAGACATAGAAATTTGACAAAAATCCAGTTTTTCTTACTCTTGTAAAAAGCGCCAAACAAATAAGTGGACGATTCTGCACTTTAGCCTAAGTATCATTGAACCAGACACGTTGCATCTTAAATGCAGTATCTCGGGCGATAGGAATAATGAATGAATTGTTACATTTAAGTCTGAATATACATTAAATGCACATGAGGCTGGGTTAACCATCAAACAATATATGCACGTGCTTAGGGAATCAAGGAAAGGGGGTCACCACAAAAATGCTCTTAGATATTCAGGAAAACGAGCACCAACAATTTTTCCATTAGCATGCAGCTAAACCAAAAACGAGAAAGAGAAATAATGAAAAAATAAAAAAATAGGAAAAATGAAACGAAAATTTATAAATTTTTAACACATATTGAGAAAAGTTACATTATATAAAAAAATTAATATAACATATTATATTGAAAATTATACATCGCGACTTTCAAAATAGAGTACATAATATTATATACAAATTAGTTAGAAAACGAGAAATTCTACGTATATTTTTACAGTGTACTAAAATATGTGCCATCCAATTTCGGTAAATCATACTCAAAAGGCTTTCCGCACGACCTTAACTACGGCCAACTGGAAGAACTAAATTCACGAAGGTCACGCCTTAGCACGATTCAAATCATTTAGTAGGCGCGGTTAGAAAATAAGAGTGGAGTTGCATATCAGCAGCATATGAAGAGTGAAAAATGTAGTTTCTGCGTAAATGTATTCAATTCTGAATAAAACAAAACCTTAAAGAATATTTGAATTCTAAATTAAACATTATGCAACAGTTTAGTGTTATAAACATTAACGTAAGTATTTTAAGCGAGAGGCGTGGTCAATAAAATGTTGCAGAATCGCGCTTTTAATTTCATACAAATTTGAAAGCATTAAGAACAGCCAGATTGGAAAATTAATATCATTAAGTAAGCAAGAAAAATTATTACTGATGTGAAAGTGTTCAAAAGGACCCAGTTGATTAAATGAAGTAGCTCTACGGATAATTTTTGAAGATCCCATATTAAAATGTAATTAAGTGACCGCCGTATTTAGGTAAAAAAAATTCTTTTTTCCTTTCGAAATTTAATTCACATTCCTTGACGAGAAATTTCAGCGCTTTTTTAATTTGGCCGATATACACCAAACAGCACGATAAATATCACACAATGCTAAATTAACACAGTAATTATAACCACATATGAGATCTTTAAGAATCGAAAAATGAATTTTACTGATAGTGAAAATATTACTTAAATATTGAATTTACGGATAAGTCCAGAAATTTCGTAATTCATAGTAAGATTAAATAATTAGTTCGTACGTGTGAGCTAAAACGTCACTGTCGGCTTAGTGTCCTGTTGACTAAATGTCTTGACAGTTAAATGTTCCGTAGCTAAATGTTCTGACGGGTAACTCTCTGTCTTGGACAAAAGTCCTGTCGGCTAACTGTCCGTGTCGGCTAAATGTCGTGTCGGCTAACTGTCCGTGTCGGCTAAATGTCCTGTCGGCTAACTGTCCGTGTCGGCTAAATGACCTGTCGGCTAAGTGTCCGTGTCGGCTAAATGTCTTGTCGGCTAACTGGTGTCGGTTAAGTGTCCTGTCGGCTAAGTGGTTGTCGGCTAAGTGTCCGCGACCGCTTTTAAAACAGGTAAAAAATTATAAAGGAATTCTGTTAGTATCTGATTCTTAAATCCTGAATCAGTTTCTGTTAAATAAAGGGCAAATTTCTTATCTTAAAAAATACGATACAAACATTAATGTTTTCAGAAAAGACGATAAATAAAGATAAATTAAGAAAAAAAACTACAAGTACCCATGATTAATTACCCTATTTCTATAAAAGAAATTCAAAATATTCATCATGCATATTTTATCGTTTCTGAGCAGTTACAAATAACAACTAAATTCTTCTGTTTTTCTTCCATACAGGAGCACCTATGTGCATGTAAATAGCATATTAAATAATTGAACATTTAATTTTAGAACATTTTAAGAGCTAAGCTGAAACTAAGTTACACGATAAACCAATTCAAATGTTAAATACTAGAGAAAGAATTGCGACTTCCGTTGTAAAGATTGGAACTGCAACTCATAGTCTCATGCATGATGAGGTTAGTTTTTAATTTATTTTTGTTAGTCCTGTGTATTTTAGTTTAGCGGTTTTGCTCTGTGTTCATTTACCATCTAAGGTTATAATATCGCAAGATGCCCAAAATACAGTAAAACGAAACAAATGAAAATTTAGCAATTTTTTCAGACTTAGTACGTTTTTATCGTATTATCTTATGCAACTACGAAATAATTCATCTAGATTTTGCACCCAGGTAATCACTTTCGTAAATTTCTCACGCATGGAAGCAAAGAATTTTCTAGTTGCTGCTAATATCAAAGTGCCAGTAATGGCATAGTAAAGGATACATACTGTGACTGATGCAAAGATTTAGATGTTGACGTTTAGAAGTTTTCAGATTTAATCAAAAAACCTCAGTGATGTAAGCAACTAAACTGTGAATCAAAACAAATGAATGCCACTTGTTGGCAGATTGCCGCAGAGAAATTCAGTACTTGCCATAGGGCTATCGAATCCGACTATGACGTTTGGAATATTAGTAAAAATTCAAGAAATGCATTGTAGGATTCAATTAGTCTACAGTTGTACTCCATCACTGTCACCAAGGAAATCGAGTTCGCTTACTTGCATTGGATGGCATTCGGTGATAAAATAGGGATGAATAATATTATGTTACTGCGAAAAGGTATTAGGTTTCTACAGCGCCTATGAAGGGAAGATCGTCCTGAAATGTTGATGGGATTGTTGCAGCTTGAGACACGCAAAAAAAAGTGTTACCTCTAAAACAAAGCATTAATGCTGATAAGTGCATTCACCAGTCCGATAGAACGCTGGAAAAGATAACGCCCACTTTCAGTTAATTGACATCGGCTCTTGTGATACTTCTGAATAATGCACAATCTCATAAATGGTTTCCCATTCTGTTAAAAGTAGGGAAGATTAGATGAGCAATTTTGCCGTATCCTCTTTATTAATTTGACTTTGCAATATTTATGTTTTATTAGCTCCCTCTTTTCGAGTTTCCTGGCTAGGAAGCAGTTTGCTAACGATGATCTCGATGACTTCTTCAACTTCTGATCACTAGACTTACGTTGTCATGGGATATTTTAACAAACAGTGGAGCGAGATTAGCTGAAGAAGTGAACAGTACCAAATAAAATCGGGTTCTCTTATTCTTTAACTTTCAGTGCTGGTAGTAGAACACTGCTCAGATTCCTACTTTACCCCACATGAAGCTTTTAGCTGAGTTTCACAACAGAAAAAATAGCAAATGATCGTTAAATACAACCTAGGCCAAAGAAAGGCAAATAGATGGTATTTTTAAATTACCATTTAATTTTTGGGTATTTAACAATAACATTATAACCGGTAAGTACTGCTTTTCTCCCTTATTGGAAACTGGCCTTTCGTATTTATTCTCATTAGTGCTTTTTTTTTTAAAGACATACTGCGGCTCTAGCGCATTGTCGCTGAGGAATCTCCTATTCTGTAATTTGACCAGATCCCATATTTTTTTTATACTTTTGTTGATTTTACAGGGTATCGAATGCAGAACCTGTGAATTTATATGGAAATTATCTGACCAACAGGTTCTTAGGAAATTGTTGATTTTCTTATTATTTTATTTTTTCCTAATTTTGATATTAAGTGGCTTTATGAAATAATTAAAATGTTTGAAATGTTTTCCATAATACCTTTCTGCTTTCTAAATTTTCAATCTTATAACCTACAAAATGTTAGGTGTAAATGCTGCACATTGTATCCATGCCACTTGGATATCCAAGTATTAAAAGGGAATACTTTATTGTCCCCCTCTCAAAAAAAAAAAAAAGAAATCTTTCAGAATCAAATGCAGACTCAAAAATAAAAAAAACAAAAAAAGAAAGAAAAAGAAGAGAAAATCATCTTGCCTTTTTTCTAAATCCATTTAGTTATATAGCATTTACATTTTTTAAGTGTGATCATGAAAAAATCGTTTCTAATTTCGGAAGAAGTTTCGTAAATTATCCTTCCTGTAATTCTATTACGTATCCTCCGTATTCTCCGTTCGTAATTAAAGGCGTAATTGCACTGCTCCTCTAATAAACAGATAAAAAACCGCCGCCACTAATTTAGAACAACTAACCAGTTAGGATACCGACAAATAAACAAGATGTTATCTCATTATTCCATTTGGGAAAGGTACTAATATACTAATTTACCGAGTAAAGCAATATATGTACTGCAGGAAGAAAGATTTACTTCATATACATTTTCCAATGAGAAAACAATGGAGGTAGATTGTCTGCATCAGCAAAAATTACTATCCAAACTAGGAGCAATAAAACAGGATTACTAGAATTACTAAAGGACCAAAAAAAACTGCCGATCTTTAAGAGCTCTGTATTTCAAATAA
The DNA here is from genome assembly GCA_000611955.2 of Stegodyphus mimosarum. Lineage (NCBI taxonomy): Eukaryota > Metazoa > Arthropoda > Arachnida > Araneae > Eresidae > Stegodyphus > Stegodyphus mimosarum. The sequence goes on along the minus strand of KK112630.1, from coordinate 987,512 downwards.
TCGTTAAAATGCTGTTTTGTCACCATAATCATAAATAAAATATAATAACTATCTGAAAGCTTTCAGATTTTATATTACATCCAAAGGGCGTTTTTTAATTTTTTGTGTGTTACATTTATTTATTAAATATGAAGTTCTTCGCACTTAAACTATAAAATTCAATCTAACTGCAATATCACAAAGTATTTAAAAAGAGCTTGTCTTTAAAATTTTCGATACACAATCTCGCGCGCTAGATATAATTTTTTTCCCGAGTGCTCGCTTCGAAACCATTGAGTTTGTTAATCAAAAATTCATTAAAAGTTTTACAAAATATGAAATAGATAATAAAACAAATTCCAAATTTGGGCTTCCAGGTATTCATATTAAAGTGGAGGACTACATTATTCAAAATTTGATGTCTCTAGGTATCGTTGTGTTTTCACAATGCGAGAAACATACATACATTCATGCAGATTCTTCATTATTTAATTTCTTTAAATATAACGCAAGGCTCTAATATTTGGTGGCAACAATTTGAAATATGAAACGCCATTTTATAGTGGACGATGCAAAATTCCAAAACGAAATCAATAGCAATTCTGGGCAAATTGCTCCTTGGGGCTGATAATGATATTATGAGCCTAAAATATGGATTCTAATAATCCAAAGTTTACAATCCCTGTTAGAGAAGATTGTTGATTCAATCCCTTGCTATTTACTTAATTCCATATGGAAATGTAAAGCGCAGAATTCACCGCATCAAAATTCTACGCATTATATGAAACTCGCCATCGCCTTTCGCCTTTAATATATCAGACTCTGTTCCACTTAGAAATTTTGAGTTTCAATGAAGGTTTTTCTTTTTTGAGAAAATAGAATACCGTATATTTTAATTCAAAGTCTGAAGGTCGGCTTCCATTAAGAGTTCAAAATGATTTATAAATAATTTGTTCAAACAAATGGTATCATAGGCTAAATCATTAAAATTTCTTAACGGCATTCAGTATTCGGCATTCAGTTTTAAGGAATGATCCGAGGTCTTTAATTGATACAAATCTAGGTGAATATTACCGTTTTCCGTATCACTATAAACATAATTTTCTTTTGCCTCATAGGTAACATCTTCTTCTGTTGCATCCATAGCATTGTTCACCGAAAACAATAATTTTTACTCTAAAATTAACAGAATACGCAGCCCTTTTCACCTGGGCACCTTCCGGTATATAGTAGAAGTGAGGAATAGTATTTTTCTCATAAAGGCGATTAGAAGAATTGACAGGAAATAAAAATCTCATGACTGGGGGAGGGGGCATGAGAAAGTTTACCACAGCTAAAAATAAATTAAAATTCGCCATGCTAATACTAAAGCGGAGAATGGTGTGCGCTGTATGTCCAAAAGTTTGAATTCGTTTTCTACCTTTTTTCTTTTTTTGAAATGGAAGCTAAAGCCGAACTGGTACTTAGATTCAAATCATATGATAAGGCGAGCTACATTGAACTACCAGTTATTCACCCTTTTAGTGATATAGATTGCCGGATTTATAAAGCGATTTTAAATTGAGCTTATACATATGTTTTCAAATTTGGCTATATTTCTGCGCAAAATATTTATTTTGTTTGGATGATTTGATAATGGCAAAGCAAGTGAGGGTTAGCTGCCTAAGGGGATGGATGCTATCGTGGAGGACTTTCTAGATAAACGGGCTAGTATTCCCGTTATGCACTGGAAAAGCTACGAAAACGCCCATGCAGTCAGCCTGTTCGTCGTCAAGTTAACCCTGGTCAAACTACCAGTGCTCAGCGACTTTATCGCTTGGCTGCTTGCAACAAAATATTTCATCTAGAGTTATCCACAGATCAGCTTATACTCAGAAATGTACGGTAATATTAATTTTCTTCATCATGTTTGTCCTGGAATTTTATCACTAAATATTACTGCTCATTTTATTAAAAAAACATTTTCTTAATAAGTTTTTTGACAAGCGAAGCCCCTTATCTTGGATTTACTTCTCTGCTCCAAATCTGCCAATAATTATAGAGAACTTTAAAGTGAGTAGGTATGAATCTTACAGCTAAACGGACATTTCAGGAATAAGCAAGAAAATTGAGGCTAAAGTTCTACGCAAGATTTATGCAGTGCAAATTCCGTATTGGCTGGAATCTCCGACTGGGTGGTTGGTAACGAACAATGGTCTTCATGAATAGTACGCATTTAAAATCACATTTTTTTAACGAAACGATACGATGTATTTCTTTTCCAAGATGCAGTTAAAATAATTTACGTGACCGTATACGATACGTATACTAACTGTAGTATTCCGTAGATAGCTATCCTATAAAAGTAATGAAAAAATATAACATGCAATGTTATATATGGACATTGTTCTATATTCACTCTGTAAACCCTTGCTCAGCCATAATAAGTATTCTTTTCCTAAAAGTATCAGGCAAATCAAACGTGGCAATTTCCTTTTCGCTCAAAGAATTTTTGTCTTGAAATACTCAACGTTTAAGAAAATAAAGAATTTTTTTGTTTAAGCTTGGTACCCTGAACTTCGAGCCTAAATAAGTAAATATTCACATGCATATTTTTTCTTTTTTTTAGAAGGGGTTGAAGTAGAAATGGGTCGTGAGTTAAGACAGTAATGAAAAATTTCATTGTTTGGTTTTACCGAAAAAGGAATGTTTTCCGGAAATAAAGAAAATTAATTGCATAACTTTTATTTTAATAAAATACGACCAGACGAATAAATGAAATTTCCTTACTTGTATTACCTATTCGGAGTAAAGAAAAAAATAGAGCCAAGTTATTCGAATTTATTAATTAACCAAATGAACAATTGTCCAAATTATTTCAGACATTTGGAGTTCTATTACAGTTACCTGTCTTTTGACAGGTCAAGTTAATTTAAATCATTTGTTTGAACTATTAGCGAAAGAAAAATCCCGAAAAGATAGAGAAATTTCCTTGATTTTACTGAGGCAGTGATAAAAACTGAAACAAAAAGTAATCACTCGGAGGAGAGTTTTTTTGATTGTGAAGAATGTTCTTTGAATAAATAAATAAGCAAAACCAGCATCCCTATTGGAAAAATATGGCGCAAGCTATAGTTACTAGAGAAAAACTTTAAAGTACAAAGCCAATTTATTATAAATTTCAAGAAAGTGAAAATTTGAAAATTTAATAAAAATAAAAAACAGAAGAAAATATATTTATAGACAATGAAAAGATAGAAGAAAGAAAAGTAATAAGAAAGGAATAAAAGGAAGTTTTATCAAAAATAAAGGTATATTATATTGTGAAACATAATTATTTTTAAGAAAAACGTTTTAGGGAATTTTCCTGTTAATGACGAAGTAGCGAGGGTGGTTGAAATTACACAGGAAGAATAATAATTGCTTTGGTTTAGTTTCTGTTCTTAGGAAAACAAAGCTTTATTTAATATTACCCTTCATTTGTTGAGAAAAAGGTTTTCTAAAAGAGATTTTTGGACCTGGAGTTACCACAAATTATCACATATTCTTCTCACTGCAAATTTCAAAGTGTTATCTATTGCAGGTTAATAAAATTCTCAGTTTTTAACTTCCAAGTGTAATAGACATATTAGTAGTTTCATTTAAAATAAAACCTTATTCAAACATTTATGTTTTACCACGTTAAAAATAGAGGAGGGTTGTGCTTTGTCCAGATTTTTTTTCCGAGAAAGAAACTTACTAATGATACTACTTGTAAGTTATCAGGGAAATATTAACGAATACAAAATTTTAAGAAGTTTAGATAAACGTTTTTTGGGGGGGGGGGATTAATTCTGGCATAGGATTATTTTTTGATTATCGATTGAAAAGTGTTTGCGTGTTTTTTTCTGCCCTATGTAGCTTAATTAACGAAACATTTTGCTGGAAAAAAATAATTCAGGTAGTAGTTTGTTGCCTTTATTTTTGTTGCTGGGCATTCGTTTCCTCATCGGGGGGGGGGAGAAAAAGCAGATAATGTATATGAATTCGTCATTTTTATTTTAGTTTTGATCCTAAGAAAAAGGGATGAAGTTTCTAATAGAAGCAAGTCCCTTACTTTTTTATCAAAATTAAGAGGAATTTTTTGTTTTTGCAATATTTATCAAAAAACTATCATTGTAGTACTGATAAGGTTTACGTGGACTTCTACTAAATGTGTCAGCCATAGAGTAAGCAGAGATTCCAGTTACCAAGTATATACAGTACTTTCAAACTAAGTAGCTTTATAGATTTTCTTGCACTATATCTGTGCAGATACCCACCAGCGGCCGAGCGGTTAAGTCGCTGAACACAGGTAGTTCTGTCGGATGCCCAAATCCCGCGAACGGGCTGGCTGCATGGGCGTTTTCGTGGGTTTTTTCTATGTGTACCGTGTATACGAGCCAGTTTCTCTTAGAAACTCCCTACGAAGGCATTCATTCCTTTAGACAGATAGCTTTCACGAATGCTTTCCCATAACCAATAAACCTTGTGCTATCTGTGATGTATTTAACAAGATTCATAGGAAGATCTTCACTGAGATCAAGCAGGTAATTCAGAAAATGCATATTATCCAATTATTATTGTAATTGCAATAGTAAATGCAAGATTTTGCCAATAGAAGTTCTTACGGTTCCTAAATCTTCAAATTCTAAATCTAACCTTTCCAAATCTTATCTAGTTCAGGCGAATTATTGCCATTGCTTCTATCTGACCATACTGTAGTCAGCAAGAAATAAAATGTTTATTCTACAACTTCTAGAAACTTCTGCAAACTAAAATTACCAATAATTGTTCACTTCTATTCGAAGAATTTTATTCAGGGAAAACTAAAAATCTTAAGTGAACACAGAATGAACTTATGCAATTAACCCTTGTCTCCAGAAATCTCTTAACATCGTAAATTTACAAACCAAAAGCAAACCAAACCAAACTAACCTTTCCAATAAGTTTTAAATTAAATGTAGATACTGTATTTACAAAAGGCAAATGAAGCATTTGGAGAGGCCAAAATATAGCGGCTTCCAATAAGGCTTATGCCTTATTGGAAGCTCTGCAAAATAAACCAGAGACAGAATAAGACTTCGATTTTAAAAACATTGGCTTAGTTGCAGTGTAGGCTGACTAGGATCTACTCGCGCCCAAATGATAGGCGTATGTAAAAATTATATGTAAAGCGTGAAACAACTGTAGGTAGCTTATCACGCTTGTCAATTATCATTAGAATCTGTCTGTATTTTATAGATGTTTAACTTTACATTTTGAGCGTTTTATGTATAAAACCACATCTTCTTGTTCTGTTTAATTTAAAACTTAAAATAAGGTTGACGGTAAAATAACTGTTAATAACTGTTTCTTTTTCTTCCAGTTTATTTGACTGAGTACATATCTCACACAATAACTCACTGATGTGCCTGTTAAAGAATTTGAATAGGCAATGGGAGTAAATAACACTTTATTACTTTTTGCGCAGCGTAATGTTTTTTCATTTTTTCCGAGTCGTCAGTAAATAAAAATTGGTTTTGTAATTCTAAAAGAACAAACAAAGAATCACCTACTCGGAAGAAAGAAATATTCCTTCGAAAAATTTAAATACCATCAGTCAACATGCAAGTTTTTGACATGGAAAATATACAAGAATTAAAGTTATATATTCCTTTTGAATTTTACTTTGTTGTAAATTAGTTGTATTTATTTATACATCCGATAAAGTCCTTATATCCTCAAATTCCCTCTACACATGGTGAAGCAATGAAATGGTTGGTTTGGTTATTTGATTACGGCAAAAGCATATGAGGGCTATCTGCATAAGGGGAATGATGTCTTCGTGGAGGATTTTCTAAGGGAAACTGGCTTATATACACGTTACACATAGGGAAAACCCGAAAACGCCCATGCAGCAAATGTGTTCGCCAGGATTCGAACCCCGAACCAAACTACCAGTGTCCAGCGACTTTGACGCTGGTGGGCTGCAATGAAATAGATTGAGGCCTGCTAGTGGTCGAGGGATGAAACTGCTGAACATTGGCAGTCTGACCCACGTTCAGATCACGGAGAACGTCTGGTTGAATGAGGAGTTTTGTAGCTTTTCCCATGTGTAACATAAATATGAGCTTCTTTCTCTTAAAAAGAAGTTCCCTACGAAGACATCCCTAACTCTTAGGTAGTCCTCGCGTATGCAAACGTAACTGTAATACTTTAATGTAATTAGAAATTTAATGAAATCATTTCGTATAATAGCATGTCATATGACGCAATTATCAGCTACGATTATATTTTCTAGTAGTTTCGTGTTTCAGGGGTGACAGCTTTCATGATGATATCCTAGAAAGAGTATGCCAAAATATATACAGGCCCATAAACTTGTGAGTTCAGCAAGAAGTAATATAACCCCTGCCCTTAGACATTACTTTTGGTCTTTTTTATTTATTTTCCCTTAATTTTATTTTTTTATTTTTATTTATTTATTTTTCTATCTCTTGCTTTATTAATTTTGATATTTCCGGTACTTACGTGTTGTCCTGTCGAACGTGAAACTATTGCCAAACAGCGCGATTCAGCGCCAATTATAGATAAGCATGACGTCACAACACGCTGATATGCACTTTTGTTTAATGTAACTCCGGGTGATTCTCGATAAGCCACCTTTCGTTTTTATGCACAAGGTTATAAATTAATTGTTATCGTTGCATTTTGCTTTTGTATTTTGAAAACAAAAAATGATTAAATCTAGAAAGTGCCTTCTACAGAACAGCAAGCAGTGGGTTATTTTCAAATTTATGTAAGGTACCATGAAAAAGTGTCTTTTAAAATGAACACGATAATAGTCAGTTGACTATGGCCGATTAACACTAATAGATTGGAACAGCTACTTGCAGAAAATTTGTTCTCGTAGTGCTCTCTAAATAAAGCTTTCAGTAAATTCGGAGGGAGTAATAAAACGATAGAAATCGACGAAAGCTTTTTTAGGAAGCGCAAAATGAAACGGGTTGAATTCTGATTGTATATTAAATAAAGAGGCGTCAGTAATTTAAGAATTCTGCAGGAACGATCGGCGAAGTTTTGGCGAGATCTATGATAACTTTTATGGTTCGATGGTATTTAGCTTTCACGGTGGACGGGATAATACGCAAGTGCCATATTTTCTTAAGTAAGCGTTTAACATCTTCTCTGTTTAGACTCAGATGGTTTTTTAGATTTTCCAGTGTTTTTATATACTCATTTTGTTTTCTCAAGATAGCTTAGGAGAAAGTCAAAAAAGGCTACAGTACTTACGTATTAACGCAACCACCTTGGCGCAATTTGGCGATTACTTGTGAAAGGCGGTGATTTTCTTGTCTTTGTTTTTAAAAAGATTTCCAAACTATCGATGTTTATTATAAGTCGGCAAACATTATCAACATATAAAAAGAAAACATACTATAGCTATTTAAAATACATATTTTAATTGTTAAGTAAGGATTAGGTGCTGCATTAAAAAGGAAACACTTGCATTCTTCTTCAAATCTTTCTGTAATTTTTTGCGTTATTCTCCCGAATAATACAACGATCTGTTTTCGCTTAAAATAACAGGGAATTGCGGAGACTCGGCTTCATGCGGACGAAAGCGGCAAACTAGGAAAAGCATTTCCTCACTGATCCCGTTTGAAAAGTTTCAGGAAAATTCTGTATTGATGCACAAATTTTACCGCAGTTTCTTCCATTTCTGGAAAATTCCACAAACTCATATTTTAAAACTAAGTTTAAGGAAAAAAAATCACGATTTGTTTATAAAAACCAATGGAACTTGGTATACAACAAAAAAATCACGCTTACGAAAATGTTGGCGTTGTTTGACTGTAGGACCGTTATGCGCATGGTTGCCAGAGTTTGGCACATTCTGAAAATTTGACGACTTGTAATAAATGTGGTTACGTTATTAAGCAAGTACCGATGTTACTTTAGGGGATACAAAAAGAGCAAGATATGCCAAGTTACTAAGTGTTTTGTTGAATGTGAACAAAACAGGGAACAGCAGTACAATAAAAACACAAAAAACAGGTAACAGTAGCAAAGGAAAAACACAAGAACGGGTAGCATCGACGAAGTATTAAATGTAATGCATAAAACATTCATTACTTGTTAAAATATTATGAGCGAAAAAGTAATATATATGAAACTTTTGTCAGAGCCAAGAACCGGATTGATATCAATTCAGATGGTCAACTCAGTGAATTATTATTAACGCATACACTAGCTTCACTAAAATCCTCAATTTTAGTATCGAAAAATTAATCTAATAATTCACGATACCGATATACTATGGTCCTAGATTATATATACTGTACATCTTAAAAGTAAATAGGGTTTTAAGAAAATAGCCCGCAAATAACCAGACAGGAAGTTCACCTTACGTGAATGAAATGAAAGGCATCTATTGTTGGGATTAAACTGCAATCTAAATGTATATACTTTAAAGGAAGTGTTATAATGCCTATCAGAATCCAACGGGGTGCATTCTAAAGATAAATCTATCCTTAGGCTTTGAAAAAGAGAAATTGGAAGCTACATATATAGAACTGCAACCTCGAGAACTTTTTCTCACATTAAAATAATACTTCTAAAGCACTCTCTTTTATTAGCCAGAGATACTCTTGAATTAAAATACGCTTTTGTTAGCGAATTCACTTTATTCTAATAAAAATGAGTGTTTCCGAGCGAAGAAAAATACAACTGGAAAAGGGATTTATCGCAAATTCTTTTAAAGAATGCTTTTCGGATTTAAAATGATTTGAGATCTTAAATATAATGCGCTCACTTTTATTTCGGAAGGTCTTTTCTTCTAACTTTTATAGGGAATTGAAAATAAAAGAATGACATTTTAAAATTGTGAATAGCCACTTTTATGATCTGTGGTCACCTATAAGGACGTTTTTTACGTTCCCTGTTATTTTATATTTTAATTCATACGGCATAAATACGTAAAAATGTAGTTAACTGTTTTCTTCTAAAGAAACATTAATTTCTTAAGCACTTTAGGGTCTTTACTCGTTGTAGGACAACATGCACCAAACAGTTTCCGCTAAAGAAAGATATACGTCAACTTACTGTTTCAAGCCAGGAAATATAGCGTGAGTCTTTAAAAGAGGTCCAGTGGAATATGTGTGAAAAGGATGAGTAACTACAATATGGTGCGATAAGAATTTTCCTAGAGGAGGTATTCGAATTGTACTCCAGTGACCTCAATGCACGTGTGCAGACGAAGCCATATGCTCAAAAAAGCACAGATAAGGGCATTCTGCGAAATGGCGTTGTTCTGGGCTTCTACTGTATGAAGGATGTTGCCATCTCTTTACTTGTCCCACAAGAAGAAATAACAAGGTGATAAACCTGGAGAACAAGGTGGTCGAAGTTTGGCTTGCAATCAGGTGGGAAAACAATAACTCAATGCGATATGTCCTTGTACGTGCTGTATGTGTTGTGCTGAAAGTGAGAAGCTCCATCCTGTAGTAAGAGCTCCTTCACTCATCCTGAGTTAGTTGCTCAACAAACACGTTGAATATATTACTGATGTAATGAGTCAATTTTACAGTCTCATGGACGAATACAAGGGTGAGGCGGCGTTGAGGATGCCGGCACACCAGACACCAAGTTTCGGAGCATGCAGTGGACTTTCTATGAACACATGTGGATTATCACTTGACCACGGTAGTATATTCTGAGAGTTAATGTCACTCAGCTAACCTGCAGACTGTCGTCTTCAATGTCACTTGTGGGCATACCCTCCAGGTAGGGTGTTGTCACGCTGCATTGTATTTACTCAACCTTTACGCACATAATACACGGGGCCTTTTTTAAAAGACTCACACTATATACAGGGGTATCAGAACAGGGACAAGGAAAAAAGGACGGAGCACCAGAACTAAAGCGGTGGCAAATTTTCAGGAAAGATAGAGTACACCTAGACAATGAGAAATCACATAGCAATGCATGGTCGGAAACCTTTTCCTGGCGCGGTAGTGACGACACAAAACGTAAAATAGGAAGGACACAAACAGGGAGACAAAAATTGCTTTATTATGCTTAGTACAGCATTTAAAATTTAAAATTTAGAAAACGCGGCAAACAAGAAAGATATATGCACCAACTTTGTCTCTTGTCCACAGTTAAATTAATTGTGTTGTTCTTATTTTTAAATTACGTAAATTTTAAAAATGAAGCGCTCTATGAAATAACAAAGCTTCGGAGGAACTAACGAATCTATTCATACTTCCATAAACTAAACTAAGAGAAGTATTTCATACGTATCTGCAAATTATGCCGCAGTCGAAAATCAGTTGATCTTAAAAGTATATTTTCTATCTAGAAGTTGCAATGTGATGCAAGTATCTTTTTAGAGAACACTGTTTGGCGCGTATTGCGTTATAACAGAACAGATCCCAACAGACATTGTTATAAGCTATTTTAAAGGAAATTATTGTTATTTTATCTTGGCTGTATCTAGGCTTTTTGAGATTATTTTTCAGATTTCTGAGCACCAGTCTTTCAGCATAATTTCAAACAACTACTTCAGTTAGTTAGTTCATAAAATAAACTGCATGCATACATAGAAATACATTATTTTTTTTCGAAGTTATGATGCAGAAAAACGATGTTTTCCATTGCAGGATAATACTCTACAAACAGTTTCTACAGAAAGATATATGCGCAACGTTGTCTATTGGTCATATTAATTAGATTATTTAAGTATAACAAAGCATTTGAGGAGCGTCTCCTAAAGGAGAGATGCTGGCACGTATTTTCCCTTCTACCAATTTCAGAAATTGAAAACTATCGCCAAGCAGTACGATTTTAAAGATGAACATGACATTAAAACATACTCAGAAGTTTTTCCTTGGTTTCATGTAACACTGATCAGTCCTAGATAAGCCACTTTATCTGTTGATTATTTAACTAAAAAAGGAGTATTTGTTCCTACCAAGCTTCCGCCGCAATGACTGGAATAATTTAGAACTCATGATTATTTAAATTTAAGTTTTTATGTACTATATCCGTAACTTCTATCTGTTCAGCTATCTGATAACTAAAAAACAGCTGTCAGTTCCTTCAGACTTCCGTCGGAATGACTGCTGCAAGTCTGTCAAGATTTCAAGGTCGAAGGGAAAGAAAATAAGTAAATATCGAGATGTATCCGCGGAGGATTTTCTAAGAAAAACCAGCTCATATTCATGTTAAACAGGGGAAAACCATCAAAACTTCCATGCAGCCATCCCATTGACATGACTTTGAACTCGGTTCAAGCCTGCCATCGGCCGAGTGGAAAAGTCGCTGAACACTGGTAGTTTGGTCTGGAGTTCGAATCTTGACAAACAGGCTGGTTTCATGAATGGGAGTTTTCGTGGTTTTCTTCCTGTATAACATGGATAGGAGCCAGTTTGTCTTAGAAAGTGCTCCAGAAGGCAATTCTTCTCTTAGGCAGATAGTCCTAATGTGCTTTGCCATAATGAAATAAATAAAGCCAAACAAATGTGGGTTGAGCTACCAGTGTTCATCGGTTTCACTGCTGGCAGACATATTGCCACGTTAAATGAAATACACTTTCGTACCTCTTGTAGTAATATTCTTATTTAAAAGAAGTATTTTTAGTAAAAATAAAAGGTTTTTTTTTTTAAAGTGCGTCACACTGTTTTATTCTCTACTCATTAAATAATTAAGAGATATATTCCAGTTTTCTAAACCGAAGTATTCTTTTGCTTAGAAAACTGTTGCCACACTCAAAATGAGTGGATGACGAAAGCCGGTTTTCTCCCCGGAAGTGTGAAGTTAACGAATTTATCTTTTTAGAGAAACTTGATTGGGGTGTATTGTCATACGACAGAAAATATTTCATTAAAATTATGAATATATTTTTAAAATTAAGGTATAATTTTAAAATATCTATAATGGAACATATTCAGTTGCATTATTGGATATTTCATAAAGGTGTTGTTGATCAAAATAAAAATTATCATTTTAAGATTATAATAATAATGGTCTTTGAATATCTTAAGGAAAGGTATTGTTATCTAAACTTCTGCACCGATTTCAGAGATAATTTTCTTCTATATAAGCAGAAAGGGTCGTGTATTTTACATTTTAGCTTAAAAAGAACTCATGCTCGCGCCATCACGTAAAAATGCATCCCAAGATATCGTGCAGCGCGTTCATATATAACGCTGTCCAAGGCAGATATTGTGTTTTTGGTCTAGTAGAAGAGCTACATAAAGTAAGTGGAGATTAGCCACAAAAAAAACTCTTCCTCGAAGCCACTGTATTTCTTCCGGAGACGTGAACAAAGTTTCGGGTTGTTGCTCTATTTCTCAGAGAACCAATGTTTTCTTCTTTGTTGTTGAATGGAATCCTTTAGCAGGTTCTGTTATTTTTTGTCACTTTTAAAATTGATTCCATTAACTTCACTCAAACCTTCAGGAAGTGTTATAGGTATTAATACTCTGATGAAATAACATTATTTGACAAGGTGAACAAATTAACAGTACTAAGTTCGTCTAAGTAAGAAAGAGTTCAAGAGTATGGCTAAAAATACTTTCGGCACATGTAGTAGTGAATGTAATAAATTATCTTTTGTTTCTAATCTGAACAGTGCTTTTATCGCAAGTGCAATAATTTCTAAGTTATCTTTGTTGTTGACACAATGACAGTTTGCATTGGCCAGTCTTTTGAACAGGTAGTTAAACATAGAATGAAACTTCTTTTTTAAAGATATACGCCCATATTTTTTCCATGGTTTTATCAAAACTTCTAATTTAAATTTATTACGGGTTTAACTAATCTTCTTAAACAATTTAAATAGATAAACCAGTTTTATTTTAGTAAAACAAGACGAACAAATATTAGTAACACTCAATCTACAATACAATTATTTTTGTTCAAAATAGCTTTTTATTTTTAAATCGCTTATTCGTGGTTTTTAGTTTAATCGAATGTGGAAAAGCACGCGAGGGCTGTCTGCTTATTTAATTATGGAAAATAACAACGCATATTTTTATGATAAACTTGTAAACATTGAATTATTAAAGTGTTTTTTGATATATATATATATATATTTAAAGTTTTAGCTACCGTAAGCTCATCAGCGGCCGAGAGGTAAAAATCGCTTAACGCTGGTAGTACGGTTCGAGGTTCGAATACCGGCAAACGGGCTGGATGCACGGGCGTTTTCGTCGTTTTCCCCATGTGTAGCATATATACGAGCCAGTTTCCCTGAGAAAGTTCTCCACGAAAGAACCCGTCCTCTTAGGCAGGATAACGAGATGTCATGTTTAGATATCCCTATTGATATTGTCCAAAGGAGAATAACGACGCTTATAGCAAAGAGATGAACATAAGTCTGCGAAATGTTTAGCCACAGCCCAATTAAGGATAAAATTTCCTATTGCAGAGGAAACAATGAGACTTTCATTTCATACAGAATGTGCAGTCTACAAGCTTTATAAAAATGTTAAATTTTAGACTTATAAAATTTGCGAATAAAAAAATGCAGTGAATTTTATTATCCCTCTCTCTCATGGGCGATAATAGAGTTAAAATTATCTGTCACTTTCCATTAAACCTGAATCCTGTCTCTCATTGAAATAAAAATCACTTGACCATAAGTCAGACCGAAGTTTTCAAAAAAAAAATCTGGTGTTTAAATTAAAATTTACCAACTGGTATGCCTTTTATCGGAGTTCCAACCTTGTCGACTCTAGTGATTGTTGCTTACACACTGGGATAAGGGCGCATGAAATGCTTCGATACGAAAGTTTTCTCGTGTAGTAAGAGACTATCGAGTATTAATTAATGGGATTTTCTTATTCAAACTTAAATATTTGGATTTGGTTTACATGATTATGGCAATGGACGCTAGGGTTATTTGTCTAAGGGAAGGGATACTGTTATGAAGATCTTTCTAAGGTAAATTTTTCCACGTTACATATAGGAAGAACCACGGAAACGCACATACAGCCAGTCCGTTTGTCTTAAATCGAACCCAATCGAACTACCAGTGTTCAGAGACTGAGCTGAGCTAGTATTCACGGAAAAGTCATATTATACGCCAAGAGGTGATTAAGGTATTTTGTCATCTATATGACACCCTTTTTTCCATCAAATAAGGGTTTTTCCCCTGACTTGTTGATCTAGGCATTGCCTGTCAATTCTAAGTGCATTAGAGCACTAAATAATATTAGTTTCACATGTGTTAAAATCTCAGGAAGTAGATTATCTGCATGCGGTTTTCGTGCTTTTCCCCATGTGTAATGCACGTACGAACCATTTTCCCATAGAACAGTCTTCACGAAGACGTTTCTTTGCTTTGGCACATAACCTTCATGGTGCTTTACCTAAATCGGTTAACCAACTAACTAAGCTGAGACAAGAGATGACAAAATAAAACAATGGGCCTACCCAGCTATCGTAACGATAGATTCTTTGGACCCGAATTCAAGTGCCCGTAAACAGACAGGCTGCATAATATTTTCGCGATTTCCCCATGTGTAACATAAACAAGAGCCAGTTTCCCCAAAGCACCAGGCGGAGAAAAGTGTAAAAGTTTTATTAAAGATACAGCTTGCTCAAAGACACTTAGCTATTTGTAATAAGATTATGAAGAATAGAGAATATATAATGTATCAATCGAAAAATATGCATAACAACTATTGTTAATTAGTAAAAATTGGACGTAAAGTCATTAACTGACTATTCTGATATTTGTGCTAACTTAATAAGTAAAGTGTAATAAAAAGTGTCATAAGTTGGATTGCAAAATTTTAAACTATCATATATTTCTTAGCTCACTGACGTTAGCTCTAATAGTTCGTATAAAAGTTCGTACTAAGAGATAAGTTACACGCCTTTACAAGAATTTATTTTCTTTTCTGTCTTATCAAACGATAATACGAGTTTTTGATATTTTGACATTTTCCGTGAATTTTCTTTTATGTTAAAGAAAGCAAAATACAGAAATACTCGTTGGAGCTTTTAAAACTGAAATTCTTTCTAAGTTCAGTTTGAATTTTATTCAGTGTCACTTTACTTTCATGAATAGCTGAAGAACAGTAAACGTTATTTTTATTTAAGAATGAAAGCGATATATTTGTAACTTCATATTTTTAATGTTTTATCAATTTTTCTTTGAAATTATTTTCTTTACCTTGATTTACCTCATTCCTTTAACTACTAAACTACTTTAATTTGCTTTGATTTATCTTTACAACATTGTGAATAAACGATCAAATTTTTATAGCAGTTATTTGTCTCCCTAGTTTCGTTGTGTTCATATTTGTTACATTGATTTATATATTTATTTTTTAGCGTGTTTATAGTTTTTAAATTTTTGTTTCAATAAGCCTATAAAATGTTAAGTTTATAGGCTTATCTTGTTTAAAACAGTCGTTAGACTATACGTATAACATTAAAAATTAGCAAAGTAACAACCTTGTGTTTGGCGTAAATTTTAGTCAAGACTTTTTCGATTTCGAGTGCAAACAAGTATAGGTCTCTCTTCATCAGGAGCAAAGAAATAAACAACCAAGGGTGAGCCACGGTTGCATTTATACCCAACAGAAGTAACTTGAGGAATTTATAGCATATCTTGTCAGTGTGGTCTGAGATATGTCGGCAAGAAAGAGTATTAAAGTTTCGTATCAAGGAACACTAATCTTATGTCCGAAAAGGCGAAATTAACAAGTTTTTAATAGCCAATCATAGTTGGAAATTTAATCGTAATTTTGACTTTAGGACTGCAAAAATTATCCGAAAAGCTTCTTCCCTCAGTTAATTGCATTTTCTTGAAGTTTTTTGCGTTCACGTAAATTTACCGCTACCTTCTTGTTCGCTTTACTCCTGTTGGATATAAATACAACCTTAGCTTTCATTTTATTGCATATTTCGCTGCTTCTGATGAAGAGGTACCTGTACCTGTTTGCCCTAGAAATCGATAGAGTCTTATATATATATAATTTATAATAAGAAAACGTTGCATATACCATCTCCAAGGAACAGAAATTCAATTTAAAATCATGAATGAAAAGAATTTTTATTCAGAATTCTGATTAGTATTTTAAATTAGTAGTTTCTAAAACTCCTTTGGTTTAAAAACATAAACATCTGCTAACAAAAATCTTTAATCGCAAAAGTACCAAAATCAAAAATAAAAATTTTAAGTATTGAAAAAGTAGCTATTGTCATTGATCGCAGATTAATCGACTTATCAAGGGGATAAACCAATTACGCCATCAATTAACAACACCTAAATTAAGACTCCATCTTACTTCCAAGTAAGCATCAAATTATTTGCTAGATCCAAGTCATAAGTCAAAATTAATATTCAATCAAAATAAACACATTAGCCCATTTAAGCCAAAAGAATCCTGTTAAACAAAATAAATAGCAAATAATCTCTAAAATTAAAGTTTCTCACTAAGAACACAATTAAACTGAACCGGATGCTTACTTTAGAAGACATATCTCCTACACTCTCATTTTCAAACTCAAATACAAAAGTATCCATTTTAAAACTTGGCCGCAAAATTTTAAAGCCAAATTGTTGAAAATGCAAATATTCAGTAATAAGTGATGGAAGTAAAAGGGTTGTCGTAAAGTGTAGTCTTCTATTTAAGAAAATTTGTCTTGGCAAGAAAACTTGAAAGTTTCTTGGAGTTAGTACATAGAGAGTTAGTAAATATATATATATATATATATATATATATATATACAGAGGCTGTTCGCAGATTTTTTAGACGATGTATATTGTATTCACAAAACTAAATTACATAAAATTCTTGTGTTTTAAATGTTCTATTTGACATCCCTTATTCTGAACTATCTTTTGACATCGCAATTTCCAGGATAATAATGCCTTTAGAAGTGTCAGAAGAAGTATTCTATCCCATTCCTCCCGAACAGCTTTCCAGAGTCCTGTTAGGGTTTGGGGACAACGTTGGATAATGCAGTTTTTAAAAGTCGGAAAGCACAAAAATCCATAGGTGACACATCGGGAGATTTAGTAGGGATATCAGTGAAGAGTATGGCCTCGATACCAGTATTTTGTTCCATTTCTTTTAGGAAATTTACAGTGGATTTTGATGTGTGACTGCTAGCTTTGTCCTGATGGAGTCTCACAGATGGATGGCACTGTGGGTAAAGCGATGGTATTTCATTCAGAAAAAATGGGAGATAAAATATGTTCCTGATAGTATTTGGAGTTAATCTTGACATTTTTTTGCACTGGCTTTATTTTTAACTTGCAATTATAAGAAAAACCAGCAACAATCATGAATCCCTTAGAAAAACTTTCTTTCGATTCTTTGAATCATGTAGTTAATTTTTTTCTCCCCTTTTATGATAATAAATGGCTCATTTTTTGTTACAATCATTTAAATACACCCATGCTTCATCTATTGTGACAATTGTTTTCCATTTTTCGTTGGATAAGTGTTTCTCATATAGAATTCTGCAGCGTGTCCTGCGTTGAGGGATGTGCTTTGGAAGAAGACGATGCACATTGCGTTTTTTCGCTTTCGTAAGATTTAAATCAACGTTTATCATTTTGTTTACAGTGGACACCGAGCATTTTAATTATTTTGCAACTGTTCTTTGACTAGGGGGATTTTCTTTTAACATTAAACAACGTACTTTGCAGTAGTCGAAGATGTCCGTTTTTTCCTTGGATACTTGTTTGGAATTTTTGTCCCACTTGAGGCTCCAATTTGACGTTTTTTTCCTTTCTTGTCGATGATATTACCTATCGACGCTTTAGATATTACAAAACCATGACTCTCACATCGTTTTTGGATAACGGAGTATGCATATTTCTTTTCGGAAAGAGCGTCAATGTAGCTTTCGAACCACTGCTTTGTTAAATTCGCCATTTTGAATAAAAACAAAACTTTCAAGCCACAGACGATAATTTTGACATAAAAACACAGTACAATTTCAACTACTTCTTTTGCAGCAAAAGATATTTTATTACCGCTTACCAAAATCGTCTAAAAAATGTGCGAACAGCCTCTGTATATGTATATATTCAATATATATATATATATGTATGTACGAGGCGTATTCGGAAACTAAGTACCGTTTTGAAAAAAAAATAGTAAAACAATTTTTTCGAATCCAATTTTATTTTTACATGAAAATACATGTCTTAAACTATTTTTCAACTTAGTTTCCGCCAATGATCAAACACTTGTCATAGCGGGTGACCAGTTTTTGTATACCATCGTCAAAGAAACTTCCCGCCAGTTTCGATAACCACGACTCCACAGCATTTTTCGTGTCATCGTCAGATCCAAAGCGCTTGCCATCAAGCTCGCGCTTCATGTGCAGGAACAAGTGATAGTCGGACGGCGCCATGTACGGCGGGTGATCGAACTGCTCCCAATGAAACTGTCGAATTAACGATTGAATGACACCAGCAGTATGGGGCCGAGCATTGTCATGGAGCAACACAATTCCTTTACTAAGCATTCCTCTTCGTTTGTTTTGAATGGCACGCCTTAGTTTTGTTAAAGTCTCACAATATCGTGCCGCATTAATGGTTTCACCTCTGAGAAGAAATTCAGTAAGCAAAACGCCTTTCCTATCCCAGAAGACAGTGCACATGATTTTTTTTGATGACATTGTCACTTTGAACTTTTGTTTTTACGGAGAACGAGTGTGTCTCCACTCCATCGATTGTTGTTTCGATTCTGGTGTGAAATAACACACCCAAGTTTCATCACCTGTCACAATTTGGTTTAAAAAGTTTTCTCCCTCATCACTGTACCGCGTGAGAAATGTCAGGGCACTACCTAGTTGCTTTGTTTTGTGAACATCAGTGAGCATTTTTGGAACCCATCGAGAACACAGTTTGCGATAATTCAAGCGGTCAGACACAATTTCGAAGAAAACAGTACGTGAAATTTGTGGAAATGCCTCTGAAAGAGTTGTCATTGTGAAGCGTCTGTTCTCATGAATTGCTTCATCAACTTTCCTTACCAAATCATCGGTGACAACAGAAGGCCGACCACTTCGAGCCTCGGCGTGAACATTTGTTTGACCTGCATTAAACATTCTTACCCACTTTCTCACCATTCCATCACTTATCACGTATTCACCGTAAATTTCTGTCACTTGACGATAAATTTTGGCCCGTTTAACATTCCTCGCGTTCAAAAATTTAATCACGGCACGAATCTCACAGTCAGCGGGAGAACTAATTGTCTTACACATTTTGAATGTGCACAGCAAACTGAAAACACAACATAGAGCAACCAAAATGGCGACAATTGAAAGTCAGTGAACAAGAAAGACTAGTGCGCTGCGACGGCGCTAGAATGAAACGGTACTTAGTTTCCGAATACGCTACGTATATATATATAAATATATAGATAGATATTGAATATATATAATATATATATTCTTTATAAATTTCTGTTTTATAAAATTCAATTGGTACTTTTATATTAACGCACCCGCCTAGGGTCTTAGAAAATCTTCTACGAAGGCATCCCATCCCTTAGATACTTGCTTTTCCATAATCAGATGAACCAAACTAATGATCTAGGTTCAGTTTAACGATTTTCTGCACATGCACACAATAATGATAACCAAAAAGAATGGTGATTAAAAACTGAAAAAAAATACTATATATATGTTTTACCTTTTAACTAGATATTTGTTCTGAAAATAAAGCAAAAATTCTACTTCTACATCTGATTTTTGTTTCTTGTTCCGTTTTAAATTTTGTGTCTATCGCTTTACGAATAGATTCAAAGCAACAGTTCTCTTTAGCTATTTTGCACAAAGTACTATATTCCCGAAGAAATTTTACCATAGATGCTTCCACTGCAGTTAAAACGCGCAAGTTGTATGTAAAGTACAAGTTAAACTTTAAAGCTGTTTGTAAACAAAAAAAAAACCCCCTTTCTTCTGTGAAAACCATTGGGACTTGAAAGACAGTTAAAAGACCGCATAAGAAATTGTTTAGTGAAACTAAATAAATGTTATACGCATGTTGATAGCTTTTGGCACATGCTGAAAACTTCGCGACTTCTACTAATGGTGGATGCGTTAATATGTAAAGACTATTCAGTTTTAAAGAAATATATGAATAAAAGATATATAGTACTTTTAACGCAGGGATTCTTTCAGATGTGAATATTATTTCAAGTGTTCTGCGAGGGTAAGAGATTGAGAAATTTGCATCCACGTAGAGATATTAGGATTAATCAGAAAGTGAACGGGATATGATTTGAAACTCTTTGCTCATTTTTTGATATAAGCCTGGAAAAATGTAAAATTGTACGTTTGTAAATTTGAGGTATTGCATTTGTATTTGTCTAAATTTATTTGTTTATCTTCAGCAACTCTTCGTGTTAAATAAAAATCAGTTTTTTGTATTTATTTTAAAATATTATCAATATATACTAATTTCCGATATGCGGATTTGTATTCATTTAGAAATTTCTATAAAACAGCTGGATTCCGGTCACAACAAATAAAAAGAAGTATTATCCTTTATGAATTATTTTTTAATTTATTTACCGAGTAATTTATTCTGAGAGAAATTAACAAGCATTGCCAATGAAAGTTCTATTTCAGGTTGGTTGAAGAAATTATACAGTGCTGTAATATAAGCCTTCCTAAGCAGAATTCAAGCTATATAGAATAAAAGATTTACAACTTTATAAAGATTATTAAACACACACTATGCTTACTAATGCTGTAGAGTCATTAGGATTTTTTTGGAAGCAGAAGAATGAAAAATGAGCAACGCCTTCGCTGCAAATTTAACCACGGACCTCTCGGTTACGCGTCGAGGGTGCTGACCACTACAGCACGAAGGCGGGAGAAATACCTTATGTAGGCGGGAGAAATACCACCCCTTTAAAGGGTGACTGGGGTTTTGGGACCCAATCGCCAAATCCCGGTGGTGGAGAATCATCATCCACCGCCTTTTTAGTTCGGGCGCCAGTTCAGATTTATTAAGTATTTTTTGAAGCAGGAAGCTGAAGAAATGAACCTTCGCCGGGAATCGAACCACGGACCTCTCCGTTACGCGTCGAGTGTGCTGCCCACTACACCACGAAGGCATGCGAAGAAGGCGGGAGAAATACCGTATATATACCATTTATCTTCCTGAACCTTTTGATAAAGATCATGTCTGTCCTTTCTTATTTGACGTTTTTTTTTAATACTTTCTTTTACTTTAAAAAACTGATCGACCTACGTTCCCAATTATGGATGCAACATTGCCGTGGTTTTTTTAAGTCTATTTTAGTTTAATTTTACGGGGGATTTTCCTGCTTCCGTTTGCCTTTGCGATATAGGAAGAACGTCTAGTTTTTCCATGAATTTTTACATTGGTTCATTAATTACCCTTTTTGATATTCTCAATGAAAGCAAGGGCCATCTGGCTGGATGCTTTTGTTACTACTCTGTGTTGAGACATGATTCATTCAACGCTCATGATTCAACTTACACCGTTGTCAAACGTAAGAAGAGGATGATGAAGTCCTATAGAGTAAATACCACGGGAAGATGCTTAAATGGTAAGTATTTAGTTACCGTCAAATGAGATTCATATTGACGATTAATGTTACTTGTAATATACCCAGCACATATGGCCTAGGAACATTAAATGGGAAGAGAGTAGGATTTTCCGTTTCATGAATTCCTATTAGAATATTGAATATACAACTGTACAAAGCAGTTTCACTAGTTTTAGAGTGCGAGAATTCTAAGCCGGGAGTTCACAATTTAAATCACACATTAGAATATGGAGTAGCACAGAATAAAAACATTATATAAGTCTGCTGTAATTAATTCTGTTTTAGTGGTTGATTTTGCATTAATGAGTGCGATGAATTATGTGGTCGATAAGCTTCAATTATAAATAGGGGCGGGAATTATTGTTTCTAACTAAATTTCGCAGGTTTCAGTATGTATTGTTTGTATGACAGTGGTTTACAAAAGGACAGATTTTAATTAGAATTGTCACGCTAATTACTGCCATATATGCCAACCTGTCTTTCCTGAAAGTTTAAAAATCGGCACTTTTATTAAAGTTTTCTGGCGACTTTTCTTCATTAAGGAAAGCTGTTAATGTTGTGATCTAGGATTAACATCGAAAGCCATCTACAATTTAATACATTTGTATCTTAAAAGTAGCATAAGCACTGTATTATGCTTTACAGTAGAAACGTATGTTTTCCGGAGAAACGTTGATCATCATTCTGTTCGCTAAACATATCAAAAACCTTAATGCCTAGTTTCTTTATTATGCTATCATTGTTTTTATATCCGGCATGAGATCTCTATGAACTAACTTTATATATTCTGTACGATCCTTAAATTCTTCTGCAAAATGTTTTTGGTTGCAAACAAACTATATTCATAGGTCTGTGTTATTAACGACTTTTTTTCTTTAAGCTGAAGAATCTTATCGATTTTCTTGTTTTCTTCCTCTGTCACATTAATTTTAAATTGCAAATTATCAGATTTCTCGTCTTTAATTTTGGGGAATATTTTAAGTTGCTTCCTCGCTGAACTTTTTATCTAATTTGATTCAAATCGTTATAAGGTATTTCTCCCGCCTTCTTCGCATGCCTTCGTGATGTAATGGTCAGCATGCTTGACGCGTATTCGAGATGTCCATGGTTAGAGTCCCGGCGAGGGCATTACTCCTTTTTATATGTCCTGTTTCTAAAAATCCTAATGACTCTAGAAGTGGCGCTCCCTAAAGATAAAAAAAAAAGGTGGTGGATGATGATTCTCCACCACCGGGATTTAGCGATCGGGTGCCCTAATCTCCAATCGCCCTTTAAAAGGGGGAGTATATAAGGTATTTCTCCCTCCGCATGCCTTCGTGGTGTAGTGATCAGCCCGCTCGATGCGTATTCGAGAGGTCTTCGGTTCGAGTCCCGGCTAGGGCATTGCTCCTTTTCATCTCCTCTGCTTCTAAGAATTCTAATGACTTTACATTGTCAATACCTTGGCTCGATGTGCCAAGAAATCCCGTGAGAGAATATGGCTCCGCAAATAATTCTGTTATTATCTTTGTTAGTATTCATGAGTCTAACAAGAAATATTGCAAAACGAAGACTCAAAACACAATACGCATGAAAACTGTGAAACAAGATCTCCTCACTCTCTAAAAGTAAATTTTACCAGATAAAGAGCCATTCTGTATTTGAACCTCATGGTCAACATGTAATGCAAAAAATGGATTCATAGTAAACCTTTAGTGTAAGCAACTGCCTAAAATTTTCTTAAAAATAAGCGGATTTGGATTTTATCTTTTTTAAAAGAAAATAATTTATCTTAATATTTCTCTCAATCTGAACAACTTTTGTATTTTAGTACAAATAATTCTATTTCATTTATTAATAATAGTAATTCTACATAAAATTATTCTGACTAATATTTTAACCACCGACACATTTAGCTATTTATGCAGTTTTTTAAAATTTTGTTCATATCTCTAGAAAGTAAATGTTCTGCGTTGTTCAGTATTGCTCTTCTTTTGAAATTAATATTCAGTCTAAATCAGATGTTAATTTGACTGTTGCTTTAATCACTGAGACATTTAAGTATTTACACAGTTTTTTTAAAAATTTTGAATGTAAATTAAATAGTTTTTTTAATATCTGAAGAATGTAAATATTTTGCATTGCTTACTATTGCTCTTTTTTTTGAAATTAAAGTTTAGTCTACATCAAATGTCATTCTGACGAATGTTTTAATAACTGAGGCATTTAGCTTTTTATACATGTTTTTAAAATTTTGTTCATATCTGAAAAACGTAAATATTCTGTCTTGCTCACTATTTCTTTTCTATTGAAATTATTATTTAGTCCACATCAAATGTTATTCTGACTAATGTTTTAATCACTGAAGCATTTAGCTATTTACACAGTTTTTTTTCTTTTTTTAATTTTGTTCCTATCTGAAGAGTGCAAATATTCTGCATTGCTCACTACTGCTTTTTCTTTTGAAATTAATTCCTAAACCTTAACCGCTATCTTTTTTTCCCACAACCTCAACCTTAACCAGTTTTTTGATGTTTAAAAAGTAATTTTTGATTTTATCTAACAATGTAATTTTAAGTTTCAAACTTAAAACCTCTGCGTTTCACTTCATCGAACACAGCATTCGTATATGAGTATTTTACACCCTTAAATTTCATTGCAGCTTAACTTTCTATTATTGCTTGAGGTATAACAATAAGCAAAGACAAGCAGTTCATATAATTAATATCCTATCATTATTTATTGATATCAATTTATACACAGCTTACATATTATCAGTTTCAATGATGTCTGGTTACATTATCAGAGGCAATATGAATGGGAAATTTTGTAATGAGTTTCCATTTGAAAGCGTCATGGGTTTACTGAATTTCCCGAAGCAACGTTTATCCACTCCCCAGTTACGCAAGTTATTAAATGGTGCATAACCACTTATACGATCTTTATGGTAAACGTTGTGGTATGAATTAATATATTGCATTTTGGCAACTTTAATATTTAAATACTTGGTTCAATATCCTTTTATGTTGTCACATAATTATTGCTCAATTTTACATCTCAATTTTTATCTTGAAATGGGTTCTGTAATATAATTCTGTGAGATATTTTCACTTAAACAACAAACCGCTTAGGCTTAAAGTACTTTGCTTTTCATGCAAGTCAAATCTGAATTAGATGCTACTTAAATGAATAAATAAATTAATAAAAAAATCTGAAAGGTTTCAAATTTTAAATTACGTCCAAAGGGGCTTTTTTAACATTTTGTGTGTTACCTTTATTTATTAAATATCATATCCTTCGCACTTAAACCATAAAATTCAGTTCAAGAGCGATATCGCAAAATAATTTTAAAATGAGTCTATCTTTAGAATTTCCGATACACAGTTCTGCGCGCTAGAGATAAAAAGGTTTTTTTCCCCAGTAGCGTGTTGCCACTGCTCGCTTTTAAATCTTTAGAGTTTGTTCATCAAGAATTCGTTAAAGTTTTGCAAAATATGAAATGGATAATAAAACAAATTCCAAATTTCAAATTTGGGCCTCCAGATAGGCATATTCGGGTGAAAACGTACGTTATTCAAAATTGGATGGCTCTAGGTACCGTTGTTTTATCACATTTGGAGAACTATACATATATGTATGCAGATTCTTCATTATTTAATTTCTTTAAATATAATATAGAGCTGCAATATTTGGTGGCAACAGATTAAGAAGTGATTCAGACTTTTAATTTTTCCAGCGCAAAATCGCAAAATGAAAACAATAGTCCTTCAGGGTAAAAGTCCCTTTGGACTATAAAATAAAAAATAACTAAAAATTCAAGCAGCTGTATGTAAATTATTCATTCACCGGAGATAATGAATAAGAACGCATTGCTCACTGTATAAGATCATGCTTATGAAATGAAACATTATGATAAAAATTAATAAAAGTTCCGGAAATTGGAATTAATCCAATCTGAAAACTGTGGAATTTTCCTTTACTTGCTAACATTTTCATAACCTTCATGTATGTTCCCCTCCAACCCCGTTGCCATAAAAATTTGAAATGTCAGTCGTTATAAAGCAAATTCTTCATCCTTTTTTAAAAGAAGAATGATAAAGAATATTAATTAGGCGACTTTCTGTATTTTTTTAATTAGCCTCGTTTTTATAATTTTTTATTTAAATCGCTCATGGTATTTGTCACCACGGTCGAAGCCTTTCTATCGATTTTTAAACTAATTCCTGATAAGCTATGGAGCTTTAATTAAAGATTTAAAGTTCGATTTTTCGCTCATATCTTCTTTTAATCTTTATTTAATGAATAAACTAAAACTCTTAGAACTTCGCGATTTGCAACATCGTATATAACGGCCAAAAAAATCTTTTTGATGAAGTTTATAACAAATTTTAGAGCTGGAGTTTTTCCACTATTTGAAGTAATATAATTGTTGGAGGTAAAAGCGCGATTATGCGTTGTTGAAAAGTGATTTTCCAATTGAACAATTTCATTGATAACGTGTCTTTCAGACAATAAAGATTAAAATTGAAAAAGAAATAAATGAATGAAAATTTAAAAAAGATTTTATAAACTAAGATTTCCTTTCTAACTCATGAAATAATTAATGAACTAAAAGAAGAAAAATAATTTATTATATAGTTTAATGCGAGCAGGAGATTAAATAATTCTCTTTTCGAAATTCATCTGCAATTTCGTATCACGAATAATAAAAGTATGAGCACCTAAAATAAGGAAACAGAATTATTTAATTTTACGTTCCCATCAAAATACATAATGAATTATTTTTCTCTTTAGTCCATTAATTATTTTATTAGCTTTAAATGAAAGATTACTTCATATAATTATTTTAAGAGTTTAAAATGAAAGTTTATTTTAGGAAAGCTTAACTTTGTTTTACTTTGTTTTCTCCAAGATCTAAAACGTCAGTGAAATGTATTTGCGTATTTTCAGACCACAGTTTGCCTTTGTACTAAAGAATATTTGGGGGGAGGGTGAGAATTTCTTTAATCTGCTGTCAAGTTTTCCATTTTGATTTTTTAGCTCACAAAGCAAAACAATTCGTCACGGAGAATCTGAAAAATTTCTCTGCCGTTATCAACCTCAAACCACCGCCAGGGTGCATAACGGAAGTGACCTCAAAGTCACGTGGGCGCGATCGGAAATGACGCCGACTCATCCCCGATGCGGGTGTTTGATCAGACGACGCTACTCTGCTCTCTGCCTCAGATAATATTTCCATAAAATTCCTCCCTGAACCCGGACACCAGGGCTCCAGGAAAAGCGGACACAGCCCGAGTAAAGGGACACTGTCCGCGGTCATCTCGGCAGGCTCAACTTCAGGATTTTGGAAAGCGTGCGCGGATGACAGCTGTTTTCTCGGTAAGTGCTCACGACTTACGAAATTGCGAAGAGAACAATAAAATGCAAAGAGGCCGGACTGATTGTTTGGGCTTTTCTGTGTCAGTAGTTTGCATTTATTTGCGGGAACGTCAGCTGTTAGTGACTTATAGTAAATAGAACCTCGCTGAACCATATGGCACGTGCAACGCCGGTTAACATATCACTATGAAAATTGTGCGGTCTGCTATAATATTACTTTTTATTGTGAAAGTTAGGCACTGGATGTTTTTGTGCGCAAAAAAAATTTACTGAAGTCCTTCATTTACTAACCCAGCGGATGTCACAAGATTAATTTTACATGACATATAAGAAACATTATTAATTAAATACAGTATGAGAGAAAGTTATAAAATTAGATTTTATTCAAAACTACGCTTTTCCTTTTTCGTAAATGACTAATAATCTTTAGAAATCAAATTACATATCCATAACTTCAAAGATGGAAAGTGAAAACTTTTTATCATACACAAGTAGGATATTTTGCGTACAGTGTAGGGTATTATAATTCAGGCGGAGTTCATAAGATACATTCCTTTAATTTTGCGAAAGCCGTAATGTCTTAGAGGAATCAAAAACAAACTTTGAGGTTATCTAAAATTATATTGTTCCAAATTTATGGTGTTAAAATAGCAGAAAATATTATCCTTTTTATTTAATTAAAGGATTTGACATCATTGTTCGGTATAGCTTGAAGAATACGACTAAAAACGGAAAATCATGTTTTCAGGTTCATTTTCCATTCACCTAGATAATAAATATATTTTTGTTTGGTTCATGACCATAAGCTAGATAATAGATAAACACATTTAGTGTTTGATTCATGACCATTTTTAAACTTGTATACTTCCAAAAAATTCAATCTTCATTAATGATGTTCTTTCCTTTCCTGCCAAAAAGTATTCAGAATAGTAAGTGTTATCATTGCGTAAATCAAATACTATTCTTATAAAATTATTCATGGCCAATTTATAATGTTTTTTACAGTCTTCAATCATTCAGTGAAGATAAATTCAGTAGTATATAGCTTAATTTCACGAAAGGTGGTTACAATATTTTGACCTAACTAATGTTTCCAAATTTATTAATCTTGTGATTAGCTAAATAAGAGATGATAAAAAGCAGTCCGAAAGCTGTTCGTGGCCTTTGAAGTTCATTTTTCTGTTGCTTTTCAACGAAGTTAACAGAATTTAATATTAATTGGAGCTTTCTTGCCGCTTTTGGACGGCTTAGTACCCTCTTCAAGATTTGTTGAAAATATCAACCTTATCAATGAAGAACGATTTTGGTGAACTTTAAAAGAGAGCTGTCAGAGGTCTCATTAAGTTGCATAGAATTTTAAACTTAAGAAACTAAATATGTTATGGAAAAAAGTAATTTCTAAATCACATTTGAAATTTCTTCCTTGTGTAATTATATTTTGCCTTAGTATAGTTCTATTTACAATATTGTGAATCACGAATTATGAAATGCAGTAGATCTCCGATTATTCGACATAAATGCAACTGTTGATTAACAGAAAATGTCAGTTAACACGAAGTTATTGAAGGCTAGTTATTAAAATAATCTCGTTGGAAAAAACAACAACAATCTTAATGCAATAAAAGACACGCCTAAATAATGTGCATTGAAATTAGTACGTAAGTTTGCCTTTATATGCTTACAACAGTAAAATTATTGAAGTGTCATTCATATTCAAATCGTATTCAGTATTCACATATGAATAGAATATTCATAAAATTAGGTTACAGTACATAGCGCATTGTATAAAAACAGTATAATGAGATCGAATAATATGCTGAAAGAAAGGGACGAAAGTTCAATAAATTACCTGCAAAAATGTTTGTTTATGCGGTTTGTTTTTTCAGGTACGTAGATTCAGAATTAGTTTTGCTTATTATTTCGGGCAAAAGAAATGTCGACTAATTTTCAACAATCAGTTTTTCTCTCAACCATATGATATTTGCTGAAGTAATCCTTCTTTATTATTCTAGAACGTACTCCTAAAATATTGGCAAGCAAAACATGTACGGTCCACGATACGAATATACATTTTAAATTTGCCTGCGTATGCACAGAATTTGCCTCTCTGAGTTAGGTAATGTGTTACAAATTCCAATTTGTGTAATATAAAACATACTCTGAAATCTACCATAACTCTTTGTTTGTATTCGATTATTGTCTTCAGCTGAACTTTTAAGTTTCCATAAAATATATTGAGCACTTAAATGAAAGTCAACAGGAGACCTTCAGAAGTTTTATTTCAGGATAATATAAGCATATGAGATTGCTGTAAATATTCTACAATAAAATCTAGAGTTATCAAGTAAAATGGTAAAATATTTAGTATAAAGTAAGTACGGTTCTTGATTACCATAATGCATTTTATTTCAGAGTAGGAAACGTGAAACATGTGCAATGCCTTCGTCGGGATTTTAACTCATACTGGACTAACCTGACGTGCTATCAATTACACCACGATGATGAGCAGTAAAGAGAAAGGAAATACCTTACATTCTTCCCAACTTAAAGGGTGACCAAGGAGGAAAGTCGCTAAATTCCGGTGGTGACGAATAATCGTATATTACCGTTTGGTTCAAGCGCCGCTTTAAAGACCATTACGTATTTTATTTTGAAACAGGGGCCGTGACAAATGTGTAATACCTTCACCGGGACTCGAACTCCGCACCTTCCGATTGCTAACCGGACGTGCTTTCGAATTACACCACAAAAACACGTGGTAAGGAATGGAAAGGGGAAAACTTAGGTGGTTAGAAAGAAAAATATAGATATCTTTGAAGTATAAATATTCTTTCCTGAAACAACGCCTTGTTCTTAATGATATTTTTTTTTTTTTTCAATTTACTATAAGTCTAAATGTGTGCTTATTATTTTAGAAGGTAGATATTCTGTACAACCATATTGATTCAAATAATGCTTCTTAATTAATCTCATACCTGCTGTGATCCAATGATTTTATCATATTCAGTGGCATATTACAATCTACAGGTTAATGACGATACATTTTACAGCATAAAAGGATGTCTTAAAAACCTAAATTTTAAAGAATGACAATATTCTGTAAATTTGTAAAGTATTTGAATAATTGTTTATAAAAAAGGTTAACTTAAATTACACTAAATGAAAACCCAGCTAATTTATATAATTAAAAAAACCTTGTTTAAATACTAAAAGTATTTCTCTTTAGTTAATTAACTTCAATCAGTTATTTTCGAATTTCAAATAATTTTAAATAATATTTCCTGTTAAATTTTTGGTAACATTGTTATTATTGAAACTTAGTTCAGTTTTCAAGAAAATTAATAAATTTAATCAAGCTTTTCAAAAAAAAATTTACAGGTGTGATTAAAAAAGTGAATTGCAAAGACAGGAGTAATTAAAAATCTTCGAAAATGCTGGTGAGTAATTTCTGGGAAAGAGAAACAGACAATCCAAGAAAATTCATTAGATAATGGCTAATTTCAAAGTGTTATAAACGTTTATGTGCTTTGAAAAGTCAACATAATTTACGTTTTCCTTTCATAAAGCATTTTGCAGAAATACTCACGCACCTTCTTCCGCCTGAAACTTTCATTTAATGGACTACTAAACAACGGAAGAAAGTAAAAGCAGGTCACGAAGAGATATCGTAGTTCAAACAAATAGTTTGTCCTTAAAGAAACAAAGAAATAAATGCGGAAATCCACTCTGTGACATCTTTCAAAGCAAAAAAAGGAAACAGCAAATGAAGGAACTCAAACTGCTTTCTTGTCGCAAAAGACTCTTATTAGTTAACAACACAAAGTCCTCGGAAGCTTAATATTACGATCGCGTATTGTGCCATTAGAAGAAAGCCACTTAAGTTTTCTATGCTGTAATGATACTGCCTTCGATAGAATAACGAATTCTGTGAGAATGAGCAAGGAGATTTCCACAAGCAAAATGTTCTCCACACACTTGTTGAATTAGCGTTGAAGGTTGGTCATTAGGTTTTCCTACATTTTTTTACTTTTACATAAATATACGTAGATAGTAATAGTTTAAATATTTGAAACATTAGAATTCAATAGATTTCTTTATTTCAAAACTGTTAAATATGTTACTGGTATAGTTCTTTGCAATTTGTTGCATATGTCTTTACAGTGTATTACATACTACCCCAAACTCTGTCGTATTTCCATTAAACTTGTAGTTTGAAGCGAAAGTTCGTAAGTTCCCGTTATAAAGTTTGTTCACTGAAAGAAGGCTTATCAACTTCTCATTAGCCTAATTTACTATGCGGGCAAATTATTTAGTCCGGGTACTTTTCGTGTATTTCTCCTAGCTGTATCAATTTCAACCAGCAGCCTCGAAACCCGAAAACCTGATTCAGTGAATTACTTGCACACAACGAAGCACCGAAATATATAGCTATTGCAAAACTGACTCTTATTACATGATTGCGAAAATGCGTTACAGGTGCACAATGAAATGCAGAAGGATAAAATTCAATTATTACAAAGGAAGTACGTATTATTCAAATACACTAGCTCGTAAGATAGGATGTAAAAAGTCCTTTTAAGTTGTACCACGTTATACCTTAAGAAGTATAAAAAGTAATAGTATTATTCAAATGAAAACTATAATAATATGTTTATATAGACTGGAAAGTGTATAAGAATATGTTTAATATAGACTGGAAAGTGGTTAGTGATTCTGACTGGCGTACAGAAGGGACCGGGTTCAAATCCCGGAGAAGACATCGATGTAAATTGTCTGTCCCTCCATAAAACCCAACAGTGCAACCTATTAGGTGCTTCCATGATAAAATGCTCATCGTTTCTGGCCTTAGTCGTAGCGAAAGTCTAAAATGGATAGTGCCCGTTACATATATATTTTACCAAGGTGTTCAAAATATTGCTATAGATTTTTATACTTTTTAAATATAAGCCCATCAGTGGTCAAGTGTTCTGAATACTGGTAGTTTGATGGGAGAAATGATCGGTTTGTACGGGGTTTTTAATATTTTTTCTATGTTAATGTAAATACGAGCTGGTTTCCTTTAGTAAGCGTTCCGCAAAGGCACCCTATCCAGTAAGCAGATACTCCTCATCCGCTTTATTTTTATCAATTAACAAAGGCAGTTTTTATCAATTAACAAAGGCATGCTTTGCCTTAATCAATTAACTACTTAATCAAAATTTAAAGATAAGGTGAGCTAAAGGCAAAATTTCACTTCGTACTTCAAAAGCAAATAACTGCTTTCATATGAAAGCAATTATTTTCGTTTAAGAGACTAAATGAACATAATTTCTTTTCAGAAACAGAAAAATCAGAATATAAGGAATGGCTAACAATCTGGAAGTAACAGTTTTATGTAAATGTACTTATCAGCAGACTTTCCAGACTTCCAAAATTTTATTATGATATTTCGCATCCTTTTTGCCTTTTTTCATCAATCGAAAATCATGGTGTAAAAAATACACGAAGTTTTTCGAAGGTAGGTCTATATCAATATATATATTCTTTCAAGTTACTTTAATGAACGGGAAAACTCTTAATTTTAGAAAACAGATACAGTAGTTTAAAATTCCTCATACATATCCTGAACAATCTAAAGTTTTTCGCTGCATACAGTACTCCATTCTTGCTAGTTGTAAGTACCCAGAAATTAAAATTAAATAATAATCCGCAGCTGACTAAAGCAATTCATAAAACTCGAACAGAGGCCAATGAATGGAGCATTCAGTTCTGCTGTTCGTTATATTAAATGAAAATATTAACAATTTTTTAACTTTCTTGGCCTGATGCATCACTTTTCCTGCGCATCTTCGTTGATTCATAGACGTTATCAATATCAGTATGAGAGATTAAATTAGTTGGACGAGCTTCTTTACTTCTTCGTTTAGATTATTGCGACCAATGTATGTAACTTGTATTTTTGACGTGAAAAATACGTAAAATGTACTTTTTTGGCAACTGTATGTCCTGAATATAAGTATGTTAAAATATATTCTAAGGCAAAACATGCCAGCGGAAACGCGGTAGTATTTGAAATCATTCTGAAAGAGCATTTCATTCATTCACTTTCAGTGTCCTTCAGCTAGATAATCTCAGCAACTTAGTTTCCTGTACCAAAAGGCTGTTTCGGTAAATTATTAGAACAAAGCACTGGGGAGTTGTTTCAAAGGATGCTTTTATAGAGGATTTTTAAGAGCGTTTCGTTCATTTTCGCGTTACTTTGAGGAAAATAAGTCAAAATTCACTTAGAGTCAAACCCGAAACGAACTTCCAATGTTTAGCGGTCTTATACTTGTTATTAGATCTCCAAAAATAATGAATTTCTCATTCACAGAAAGCTATGAGTTCAGGATTTTGACGCGCCTCTTGATAATTTCAGTCTAAATTCTGACATTACATGCATTCTTGTGAACATTCATGTCGATACATGAATATACGTTTTTATATGCATACATATCTAAAAAGACAATGCAAAATCACTTCAGACGTTTCATGCATGCAAAAGTGAAGTTATATGAAATTAAGGTTGCATAAAAAAGCAGAATGTTGCCAAACTTTAAAAACATTCGTGGTAATACATGAATGTACGTATTTATAATGTACATATATGAAATGACATATATATGAAATGTACATATATGAAAAGAAAATGCACATTAAGTATGCATAATTAGCGCGCGAAATAATTATTCTTTGCGAATCCATATCGTGTGTTAAGCTATCACTCATTTTAGGAACAAATGTTTTACTACTTTTATACTGCCTCAATTATTTACGTACAACTGAAGTCAATTTGCTGCGGTATTTTTATTTCTAGTACTGAAACATTTACTGGAACCTCATCTTGAAGATTTAAAAACTACAGAATGTATTAGTTAGCAAACAAATTTTTTTTTCTTTGCTATCAAAAGACCTACAACTTTCAGCTATCACATTTTAAAGTTATTTATAATAAACATCAAAATTTTCTTTTAAACTTTGCTTATTTAATGCTACAATAACATATAAACCATACCTTATATCTTAAAGGTATCTTGATTATGAAATGGCATTTTTGCTTAAAATTGCCTTTTGCAAATAATATTCGACTTATATTAATAACCTAACATTAAAACTATATATTGACATATTTTTTACTTATTACTTAAACTGTAATATTAAAAGAAAAGCTGTACACAGGTACTTTTATCTCAGGGTGTGTTATTTAGAATACTTATTATATTTGATTATTCTTTATGCAGGACATTTAACAGGTCTTACACCTTTAACAGTTCGTATTTTAGAAGGACTCTGAGCCATTTTTATTTTGTAAAAGGTCTTAAACGTTTCCGTGTCTTTGTATAGGTGAGGCTATTTTACATTTCGGCAAATAGAGTAAATAAAAAACGGTATTAGATAATGCCACATTCCAACCTTTATGTGACTAAGAATTATATCTTGTTCAATACAAGTACGTCTTGTATAACACAAAATTATGTATTATATCTTGTGCAACATAAGATCAAAATTTATGTCTTGTACTATAATAGTGAACAGAGCGGTGTCCGGCTTCAAAATTATTTGCGCTTTGATTGGTTTACGGAATGTTACGTACATATGCTATTTCGTAACATTATATTGCTCACAGCTGCAGTAATATTAAAAACGCTGTTGATTTAAAATTTTACACTTTTAAAGTGATACGAATGTTCTTTACAAAATCATTGCAAAATTTTCAGGATATAATGAGTGCAGAAGTAAGGTATAAGTTATGTGAAATTAAGGTTGTATAAACAAAGCAGAATTTTGCTTAACTTTAAAAACATTACCTGTTTTATATTTTAATGAAAGACCTTCAGAGTCAAGGATTTCATCTTTGATTTGAAGTAGCTTAGATTTTGATTTAGAAACAGGTGGTGCATCCATTTATTTTCTTACATCATTTTCTGGGAGGGGGAGGGAGATGGAAAATACGTCTATTAGGTATATTACATTTTTCTACTGAAAAGGAGGCCTCGACGAACTCTTTATTACCTTAAGTATCATCGATCATTTTCCCCCTAAATGCCAGCTTTTTCGACTAACATAGACATCTTAATTTGTCATGATTCATCATCGGCGAAATTTATGAACCGAGTAACTAAGTTATGCGATGAATTGTAAAGTCAAGCGTTTTATCATGCTTTCAATTACCTAAGTTACTAAAGGTGGAGTAGTTTAAAAAACAATTTTTCTTGAAATCTAAAATGCGAAAGAAACAGCTTTCTGAAATACACTTTCAGTACTGAAAAGTCTTAGATCTCAGCTACCCTTACTAGATATTAGTAAACTTGTTATGTCGGATAAGACTGAAATTAAAAGTAAACTCCTTATTTTCTCTCTAATGTAGTTTTTAAAATATGTTATTTTTCCTTAACGCATTTAAGATTCTATAATTGGCTTTTATGAAGAAAACTGTAATGTTTCAAAAGTTAGATTTGGTTTGCTTTATTTGATTATGGCTTAAGCACTCGAGAGCTATCTACCTGTGCAAAAGCCGGGAGAAATGTGAAAAAGAGAGTAAAAGATATAAAATCAATAATCAAATGAACTTCAAAGCGGCAAGTGTTCCCATTGTTCTCTGCGAAGAATAACCTGTTGAACGAATACCCTGAGTAGCTTTTCTTCCTCTTAATTATATCTTAGCTATTACATCTTTTCTTAAACCCTCTATTAATATATAAATTAATATTTCTACTTTAGTGCTTTTGTTCTGAAATGAATGGTCAGATTTCCTCTTATAAATTATTTCCACGCATCTGAAAAAGCATACATAAAATTAAGATTTTTGCCATAAGCTCTTTTATGGAAAAAGTATCATCAGTTTGGTACAATTAGAATAATATAATGGAGTTAGTATCGCGTTTAATTAAATGATTAATCTAAAGAACACACTGAGTTTTTTTCCGAAGACATTTTATTCTTTGGTGAAATACATCGGGATAAAATAACAGTGCCGATCCTTTTCTAAAATCTAAAATGTTGTCTGTGGAATGCAAAGGACGGAAAATAAAGAACCCCCTGGAATACAAATATAGAAGCATTGAGCTTTTATTTTGAAAGAAAAAAACTCTTTTTTATTTTCTTCCTGTTCTTTTTTCTTTATTTCAAATTTAACGGAGAGTATTATACTCTTTTGAAGTGGTAATTTACAAATAATAACTAAGGCTGATAAAAATATGAATAAAATGTATTTAAATTTATATGAATAAATTCATTAAATATTATAATAATCTATTATAAAAATATATTTTATAATAGATATAATGATCTATTATAAAAAGAAAGCAAAATACTGGTTTGCAGTTTTTAGATTTTGAAATTTCTTTCACAACACATTCACATATTTTATTTAATAGAAGCAAATTTTAGCAATTGTAAATCTCAGTCATTATTTGCCCACTAATGTCCTGTCGATGAATTGCTGAACAGTGGTAGTTCGATCCGCATTCAATTTCTGGTGAACGGACTAGGGCTGCGTGGGAATTTTTATGATTTGCACCGTGTGCAAATTAAATACGAGACAGTTTCTCTTAACGAATCTGACACGAAGGCACCCCTCCCTTCACGTAGATTGCCTTTGTGAGATTTGTCGCTATTCAAATAATCCAATCAAATCAAATCAAAGTTCTTATTATTTTATCAGGTTCTGTCTTGCAGTGAAAAATGTTTTCAATCGTTACTGGAGAGCAAGGCACTCATTGCTACTAATTTTTAACTAAATAATAATATTCTCTGTGTTTTGAGTTCGCATATCGTTTAGCACTGTCTGAAATTTCGTCTTTTTTATGTGGTGGGAAAAACCTCCAAGTCAATGTGACTTCATTTTTTTTTAACTTTAAAATACTTTAGAGAGTTATAAATAATTTTTTCGTTTTCCAATTTTATAAATCTATTAAAATTCATAAGTGACTTAGAATTTCAATACATTCCAACGATTTTTCATGATGGAATAGTTTGAAATATTCGATAGATAAGTTTCATACGTATTTTTTCGCTTAATTACGTAATTACACCGAATTAT
>KK112630.1:895805-950536 GCA_000611955.2 Stegodyphus mimosarum | reverse complement strand
TCAAATTTTTAGTGAGATATTTAAGAAAACCTATGTGATAACGGAGAAAAATGACCTGCTTGCAGATTTAACAAGTATGGATAGTGAATCTTCTAATCTCGAACAGTATGTTATAAATAATTGTTAGGACTCTACCTCCCCCTTTAACGTTTTCCTTCCAGACTGCATACCAGCAGCTGAGCAGTAAAGTCTCTCAACATTGGTAGTTTCGAACTCGGTTCGATTCAGGCGAACGGGGTAGCTGCATGGGCGTTTTCGTGGTTTTCCCCATGTGCAACGTGTATACGATCTAGTTTCCCTTAGAAAGTCTTCCACTAAGGCATCCCTTCCCTTAGGCAGATAGCCCTAGCGTACTTTGCCATACTCAACTAAACCAAATCAAAAACAATCCTTCTACGCTATGTTTATATGCATGTTTATATATAACAAACAGCAGAAGTTTTGACTTACATCTTGGTCGCATGACAATTTATTCACACAATTTCATGTATGTTTTTGAGCGTGTATATCAGACCACTTAGATTCTCAACAAAACTTTTCAAATGCGTAGCATGCAGTTTCAAAAATACAGTAATTTTATTTTAGTATTTTAATTAAGTTTCGGGCTTTTAAGCGCCTGGTCGGAAGACATCTGCCAGATAGTTTGAAATCGAGCAAGATTCTTTATCAGTTACTTTTAATCCACTTAAGCTCTGGAAGTTGTCACATAATTAAGACTCCCTTAATGAAAGAAGGGGGTTTTAATTAAATTCGCCTCCTTCATTTTCTCAAATTCTTCTACTTTCCAAATAAGCTGCAATTACCACATCATGAGACTTATTTACAGAATGCGTATTGTGGTCTCGTTAAATCTGGTGACTTAGAATTAAACGCGTGCATTGTATGAAGAGTGCCTTGAAACGTTTTAGAACAGAGTCATTTTCATCAAATCTTGCAATTATCTTTTAAGAATTATCTATACATTTTAATACTTATCCTATGTTTGAACAAAATTTTAAGCACTTTAAAACTAAAAAGTTATTCGCTCAGTAATTTTGCTATTTTCTGTATCTCAGATAAGTCTGTAGTCTTAATTTCTCGGAAATGGCATTTATGTAATATTTTTTAAATATTTTATTTAAAGTTAATTATATTTAATACTTTTGAAGGTTTTTTATTGAGTAAGCAATGTGATTTTAAACTGATGGGAAAAGGGCTACAAAAATGCATCCTCAAATCCCTGTCATAGTTTATTAGGAGGATTTTTTCTTATTTGTCATAGAATTTACAATGAGCTCTTGATTATCCCGTATGCAGATTACTCATTTTGTGGACAACCTGTGCATTTTTCTCCAAAGCTGGCAACTTGATGTTTGTATCCATATCCCAGTTTAATACCCGAAACAGTTCCCGTTACCAACGGAATAGTTACAAAATAGGTCTACTCTTTTAATAATTAATCAACCAGAAATTCAAAATGCAAATCTGTAAAATCTTGTTTTTAAAATGAGCCGTTCAAAATAACAATGCCGAACGGTAGAAAGAAAGAGGGAAAAGTTTTGCTGTGTTGTTGCTTCATCATAATTTAATGCCAAGTGGAGATTTCTGCACTTATTTAACAAAGGGCAGACTTAATTATTCAAAATGTAACTATGTATTTTTTCCTCAGTTGATGGCTTGCTCGCATATGGTTTCAACAAATATTTCTCACACGTGAAGTGGAGAAAATATCTATTAAGCCTCGGATGAAGTCTTTACTCTATGGTACCTATGCAGTAGTTACAGTTCTAAACGGGCACTTAAGGGGCTGATATAAGAACGAGTGCATTACCAGGAATGAACCCAAACAGAATAAATACGGGCATGTTTCTTATTTCACATTTAAAGAAATGAAAAACATTTTGTTGGAATATAGGAAGTTATAGATTAAATGATTAAAATGAAAATGAAATGCAGCAAATAGAATGTTTTTTATTTATTTGAAAATTTCTCTTGATTTACTTAAGAAATCTTGGATGATTTCATGATATTATAATGCCTATCTTGATCAGAAAATTAATTTTATGAAAACTTCTTTTTAGAAAATACGAACTTAAAGAATTTCACTTTTTTCTTCTTTAGCTCCATCCATTTTAAGCTACCGATTTTCTGGACTTCCCTTTTTCAGCCGGGTATCCCTATTGGGGGGGGGCTTTGTTATTTTGATACAATTTTGTTAGTTTGAGATAAAATAATAGATAAATTTTAATCCAAGGCTGAAAGCGATTCCTACTTTGCTCTTCAAAGGAAACTCGAAATATAAAAAATTCAAGCAGTTTGAATAATTTATTTAGAAAACATTTCTTATCTTTTTCAAAGATTGAGTTTTATTTATGGAGCTCAGGAGCGTCTTTCTAAAAGAAATGCAGCGTATTATTGAAGTATAAAATGAAGTGTTTCTCAAGTATTAATTTTAAAACCGAATTCATAGAGATTTTTTATATACTATTTATTTTATGAGAACATTTCATGTTTTTAGTTAAAACATTACTCTAACATTTTAAAGATTCTTAATAACATAACTTAATGCGTAAAAATATCTTTTAAAGTGCCATTTTTATTGCAGCTTATGCACTATAAAATAATAAGCCTACTTCGCTTTAATTAGGAAATTTAGCGAAATCGTGTTTAGCAAATCAAGTTATGTATTTTAAGGACACAAATGCACTTAAATGTGAGTTACAGCAATTTATATACATTTTACTCTTAGTTTGCTGATCGTCATATTATTTTTTAATAAAATTATGGATATGCAGGACTTGTATATATTGAATACATAGTTTGTGGCTTATAAGCATTAAGGAGATTCTTGAATTCAAAAGCTACAATAAAAATAACAAACTATGTTGGGATTTTATTAGTAATACAGATTTGAGGGGGAGGAAAGCCGAACAAATGATATTAAGTTGCGGAGGACCACACAAAGATAAGAAATTATATACGCGGCCCCTCACAAATCGCAGTCTCCGAGCTGTTATGTGGTGTGAAGCACATACTCTGACATCGCAGAAGCAATAATTTGTTCAGTAATGCCGCTACCTGACATTAGAGTCATAATTTCACGACTCGTATAGTTCGACCGTCTGAAACGCAACCCTGGCTGGCATTCTGCCCAAATACATAGACTCGTCCAGAAGGGGTGTTAATATTTGAAACGATGTTAACGGTTACGTGAGAGTCTTCTCATCTCCCGAAAGAGATATGCTGAAAGGGAAAAGAGTTCCCATCCTTCCACCCTATTTTGAGAATAATTCGGTCCGATTGGCGCATGCGTATTTGCGCTCATGGTCGCGAATGAGGCGGTCGAACTGTATCAGGGGATTTTTAGCGATATGCACTCTGTCTATCATCAGCGACTCTCAAAGTCAGACGTCCGATTATCCAGCTGTCAAATTGCTCATTCGATACCGTTTCAACTAAAATAAATCAGAGGATGTTAAAAATACAACTGAAAAATGAAGACGGCGTGACTAATTCAGTGTGCAGATTGTTTCAGGGAGAGCAATAAATTGGAACGCTTTTTAAACTCTGGCCTAGAGAGACTAGCTGCTGACAAGGTTCTCATATAATAGGACTATAACTTTACTTAGAAAAATTGTTTCTATGCCTTCAGATTTAATTATCAATGTCATTATGTATTATTAATAGAGCTTCTCATAGGTCTGTAATAAATGTGTTTTAGTTTTATGTGCCGTAAGCAATGTAAACAAACACAATGTAACGGAATCGCAAACCAGTCCTTACATGGAGTCTACTAGCTTACGATGGGGTCTCCTAAGACATTATTTGATTAATTGTCATCATAACGTTGCTTTTCTCACTATTTTTCAGATGAGCTTAAGTATATGTTTTTTGATAATAAAAGCTATAAAGTTACACAACCTTTTGCATTTCGAAAGTTCATTAACGTTTGGTATATATGTATCTACATATATCTGCATGCTCAACAGAGAAAGGATTATTGTTGTAAAGGTCGGCATTGGTTTTTCATAATTTTGCTCTTACCGTAATCTTGAAAAGATTAACTTAAGACTATATTATATTATTTTTTATTGCAAATATGCCATTTAATCTTTGGGGTTAAACTCTTTAAATCCTTAAGTTCTAGCTCCTAACCCCACGAACACTTAATAAGCAAATAATCGCTTAAGTGTCTGAACAGAATACGTAAGACTTGAGAAGGGTTTAAAACCCTTTATTACTCAGTATATTTAAAGTTCAGTTCCGACTTGGAACTTTACATAAAGCTGCCACT
Organism: Stegodyphus mimosarum; assembly: GCA_000611955.2. Classification (NCBI taxonomy): domain Eukaryota; kingdom Metazoa; phylum Arthropoda; class Arachnida; order Araneae; family Eresidae; genus Stegodyphus; species Stegodyphus mimosarum. Next base: position 946,263 of record KK112630.1, on the reverse strand, counting down.
CGGACTTGAACTTAAAACTAATAATTTGAACTAAAATTAACTTAACTAAAGCTCTAAATGAATATAGCCGAAGCTATCCCAATCTAACTAATTGGCCCCTAAGTATTAATTGAATCGGCGAAGCCTAGCAAGGGCCTAGATATGGCCGAGCGTAGTAACAGCTAAGAGAGACGTAGCCAGAAGGCAAACGCGCGCTAGTCAGGAAATCAGACTCTCTCTGTTGAAGTCGGTTAAGTCACGACTTAAATAGTACTCATTCTCATTTGCATTATCTGCGTTTCTGAATTCACATTCTGGCAGGAAATTGTAAGCTGAAATTAGAATAAGATAGGAAAGATACAAAACTTAAAATAACTGTTAGAAAACGTATAATAAACCCTACAAATCAATTACTGATGAGCTTTACCTTTTCTTTCTTCTTTAATTATTTGCTTTTTAAATATGCTCTTTTCCCTTAATTTAATTTATCTAATTTCATTTTAATATAAGTATTAAATTTTATATTGCTTACGAAATTTAATTAATTTTTTTATTAATTCTCTTCCCCTTCTCATTCCCATTGCATTCAAATATCCCATTAAATTTGTTTTTCATTGTAAAGAGCAGAAATATTCGTAGTGTTTTCGAGTCCGCGTTTACGTTGCCGAATATTAAACAATTTTTACGCCTTCTAATAGCTATTTTAGTGCGACAAACCTAAGAAACGTATATAATGTCGTAAAACTCTCTTTCCTTAATTCTTTTACAATTTAAGATAAACTGTTCTTGTATATGTCATTAAAAATTTAAAGATATCTGTATCTAGTTATAATCACTCTTCTCTCTTTTTTTGACAGCTCCTTTAATATTTATTTCCTTTCCACTCCGCTGAAAGTCATAACTGCGTTTTTATGGATACTTACAAAATTCGTAAGATTTAGAAATGCGTTTTACGACAGAGAATCGCGAAAGTGATATTATATAAGTTAAAAACGCAGTTTTTGACACGTTTGTCGCTATAAATAAGAAAAGTTATAATGAATTCTTGCGAAGGAATTTGAGTTTCTAATAGTTTTAAAGCAAAATATTAAATATTTAAAAATTTTTAGGCGACTTTATAACGTAAGCTTATTTGCTAGTTATAAATAAGAAAATATTATGAGTATTTTCTTTATGTGATGAAATTTAAACTGTGGTAAGTCATTTGCAAGATTTTCACTCAAAATCATCATCTCTAAATGAGATTTATTCTGAGTCTTAAATAGTCTTCACTTCTAATGAGTTTCATACGTTGATTTAGCGGCGTTATTATGAATTTAAATGGTAGTCTGATCGTAATGAAATGCCAATAACTGTCATAATGAAGGAAATTTTCAACAAAATTACAGTTGGATCTAAGTTTCGCATCAGCTTTTGGTTATCATCCAGCAGTTTCTTCTATCTACTTTAATATTTCTAGTTGGCATAATGTTATTTAAATATAACGGAGGAAACTGCGAAAAAAATTTACTACCATATATTTAGAACCTTCTGACTGACATTAGTCTTAGAATACCTTTTTGTATAGATTTTAAAAATATGTATATAACATAAAAATATATATAAAAGATAAATCATAATTTAAATCAGCAATAGCCCCTTAATGCTTAATTTAGTATTTCCTCCTCTAATATTATAAATAGTGTTACGAATTTTGCATATAGCTTTTAATGCAATTATACGTGAAATTGTTGTATTTTTCTGTGTTATGTAACAGGAAAAATCTAGAGGACAAGCTATGACAGAAAAATAAGAATACTGGGAAGTCCATTTAATATTTAGAAAATGGGTATCTCGGTAATTTGGCGAGATATTGCCAAGCTTGCAATGGTTTTGGTGACTACTTTCGTCACCAAATTTGGCGAAAAATCACCAAAAGTCGCTAGACTTGGTGTCCATTTGGCGACATTTTGGTCCTGTCCGTGTATCACCGTAATAGGTACTGCAATTGATTAAATGTAATTGATAACTATTTTAGCTGTAACAGTAATTCGTCTCTCATATTGCCTTCCAGTAATATCAAGAAGCAGAAAGTATTAGAAATATCTCGGCGGCCGGAGGAAAACTATAAAAGGCGGGAGAAAACATCTGCTGTTAGTTGTTAACTCAGCGTGAGTAACGAGTACCATTTTCGGTTTAGTTTCGCTCTTTAGCTGCAGTTTGCATTGCGTTGTGTTTAACGTTCTTAGTACTTTGAAATGTAACTACTGATTGTACTCTGTGATATCGTCAATAGTTACACGAGTATTTTTGTGGAAAGTTCCATATCTCTGAAGTGGTTCTTTTAATAAAATAAATTTTATCAATCTATCATCGGAGCAGTTGCGTTCAATTTATTACGAACCCGTACGCAAGCAACAATAGTAACTTACATACACTCTTACATAACACTGATGATATTTAAACAGCCAATAATAATTTTACAGTAATATTAATTAATTAATAGTAATAGTAATATTAATAATATTTAATATAGTAATTAATAGTAATATTAGTAATATTTTGCCATAATTAAATAAACCAAGCGAAACCTTTCCGTTTCAATTAAGCAGCCTCAGCAGCTAACTATTCTTATTCCTTTCAGTTAATCTTTGGTAAATTTTGATTAAATGTCTATTTTGCTTTCTTTTATCGATAGCATTTTATTTAGGAACAGTATTTCATCCGCTAATAATTTATTTCTTTTCAAGATGTAGCTACAGTTTACTATTATGCTCACTTGAAAATTCTCCCCACTCTTCGTAGGAAAAACCGATAGTCATGCTTGTGAAGTAATATCACGTTTTGTAAGTTTTTTTATTCACCAACTTTGCAGATGTCAGTACAAGCACCGTCAAATGAATGGCTAATCCATATAGGACACAAGCTCCATGACAATTAGCTCATTTATACCGGCAACCAAAAACTAAAAGCTAATTCTGAACTTTAGGGAAATGCTTAATAAACTTTTCAGCTGCATTTGAACCATTGCCATACATCTTCTTGGACAACAAATTGCAATTTTATTCCGTGGAATGAAGAATGGTTATATCCACTGTTATGCTGCCTGCATAACAATGGCAGTATTTAGGTAGATACTTAGCAGTGCAGAACAGAGTTTTGGTTTCTTTTATTTCGAGTTTTATTCAGGGCTAAAGTTCGCAGACTACTGAACTTGGATATGTATTTTTAATCTTAAGAAAATATTAAAATGACAATTTCTTTCCTTTTTCCGCAACACTGAAATTTTAATTTTTGCTATGGATAGGAGGATAACAAGTTACTTTTTAGGGTGCTATGTGTTATCAGTTTTAAACAACTCATGATCATATGAAGCTACAAGCAGAAAAATTGCTGTTGTTATCTTTATCGCAAACATAGATCTTGTAGGAAATCTTGTAGAGTCATTAGGTTATTTAGAAGCAGGAGAGATGAAAAATATTAAATGCTCTCACCGGGAATGGAACCACGGACATCTCGGTTACGCGTCGAGTGTGCTGACCACTACACCACGAAGGCATGGCAAGAAGGCGGGGAAAATACCTTATATACTCCCTCTTTCAAAGGGCGACTGGGGATTACGGAACCCAATCGCCAAATCCTGATGGTGGAGAATCATCATCTACAACCTTTCTTAGTTCGGGCGCCACTTGTAGAGTCATTAGGATTTTTTTGGAAGCAGAAGAATAAAAAATGAGCAACGTCTTCGTCGAGACTCGAACCATTGACCTGTGGAATACGCGCCCAGCGTGCTGACCTCTACACCATGAAGGCATGCGAAGTAGGCGGGAGAAATACCTTATATATACTATCCCTTTTTAAAAGGCGACTGGGGATTAGGGGACCTAATCGCCAAATCCTGGTGGTGCAGAATCATCATCCACCACCTTTTTTACTTCGGGCGCCACTTTTAGTGTCGTTAGGTTATTTCGGAAGCAGGAGTGATGAAAAATGAGCAATGTCCTCGGCGGGAATCGAACCATGCTCTTCTCGGTTACGTGTCGAGTGTGCTGACCACTACACCACGAAGACATGCGAAGAAGGCGGGAGAAATACCTTATATACTCCCCCTTTTAAAGGGCGATTGGGGATTAGGGGCCTCAATCGCCAAATCGTGGTGGTGGAGAATCATCATCCACCACTTTTTAGTTCGGGCGCCACTTGTAGAGACATTAAGATTTTTTTTGGAAGCAGAAGAATGAAAAATGAGCAACGCCTATGCCGGTTATCGAACCACGGACCTCTCGGTTACGCGTCGAGTGTCTGACCACTAGACCACGAAGGCATGTCAGGAAGGCGGGAGAAATACCTTATAACCTGAGAAAGCAAATGAAACCAAGCTATAATGTATATTGGAATCTATTATTTATATCTTGTAGATATGCACGGAATTAAATTGTTCCTTTCGTATCCTTAAATGTTCCGTTGAAGTTTGCGAAAAGAACATTAATTCACTCAGAATAATTCTGCATTTTTATATCATATTTTCTCGAGTTTCATATTCCGAGCAAAAACTTAATAGTTAGTTTTAGCACTTTCAGCTAGACTAGGATAATTAACTAAAAGGATAGCTAACTAAAAATTTCGGTAGAACTTCAAATTAGAATTTAGCTAATTAATATAACTTATCACTATAGTGACGGTACCAGTACCGCTTCGTTGCTGTTTACGAAGTCCATTGAGAGATAAGCACAATCAGTACATGTTTGAGGGAGCTCAACGGAGCTCGTGCTATACAATTTGCTTCTTACCGCTCATTGCATCTTTTTAAATACTAGTTAAATTTAAAAACTTCTGAATAGGACTGACATGCAAAAGAGAAGGTAAAGATAGGAAAGCGTAAAATAAAACTAGTTAATTGGGCTAAAAACATAGTATAATTTAAAATTTTGTATATCGTATTTCCTCCTCCCCTTTTTTTTTACTAAATTTATCTTCTCAAAATCGAGAGGGAGTAATTAAACGAATAATTTAATTTCCGAAAGTCACGGTTACAGTAATAAGTTTACCAATGAAAAGTAATCATGAATAGACTACAGGATCCAACAATAAATATTATTTCTTTAAAAAGAAACTTATATTCCTATAAGAATACATAGTAATATTAGCATTACAATATCTAATAAGATATCTTCATTTCTACCTCCCTGTAACTTGAATCTCGCCCATTCTAACTGTTGTCTTAGCTACTCCTTAGGCCTTAAATCATCCATAAATAAATGCAGGAAATGAATATGCAGCTGACTTAGCGAAATTACAGATTTAATGTTAGTTTATGTTTGCTTCTCTGTGATTGATCTGTTCTTTTCTTGTTATATAGGAAAGGTTTGTAACTTTCAATAAATTTGAATATAATAATTAAAGCTTCATGTTGAAATGAGTAAATGTTGTTGTCTGATTTTTTTTTCAATTCCATATTTCATGGAAGAATGGTTGCTAGAACCTCAGAGAGGTTGGGCTTCTACTTTCCACCCAAAGTTTGAAAGAGAGCAACCCGAGAGTTGGCTCGAGGGTCTCCCATCCATATCTCATGCCATTAAACCACTTGAGATGGCTTTCGGCTCTCCATATATTTATACAGTGCCGCCATGCCGCGAAGATATCATCCATTTACAAACATCCATGCCTTCTCATGGATTCGAATTCGGGCCCCCTTCGGTACGGCAGTCAGAATCACTAACTACTATCTTGTTTGGGCAGTTGCATAATAAATTAAATTAACTTAAAATTCAAATTCTTTAAGTCAATATCATTGAGAATAAACTCTTCTCTAGTATCTTGGTATAAATCAAAGCATATAATTTTTAATAAAAATGCAATTTATTTTCAAAAATTCAAAAGAGTTTTATCTCTAAAAACGCCTTCAAACTTTTCTGAAAACACATAAATCTAATACAAATACCAATACTTTTATCTAAACTCTAAAGCATCCACAAACTGATTTCGTTGAAATACAAATACAAAACTCTCCAAGACACTAGGAAAAAAGGAAGGAAAACCCACGCATGAAATAATTCAATCACTATTTCAAATAAAATGATATTAAATCAGATCTTGATTTCAGATATACGTAATTAATTAATTCCACAACTAAACCGCAATAAATTACCCAGACTCTTTAGAAGAATCTATAGTTCCCTAAGGATGACATGCGGACACGATCCATCACTATTAAAATAAACAAGCATTTACAATTAAAACACATTTATTAATACTCTGTTAAGGTAGAATAGCTGGTCAGACTAGGCCTACATCCAATGGTTAAATAATATTCCAAATCATGTCTGTTTACAAGCGTAATTTATCAAAAATTGACTACCAACTTAATTATATGATTATTTTAAATTACTGTAGAACATTGCTTTCATTCTTAAATGTAGATATGTGCTTTCCTTTCTTTAATTAAATTTCAATTGGATTATAAGAGCCCTTAAAATCTCACATACTCACTTGTTTCTGAAGCATTTCAATACTTAGCCTAGAAGTTTCTCATCATTATCAATTCCTGTAAGAAATTATAACTAACCGAATAATGTTTTATTATACATTAATTTTAAAATCAGTTAAGACAATTCATTTTTCCTTAATTAAAATTCGAAATTCCATTTCCACTAATTAATTAAACTAAAATAAAATTACCCTCACTTGGCAATAACAACAGTGGTATATAAAAATGATACAAAAAATAACTCACAATAGGATATCCTTAAACCATCAGTCTCAAAGGAGCATCCTAGGGTTCAATGCTTTCTCTCGATTTCTCTGCGACTGTAGCCTACGATCTCGACTTCATGAAATAGTCCATCGAACGAAATACGAGTTTAAGAAAAATGATAAGTTCCTACTGTCATCGCACCGCTCCGGGGTTTGACTCAGGACAATTCCTGGGAAGTACTGGCTAGAGTCTGTACTTAGGCAGTTTCAACCATGGGAGGGGGTATATAAGTTGACTTCACAGGACTAGAGCCCGAGTTTATTATCAGGTTGGTTCAGGCTTGGCAGGGACCGTAGTGTTGCTGTCGTGTCTGTTCCTGTGTTTGTGGTGGAGCTATATGGTTCGATTTTGCGGGTTGTCCTTGGGGGTTTGGCTCCTCTGGGTCAGCACTCGGGGACTGACTTTCTTCGTTTCTATCTACTCTTAGTGACAGCGTAAGCTGTTCACTCACATATAACCTTGTTAATCCCGTATTCATCGTCTCTATACGTCCCTCTGGGTCGACCGGGGGGTGCGCCCCACGGACCGCCCTCAGGGGCTGGGGCGCTTTCACCGTGTGAGTTCTCTAGTTGCCAGGTCTGGAAGTCCCTGCTCCTGTCAGAAATGTCATTGAACTCAAGGACAACACTGGATGAAATTGAGTTCTCAGTAAACTCAGACAGCTATTGAAGAAACTATGTGTAAAAATGCCGGAGATACAATCATTCTGAAGAAGCTGAAGACAAATGAATGAGAAAATGGAATGCACCAGGAGCATAAAGATCAGAAGACAACGGACACACGGGTGCCTTCAGGAGTCATGTCTCCCATTATGTATCAATTACACTGCACATTGGATTAAAAAAACGGAATCATTCGCACCTCGGTATTGGAAGTTAGCCGAAAATCTAGGAAGTTGAGAAGTTTGCTCGACTTCGAGGGAAGGTATTGTAACCGTGAAGTATTTAACAACTGTGCCGATTTTAATTAGCCCTGCTGCTGGGAAATTGGCTTTGCAAAGCAGTCGCCCCCAGGCCACAGAGGACAGACTAACAGTTCCTAATATATCTTTTTTTTTGTTCTTGCTTGAAATCTCAGCCAAATCTGGTTTCTGCTCTTGCACAAGCCGCGAAAAAATCTCGGATCCACGTATAATCTAAATCCCACCTATAATAGATCTAAATCCCACTGATAATACTTAAAAACAGTACAGTTCGGCAAGACCAACTTTCTATTAAATACTATACCACGCTTACTTCTAAAACTCACGTAATGCATTTAACATTTGATAATTTGCATTATGTGCTAAGTGTTTTGAATGTTAGACTTATAACTGTCTGAAGAGTCGTCTTCTAAATAATTAATCACCATTATCAACCATTCGCCCTCAAGCTTACCTTTACGGTAGTAGCGAATTATTGCCCTTAGCCTAAAATGATACAATAATACAAACGTAGAATCTAAGTGTCTCTGACTGATAGTTACTCTTGGGAATGTGCAACAATTTGACTGGATACAATACCAGCGTTCCTACTCGAGGCTACAAATAACAACTAGTCGAAGAACCTACTTTACTAAATTCCACGCTTACCAAGAACTGTGTCTAATTCTGTAATAATCTTGCTTTTAAGCAAGAAGAAAGTAGATGAGGACTTTGGCGAACGCCGTTTCCTCCAGTCCGTAAGGCCTGGAAAGTTCCAGACAGAACTTCTAGGCATTCACTACCGTGACCAACTGTGTCTAATGTTCGTTGGCTTCTTTGAATCTAACAGCGACATCTGTGGCAATGCAAGACGGCGGCAATAACAAAATTCTCTTCTGCAAGACAAGCCGGTATGATTTTCCCTCACAATTTAAACTACACTGTACGCCATAAAATTTGTTCAGACCTCTTGTCTGAGCGAGTACGTGACGAAATAAGACGTAAAGAAGAGCTCAGAAATATGAAATCCACAAAATGATTTTCGAATTTACATCTATCTATGACCTAGCTCGGTTCCATACGATTATAGTAATGCCATTATTTTATAATTTTATACCTCATATGGTTATTCCTCACTGGACAAAGCTTAAAATATATTAGCTCTGACGTAGGGATTTGGTATGATATTGCTTCGCCAGCAAATATTTGAAAACACAGTCATCCGGTTTTCCCTTTTCCCCTTCATATACAAATGGGTCTATCTGAAATATTCCTTGCAGAAAATTATGTGGGAAAGGGGAGCGTTACCAATTAGATTGAGGTGAAAAGGTTCTAATGGGAGGGCTCCATGGAAAGATTTGCATTTTGCTGATTTGCGTTTTGTTAGGCTGCGCATTACTGCATATAGAACTAATACAGATTGAATTAGTCATGCCATTTGAATTTCTTACTGTGTTTTACATCGTCTAATTCGTTATAATCGAAGACAGTATCAGGGAAGCTAAACAGTCATTGGTTCTTCAGCCCCTGACATTCGAGAGGCCTTGAAGACAGATATAGAGCAGATCGCTAAAACACTCTTCACACTGATCGTGAAGGTATGACTTTTGTAATGTCAAGTGGAGGAGTTACTGAAGGAGTCATTGCTCTTGCAATGTCAAAGCATATCGTATCGCACCTCGTAACAGCTCCAATACTGCAACTTCTGAGGCGACCGCGCACATACATTTCTTATCCTTTTGTGGTCCGCCATAAGATACTGGGTTAGGTAGAAATTCGTACTTGTCTCTTTCTCTGTCTCTATTGCAAGCCAAAATTCATTGGTCTCTTGTCTTGGGGAGCTAGGTTCACTGTAAAAACTTATATGTGTAAGGTAATTTTTCCATATTTGTTATCCACAACATCCAAAAAAGTATATAAGAAAGTGTTCAGACTATAGCATAACTACTACAAACGGCATAAGTGGAACTTTATTTCCATCGTTATGCCCCGTGAGGAAGTTTTAGGAATGACAAGCAAAAGCTAAAATGTTCATCTTTATGTTAAATCTAACATTGTTTTGAGTGAAAATGACCTCAATCACGTCGAAATATATAGCGTTATTTTTAACACTGGTTTAAATTTCATTTGGCAGATGCTTTAGTTTTATTTTAGTTTTCTTCTTATTGTGTGAAAATATGGGATAAGAAACATTTTACTGAGACAACACCGCATTTTTCACTGAAAATACTAGTTGAAAATAAAGAAAAAAGGGCATTGAAATCTTGTTGGCGATAGTACGTTCACCGGGATTTAGAGTTCGCTTGTAATTGAAGCAGGGATAAAGCACGCGCTAGGTTTATAAGGTATTTCTCCCGCCTTCCTCGCATGCCTTCGTGGTGTAGTGGTCAGCACACTCGACGCGTAACCAAGAAGTTCATGGTTCGATTCCCGGCGAAGGCGTTGCTCGTTTTTCATGTCTCCTGCTTTAAAAAAATACCCAATGTCTCTGCAAGGGGAGTCTGAACTAAAAGGTGGTGGAGAATCATCATCCAGCACCATGATTTGGCCCCCTAATCCCCAGTCGCCCTTTAAAAGGGAACAACTTTTTCGATGGAAAGGTCATTGACTTTTTCCTGTGGGTTCTTCGCTTCAGCGAAGTTGACGTTCGCACAAAGATTAATCAAGGTTCCAGGAAACATCGGTTTTTTATTTTCTAGTCAAAATTTACTTATGATGACTGCCCCTATCTAAATTATTCTGGCCCTTTATTCGGCACAAAATTAGATCTTCTGAGTTTTTACCTTTTTTTCTCAGTGTGAAGGCACTTATTCCTAAGGCTTTTTGGCTTTTCAAAATTTTTACATTATTTTAAAATCCCCTCTTTTGATGATAACTTTAATTCCCTGATGATGTGGAGGTACAGACATTATTCTGCCCAAGTACTCAGTAATATGAACTTCCTTTATCCCTTGATCCTTTAAAAGGGTTGCATATAAGTTATTTCTCCCGCCTTCTTCGCATGCCTTCGTGGTGTAGTGGTCAGCACACTCGACGCGTAACCAAGAGGTCTGTGGTTCGATTCCCGGCGAGGGCGTTGCTCATTTTTCATGTTTTCTGCTTCCAAAAAAAACCTAATGACTCTACAGGTTATCCTTCCGCAATTGGCTGTAGCTTATACCATAATCCTCCCAGCTGTACCAGTGTGAATGCTTCTACGTTGCTTTTGAAAATAGTGAGATTTAAGCTACAGTATGAATATAATCTAAGCTTTACTGGCGTATAAAGCACATGATATTTTAAAACAGTATATTTTGCATGAAAATGATGTAATATGCTAGTAACTAAGTAAGGTTTTAGAATAAGATTCCTTAAGTTAATGCTCAATTTCCTTTTGCCAAAACTTTCAATTTCCGATAGTGGATTTTCATTACCAGAAGTAGCATCAAACAGAAATTTAATTTTTATTTTGCATTTGTGACTAGTAGTTACCATTTAAATGTTTGAGTTATTATTTTCATTCTGTTGTTAATTTCTTAGATGTAAGTCTTCATCATAAACAAGTGTACGAACTCTATGATAGTTCCAGCAGTTAAGCTGGAATTAGATTTTGAGATTAAACCTGACAATAATTAGTAGAAAAACTTGGTAGGTTTTAACAAATAAGTAAGTAGTAAAAGCAATTAAGCGCTAGATGCATAAAAATTTAAGACACAATCGAAACCTACTGTAATGAACGCGGATTATAACGAACTTCTAAACATGATGAGCGAACCATTTGGTGCTGCGCACTTCCTATAAAATTAACTTTAATTTTTTATTGCTGTAGATAACTTCTAAAGAATTAAAAGTCGAATAGAAAGAAATATATAGATATTTTCGATCTAAACTATTTTATATTTTTCCTGAACTTCTATAATTTTAAAGAATAAAGTACTTATCTTCAAAATAATCCACATTTTGGATATTCGGATTCACATTCCACATTTCATCAGTAGGGTTCCTCTCTCTTTTTTGTTTAAAGTAAAAGCCGAGGAAGCTAGTGAACTGTTAGCAACTTATCGCTGAGTTCAAATAACTAAAGATGTAGATCCAAAAAGGGTTGAAATACCCTTTATTTCACTTAATTAAGAGTAACAGTTGGCCCCTTTCTCGGGCTTACAACAAAGCCTCCACTTCGGCTTAAACTCAGAATAAGAAATACGAACTAAACTATAACTAGTTAAGAGACTTAGCCGAAACTAACACAAGTATCTAAAGTAGTTGGCCCTGATTTTAAACTAGCCGACGAATATCAAAATGCACGTAATAATACGGCCAAGCCTAAAAGCTTCAAGAGAGATTTAGCCCGAAGGCAAACACGCGCTACCCAGGATTACTAGCTCTCTCTCACGAAGCAAATTGAACCTTCCTTAAATACTTCCTCTAACTCATTTGCATTTAACGCGATTCTAAAACCCTATTCTAGTAGGGAGTTGTAAGTGGAAACAAGAATTGATAGGAAAGCACTTTAAAATTAAAATAAATGTAAAAATTAAAATATTCCTTGCACATCCATAAAGGAAAACACCTTTACATTGCTTTTCTTTTATGTTCAATCCCACTTTTCTCTGCGTTCTAAACAAATAAACAAAGATTATGCGAAACAGGTGTGACACCCGATCTAGAAGAATAAGGACAGAATAAGTATGTGTCTTAGCCCACCACAAACCCTGTCTACATGACGTTCTTCATATAAGATGTACCTGGCCATTAAACGAAAGAACTTAAGTGAGTTCTCTCAGTCCATTTAAATTCTTTGAGTCGTCTGAAAAGCTCATGCTATGATGGAAATTTTAAAATTTTCGCTATTCAGGGAAAGAGGTAGTCGTGAATTTTATGAATTTTGAGGAAGTGATGTATCTTATAAGTTTATGCTCTACAGTTTTGTCCTCTTTTAAGGGATGAATCCTTATCAGTCTTTTGTTTTGTTTCGTTTTATTTGTTTGTTTAACGTATAAACGCTATCTATGTCCTGTCCTCCCAATGGCGGTTTTGCAATCTTTGAGACTTTTGAAAGGTCTCAAGCTGGTGGCCCTTGAAACAATTCTGAGCTACATTTCCGAGCAGAAGTACATTTCAGTTAGGTATTTGTTGCAAATACGGTATTCTAAATATTTCAAGATTTTAGTTGTTTGAAGCCTGAGTTTGCATTATTTTCATTGCGATTAAAAACGAACATGAAAAGTGCATCAGAAAACCTATAAATGAACCTAATTAACGTAGAATGTGATATGAATCTTATTCAGAGACTTGAAAATACAGATTTTATTAACTTGTAAGGTTTATCCTAACTTTATTAACAGTTATTTTAAGTTTTGTATCTTTCCTATCTTATTCTAATTTGAGCTTAAAATTTCCTGCCAGAATGTAAATTCAGGAACGCAGTTAATGCAAATGAGAAAGAGCAGTATTTAAGTCGTGACTTCACCGACTTCGAGAGAGAGAGTCTGATTCCCTGACTAGCCCGCGTTTGCCTTTTGGCTACGTGTCTCTGAGCTATTGCTACGCTCGGCCATACCTTAGGCCCTTGCTTGGCTTCGGTGATTTAATTAATACTTAGGGGCCAACTAGTTAGATCTCTGATAGCTTCGGCTATACCTTTTAAATAGCTTAGTTAAGCTTGTTTTAGTTTAAATTATTATTATTATTTTAAGTTCTAGCCCGAGTGGAGGCTTTGTGTAAGGTTTCAAGTAGGAACTGACTGTAAATACACTGAAAAATAAAGGGTTATAAACCCTCTTTAAGTCTTACGTGTTCTGTTCACACACTTAAGAGATTATTCGCTTGTTAGTGTTCTTGGGGTTCTAAGTTAGAACTTTAGGATTAAATAATAAAACCCCACAAACTTTTATTCGTATTTGTCAAAAAATAAATTAGCTTACTTACGAATGTATGCACTATGAATAATCGCTGTGAGATCACATTCATACGTGAACAGCTATTCAGGGAAAGGATACATCTTTCCAGAGCTGAAAAGGAATAAAAAAGAACCGATGAGCATGAAGATAATTTCTAGTGATTTCTCTTCAAGGCTACAAACTTTATTAGAATCGAAACAGTATCAAGTGTCAAACTGAAGAAAGAAATCAAGATGTTTATAACCCTTTACATGAGAACATGTGTATTTTTAATTGTGCGTGGAAGAAAAATTTCATAAACAAGAGAAATAGACTAGGTTGCCATCATTTATTCTCCAGTTTTGTCCCACTTTTTCTCTAAAGGAAAATTTTCACTCAAAACTTTAAAGGTTTTTATATTTTTTTAGTTAAAATTATAAATAACACTTAATGATTAATTAAACATGTTAAAGAAATCTGAAATAAATATCAATCTGATAATTTAATATTTAGCTGCCTGTGTATTTGAATTTCAATGTGTAACTAACAAAAGTGACTTGCAGGTGCTAAACTTTATATTTTGGATATAAAATTAATATAAATTTGGTTTTTTTTTCCTGTGCGATATTATTATGTACAGACATTAGATATTTTTGAAGCAGAAGAGGGAAGAAATGAGCAATGCCTTCGCCAGGACTCGAACCACGGACCTCTCGAATATGCGCCGAGCGTGCTGACCACTACACCAAGAAGGCATGCTAAGGAGGCAGGAGAAATACCTTATATACTCCGCCTTTTAAAGTGTGACTGAACCTAATCGCCAAATCCCGGTGATGGAGAATTATCATCCACCATCTTCTTTTAGTTTGGTCGCCACTGTAAAGACATTAGGTATTTTTTGCAGCATGAGATGTGAAAAATGAGTAATGCCTTCGCCGGGACTCGAACCACGGACCTCTTGAATACGCGCCCAGCGTGCTGACCACTACACCCCGAAGGCGGGAGACATACCTCAAAATTATTACTGTTTATGTATGTTTTGATAAGTATTTAGGAAGCAACATGAAAAATTTTCATTTCGTAAAAATTAAATGTATAAAATATTTTTAAAGACATTTGGTCGTCAACTACAGTTTCCAAATCATGAAATCTGAGTTTGAGCCACTGCCATAGGATATTCTCTACAAAAAGTATTAAATCTTTCCTTTGAGATTATATATGTCTCAAGTAAAGGTTAAAGACGCACTCGTCAATGTTTTTTATTATTCGTTTCCTTACAAAATGTGAAAACGCATATTTTTTAGAAATGATTACTTTTCTTATAGATCAGATATAGCGAACCAAACTTCCGGTCTCCTGAAGTCCGTTATAGCGGGTTTCGAAGGTATCACTAACAGTACTTTGAATCAGTAAAAGAAATGATGACCGGCCAAAGTTCTAGACTGAAATGATAAATTTATTCTAAAACCTTTAGCTTAAAGAAATATAGTATTTTTTCATTCGCTACAAGTAGGAATGAAAAAACCACAGTTCTTTCATTTCCCTTCCCACCTTTGTTTCACCACTCCTAGCAACGCATAGACAATTTTCACCAGGCAATTTGCTGTGGCTCGTCGGCTTTTCGAGTAACTTTATTATGTTCAATGAATTAGTTGATGTTCTTGCAT
Source organism: Stegodyphus mimosarum (assembly GCA_000611955.2). Lineage (NCBI taxonomy): Eukaryota > Metazoa > Arthropoda > Arachnida > Araneae > Eresidae > Stegodyphus > Stegodyphus mimosarum. Next base: position 931,125 of record KK112630.1, on the reverse strand, counting down.
AAATAAATAAAAAGCAAAGAAACAGGAAACTTCTTAATGTTATTTTATATTAATTTGATTCATTTCTCCGAGCAACTGCTTTAATAACTTTCGTATCTCTTATGCGTTATTTATTCGTAATAAAACTTATTATTTATTCAGTGAAAGCTACTAAGATTTTTCGTAATGGAAAAACGTAATTCCAATCTCAAAAGGTTATTTATTTCTTATTCTCTTCTTATTTTTTTCTCACGGAGGAAACTTAAAAAAAATTATAAGGAAGGATAAGAAATTTAGTAATTCATTATAACATCATGTATTCAAAATTTAAGCTACTATTTCTGTTTGATGCCATTAATCCCAATAGCATTTTCTCTCTTAATTTAAATTTCTGAATATTGTTTCATGAAAAGAATTTGCAGTGTTGATGTGCAAAATAAATTCACTCTAAGATGATAACTCTTAGATTCACATCATTTGATTAAATTGCTAAGTAATAAATAATGAAGAAAATTTGTAGTGAAAGTTTTCTTTTAATAAAAAGAATTGGACACAGAACGTCAAATGCTAGAGTAACCCTTGGGGAAAATAAGAATTAAACAATAGAACGTTAACAAATTTCATTTCACTTTCAATGTAACCAAGTTTTTTTTTCTAATATTCCTTTGTGAAATTCATTTGCTGCAGAAGAAAAATACCTTAGGCACTTTGCTCATAGTTTAATTCGAATTCGAATTTGCATTTTTCTTTCTTTCGAAGTGAAAAACTGAAATATAATTATTAATGAAACAGAAAAATTCTGGAATATTTGGGCACTTTCTGCGTTAAGATTACAAACCTTGAAAAAACATATTGGGGAGTTTAAGTGATTAAAATATTACCGTTTAAATTCGTACATTCAGTTCATTTGTATTTACGTTATGTAGAAGAGAAACAACTTCTTTCCAAAATACGGTGAAATGTGAAACTGTAAATTGCAGTCATGTAAGGGTTTATTATGTCATATTAGATTGATGAATGCAAATAGTGCCATAACTTGAAACAAGAGCCTGCCAAAAATCATTTTTCCAAACTTCAGGAAAACAGAAGGATAAAGATTTTCCATTGTGGTAGAATGTTCAACCTGTAAGTAAGTAAATGTATTCTTCATACGTCTTCTTTGTCGGCAGTACATCCATTGACACCGCCTTGTCGAGATGGTGTTGAGGAAGCCGGCTGCCATAGCTTTGGAACCGGCTGCGAATTTTGCCGAAGGCATGAATATTTGTAAGCTAATAATGTCTTTGCGGCGTGGGCGCACTTAAAATACTGTCCAGCTAAAGGTCCTCTTGAGAGGTTAATGGTGGAGCAGAGGCTGGGAAATCCTAGAATCCATTTCCCCAGGAATTATCCACCAAAACTGGAACTAGTGGGTTTGCTCTTTGTGGTATACTCTAGGCTACGTTATCCGTGATGGAATGACTGAATGATTGATGACTTTTACTATTCCCGACGAATGCACTAAGTTGCAAGTTTCCGGCCATTGGAAACAACTACATCTATAGAGACCTATAGGATTTTTCGTGGCAGTGATCACGAAAAATGTACCGTAGACAGAATTCGAACCACGTAACTTTCAGTTGTTAATTCTATGTATTAACCTCTTTTACTACAACAGCACGCTCCAGGAAATGCAATAATTCATCAAGTTCTTCCCCACGTAAAGGGTGGCGCGAGACTTAGCCAATCAATTTCAGATGGTGATTCATCGGCCACCACATTTTAGTTCGAGAGCCACTATAAACATTTATCATGTTTTAACGAAGCAAGAAACGTGGTTGCTTACTTGAATATGGAAAAGCATACAGGAATATCTGCCTAAGGGTAGGTGTATCTTATGGAGAACTTTTTAGAGGGAACAGGTTCGTATTATGTTATACATGCCACGAAAACCAACCATGCAGTCAGCCCGTTTGCCTAAGTTTGAACCCAAGACTAACTACCATTATTCAACAGACTTCCAACACCTTGGCCACTGGTGGAGGAGCAAGAAATGTGACGTATTAACAGTTCCCTGGCCGAGATTCTAATAACCTCTTACATCACGAGAGCCCTCAGGGGAAATGCGACAATTCGTTATGCACCGAATTAGCAACTGAAAAGTATCAGGTTAGATTTTCGTCCAAGATATAATTAATTTTCCTAGATTTAAGTTTGTAATACCTAACAACTCCACAACTGCGTTGGAAATGAAATGTGGGAAACAATGACTTTTAGCATTTTGATTTGATCTATTATAAGTGGGGAAAATAAAAGAACTGGAAGGTTTTAGGTTCGGTTCTCGACGAAAGTTCGGTTCATTTTTTATCATTATTCTTTACAGAAAAAACTCTAATGATTCGACAACATTAAAGGAGAAATCTTGCTCTTTGAGTTTTCAAATACAAACTTTCGATAGAAAATATTTCTCTGGAAAAAATATTATAAAGGTTTTCCAAGTAGAAAATAGAGCACAAAAATTGTGGAAGAAGGTATAATATGAACATAAATCAGAACTTATTCCTTCTCGATTGTAAGAGTTTCACACTGAGTACAGAGAAAACTCAAAATTTCAGACGTAATTTTCACTCACTACTTTGCATTTCCTATTCATCATAAGACAAATTAACCGTAAACGAGCATTATTACTCTCAAGGCGTGTTGCTTGAAACTTAAGGTTCCTTTGTAACTAAAGAAGAAAAGACTTTTATTGAGTCAAGAGCTTCTAAAAAGAAATTCAGTCTGTTTCCTCAAAAAGCAACTTTACGTTTGTCTGAAGTACTGAACGCTAAAACAAGATAAAACTCTAAACACTTCAAACTGGTATTTTATTCTCAGTTCATTCTTTCAAAGCTTTCTATGGTTACAAAGTAAAAGACACTATTTGCTTCAATGAGATTTTGAGAAGTAAAATAAGATAAAACTTAAGTTTTCAGAAGAGAAAGCCGAACTTTCGGACAATTCTTACAGTGTGTAAACAGCTCATTTTTCTATTGTAGTTTCGAGCACTACGACAGGAAAACATTCAAAGTGCCTTCGGAATACTTATTTCAAGAATATTTCAGAGGTTCTTGCAATTATCCCAAAATAGCTTCTTATTTCGTTGATACTGCTGTTTTGAAAAACTGTTTTTTTCATTTCTACAAGTCCTTCCGTTTTATTAGTAACTGTAACGGCTGCATTTCAAAGGGATAAATTCAATTGTTAATAGGTGTACATACTCTCGAACAAAGTAAAAAAAATGAAATAAAGGAGTTAGCTTTCTATTATTAATAAGGTTAAGGAGAGTGTACATACATTTTCTCGAAGTGTGATAACAAGTAAATCAGATCTTTTCCACGCAAGCATTCTTGTATCCGTCACTGACAATTTATCTTTGACACCGAGTATTAGATAAATTGCTTTTCATCTTTAGTACTTCAGCTGATGATAGTTAATCACTTTTCCCTTTTCTTCGGAAATGGGAATGTCTACATTGGAAACGGCTATCATTAAGAAGTGCTAAACGCAGTATTAAGCTAAAATATGTTCAGGATGCAGTATATTTAAAAGTTTTTTTGATTATGTCAAACTCCAGTGCTTGTTTACCTTACACAAGCTTGACTTTAGAAAAATGTATTTCATTACGCTACGTTAATACTACAGAGGTCACTGATTTGTCACATGTTAAAGCAGTATGTTTGCATTAATGTACTCGTATGTTATGTAGTACCATTTTAGGTACATGAATATTTGAATGAACTTTTTTAATAGTGATTTGCATTTCTAATTCGTAATAAGGCATATTAAATAGCTCATTTAAATCATGATGCAAATTGCATATTTGCTTTAAATGGTGCAAATTTGGTTTAAATTATTTAAATGATGCAGAATGCATCATTTGAAGCAAATTTTATACCTTTACACCTCGCTCGTTAAAAGTATTATAAATAAAATGAATCTTTATACTGAGAGTCTTGGAAAAGGCAAGCTGAACACTCTGACAGGTTTTTAGTAAAATTTAATAAAATTTACTCTAAAATGTTCACTAAAAGGAGATTTTCATGAAGTGAATATCCCTCCTAAGGGCTGGATATTTGTTCATTAAGCATCTCTGAAACAATATGTCGGATATGGGCGAACCCATCGGTCATTTAGTAGTCTGGTTACTGAGAGCTTGCCCAAGATGCATGACAAGAGGTAGATAGATATTACACCCAGGACAGGTAAAATTAAATTGCCACAAACATAAATTTCCTCCCCGGGATTCAAACCCAGAGGTAAAGATTTGACTGTCAGCAGTCCTAACCACCGTAAGGAGCAGAATGAGAGTGAGTAACACAGATATAAGAATGATTTTAAATTTTCTGACTTTATTACGTCATATTAGGAGGAAAAACATAAATATTGTTATTTAAAATTACATTAATCTAAATTTTGCAGTAAAACTTTGCCGTCGAATTTCGCATTAACTTTAATTGTCTGTTCAAGGGAACTTATATTTATATAAACGTTATATTTGCTTAATTAACGTGAGATAAAATTTTCTACTCCACCTTGTAGATCTTTAAGATATATTTGTGATACTAATTAATGCAATATTTTAGAACAGCAATTAATTTACAACTTGTGTTATACCATTTGCGCTTACTTTTCCTTCTGGCAAAATAAATGGTTTGTACAAGAGGTAGTCAACCTTTTTATACCTACCGCCCAATTTGTTGGCAGTAAAGTCTCCTTACCGCCTATCGGTTTCGCAGTAACTTGGTTTAGCATAAATGCAAAGTAATTTTTTGAGTGGTGGTGTTAGTCAAAAGTGGCAAGGTGTTAAAAATATATGGAAATAGGAGATAGCTGAGCGCGGGAGAAAGGACTTTCATCATCTTATGGACAAAAGGCTCTACCGCCCATCATTAAAGTTTAAATTGCCCACTACTGGGCGGTAGGAACCAGGCTGACTATCCCTGGTTTATACCATTCTGTTGCACTGTCTAGATGTAGAAAACCATTGAATATAAAGAAGCGATATCAAAACTCATGTCTTTAACATATGATTTCTTACACACGTTTATATAAAACATATAAAAGTTAATAATATATATGTTACATTTTGGATACTAATGAAGAAAAAAGAGGACGTAATGGAAATAACTTCCTTTGTTGCTATTGTGGCTTATCAACCTTTCCTGACCTAATCAAAATAAGTCCAAGAATTTTATCGTTGCTAGGAACGTAAGATAGCGTTTGTCGTTGTCATAGGCACCATATAAGTAACAGTGCGACTTTGACCAGCTCCGTCCCAATTTTGAAGGAGCATCTTCGGGAAACGAATCTGCGGTAGAATACACAAAGATAAGAAATTCATGTATGCAGTCCTGTGTTCGAACTCGTACGAGGTGTGAAACAACAGGCTTTGACATTGCAGAAGCAGTGTTTCATTCAGTTTCGGCCTTCCTTGAGATTACAAGAATCATAACTTCACGGTCAGCGTCAAAGAATGTTAGCGATCTGCACTGTACTTGTTACCAAAGCCTCTCAATTTCAGGGAGGCTGACCGACCGTGTTGCTCCTCTGATTTCATTTCAGCTACAGCGGACGTGAAATGCAACCGAAAAATTAAGAGGGCGCGCGCGACTAATTCAGTATGCAAACTGATTTAGACAAGGCAAGAACTCAGAATGCTCTTAAAATCTCGAGTAGAGTCTAAGAACTCAGAATACACTTAGAATCTTGAGTATAGAGACTCTTGCTGCTAACGAGATCTTCACATAATGAGGACAATAACTATAATACTTACCTTAACTGCGTTCAATATTAATTGTCAGTTGTCGTTATTGTATTATTAAGAGAGTTTATCATAGATGTGTTTAAATATGTTTTTATTCTATATGCAGCAAGTAAAATGCAATCTTAACAAACGCATCCAACACCAGTTTCCACAAGCAGTCGCGCCATTAGTGCAGCGTACCATCATAACCCTAAATCCGACGGTCTTCAGCTCCTCTTTTTCTGCCACAAACCACACGAGAGGACTTTCGGCTCACCGTGTATTTTGAGGGCCTGAACGGACAGCATACATTTACAAAATTCGTGCCTTCTCCGAGATTCGAACTCAAGCACAGTGAGCAGCAGGATACAGCAGCCAGGGGCTCTAACCATTCTACCGATAAGGGCGGTAAAATATCCTTCGAATAGATTAACTGCTTAAATTTGGTAATCGCCTTCATATTTGTTAACCGAGTACATTTTGTTTCAATTTATAAGAGAAATATCTCTTTTCAATCTGATAAAAACTATTCTGTTATTTTTATCTTTTAACATAGGGAGGCATAAGACATGCCACTTATTCTATTGTATTGTCTAAAAGCAGAAAATAAATATCTTTTCGACCACCAGCGACAGAGCGGTAAAGTCGCTGAGCACTGGTAGTTCGGTCCTGGCTGGCTGCAGAGGCATTTTCGTGGTTTTCGCAATATGTAACGTGTATATGAGTGAAATTCTTCCCCGAAGGCATATCTCCCCTTAGGCAGATAGCCTTGGATATCGTTCAGAGAAAGTTCTCCACGAAGGCATTCCCCCCTTAGGCAGACGGTCCTTGGGGCTTTGCCGCAATCACATAAATAAAACAAACGAGATATATTTTCATAGATGATCAGAGCTTTCGAACTGCTATGAAACTTTGAGTCCTTTTCAAACAGTGCTAATTTGAGCTTCGTGTTATCCTGCTGTCACCAAACAATAAAAATGCGTTTAATGTTCATGATATTATTCTAAAGCAATCTTTAAACAAAATTTTTATAATCACTGCAAAACTAGAAAAGGCATTAATTTAATAAAATATGTTTTGCACGCGATACGTCGTAATATTCTAAACGCGCTATTTTTATTCATATCAATATCACTTGAATCTCAACGTAAACATTTACAAGCACTCATCTAAATTGGTTACGATATGTTTATTCATAGAAAGAATGGTACATGCATTTCAAAATCTTGCATTCAGAATATTTTATCCCTAAACATTAGCTTTCTTTTCATTAAAACAAGCAAATAGCGATTTTGAAAAAAAAAAGTATGTGTTCTTTATTCTTAAAAGTAATTACTTTTAGCGAACTGATATTAAATGGAGATGATATATTTCCATCCTTGCTTGGAACTAATATTAAAAATATTTCGTCTTTTTCATGCCCCAGAATTTGTCTATATTCTATAGAAAGCTGGATTAGGATTTTAATTATTCTAATATAACACTGTTAGTTGTTTGTACATTTCATAAGGAATGGATATCATCATTGAAAAAAATCGGTCTCAAACGCAAATTTTTGTAGAGTAAATATATTGCAAACGAAAGCGATTGTTTCAAAGTTTATCTTATGATTAAATAAATAAATTATGAATTGAATGGAGATAAAACTACAGTATACATCTCCCGTGGAACGAACAAAATTAATTTTAGTATACCAAGTTTGTGATAAATGGAATTTACTTAAAAGCGTATATACTTGTTCTTAAGTAAACTCCATTTTTCTCAAAGTCAACTAAGTCAAGTCTTTTGAAAACAGTAAATAGTGTAGTTAATAAAAAGTACAAATAAAATTTAAATCCTAATCTGCTTAGGATTTTCCTTTCTTTAAATTTAAAAGAAATAGCGTTTATTTCAGTTTATTCTGAAATAAAACTTTCTCTAGACTCGCATAAATTAACTTAAGTATTTCAAACATGAATTAATTAAAAATTTTTTTTCAATTCCGAGAATAAAAGTTATTCATAAAAATATAACTACGGGCTGTATTTTCAATTCAAGTATTGAATGAAAACACGTAATTCTAATTAAGTTCTTAAAATTCGGGTAGATAATTATAAAACGACAATTTTAGTATTATGAGTTTTGGAAATATATTATTTCTCATATAGCATACACTACGACGCAGATTTGAGTAATTAATATTTTTATACATTAGTTACAGATTTAATACCGAATGCTATTTAACCTACAGCGGAACCAATAATCTTCAAACCGAATATTTTTTTAAATTTATTCCGTAAATTTGGTCGCTAAATATTGACATTCTGTTGAAAATAGGCTTCAAAAAAGACTTCACTGAATTTGTTTTCGCATATATTCTCAAATTTTTAACTTAGAACGAAAGAAGGTTTTATTTTACTTATTAAAGTATAGTGAATGTTTACTTTAATAAAATATTTGCTCTCTGAGGATCCTACAAAAAGTTTGATTTTGTATTATCAGAAACATCCCTTCCGCAATATTGAAACTGTTTTTATAAAACTCTTTACATATTTCTAGAAACTGCATTTCTGGAAGTAGATATCTACTGTTGATTTGTGAGGAAATAAAGCATGTAGAGATTACTTTTTAAGGCTTAGCACAGAGATTTGATTTATTTTAAGACATGAGATTTTGTAAGATAATCATAATCTTCAAAGTTCAAACGAGGGCAAATATTTTCATTTTTATTAGGAATTAATAACGCTCAATAGCTCAGAAAAACATGATAATTTACTTTAAGCAAAAGGCGTCTCCTTTAAAGCCTTTGTTCCGATATTTATTTCATTGGTACTGTATATGATAAGAAATTCTGTGTTTTTTGTAATTAGCTTCATTGCAGAGCTTTTGGAGAGGCTGTGAACATCCTGAGTACTACATGCCGGTTAACTCATAAGTAATTCTTACATTCCACCTGCTTGCGCTATCGGTATAAATGGTTAGCGTATCCACTTAAAAACTGGAAGAGTCACGGCTCGAATCGCAGCCAAGACGCAGAGAGCTTTTCATGTCTGCTGCCACGATAAATATAGTAGTAATCTCCTCAAGAACACCCGAATCAAAGTATGGCTGCCGATACTCGTCACCATCTGGATTTGGTCGACTGGACTTCGTGCATCTACCCCTTTTAATAGCAAAAAATATAAGGAATTATCATATTTTCCTGTGCATGTTCTCCTGATATAAGTGGTTAACATATCTAGTTATCAACTGAGGTATTTCGCGGTTCGAATCTCGGCAATGATGATCCTAATTTTTCGTGTCTCTTACTCCAAAAATTCTAATAATCTCTGTAAATTTCTTAAATTAAAGCATTTTATTCGTTTTACAGTTGGATTTTTCAAATTCTGTGCATAACATCATGTCTTGTCAATTTCTTTTCTAGCTTCAAAACTGAACCTAACGCTTTTCGCTATCATGTCATCTGCATTAATCAGTCTGCAGTGTGTTTACCTCTAGTTGATGTTAAAATTTGTATTTTCGTAGACACAGCGCCATAAAATAAATTTCAGTCTTTCTCACTGATATTCAGGTTTCTAATATGCGCATGTATGCCAGCATGTTGCTTCCTCCCACAAAACTGAAAGCATTGAAAGCAAAATGTTAATCAGCATTATCAGGGACTTCTCTTGTTTCGTTAATATTTTCAGCTAATTTGAAAACTGACAAAACCAATAAATACACTAGAATATTTTGCTTTGAGGATGGATTTTTCTGATTATTACTCAACAAAAACTTATCCCTTCTTGCTAAAATTAAAGCATTAATATGCTATTGTTCTTTTGTTTAGTATCAAATAAAATATTAATATGCTATTGTTCTCTTGTTTAGTATTAAATAAAGCATTAATATTGTGGGGTTCCACCTTTTTATTTCAAAGTTCAATGTGAGGAATCTTGTACACTGATAAGCGAATAATCGCTTGAGTGTGTGAACAGAAACGTAAGACTCAAGAAGGGTTAATTACCCTTTATTCCTCAAAATAAGAATCAACACAGCCTGCTCCTATCTCAGAGCGTACAACAAAGCCTCCACTTGGGCTTGAACACAAATTAATAAGAATAAAAACTTAGCTAACGCTTAACTAAAAGATATAGCCTAAGCTATCAGGATTCTAAGTAGTTGCCCCCTAAATCTCACTTAAGTAGGCTATGCTATCAAGGGCTAAAGTATGGCAGAACGTAGTAATAACTTAGAGAGAGACGTAGCCCAAAGGCAAACGCGCGCTAGTTAGAAACTCTGGCTCTCTAACGAAGTCAGTGAAGCATCGACTTAAATACTACTCTTATTCATTTGCATTAAACGCGTTTCTGAAAATACATTCTGGTAGGAAATTGTAAGCTGAAGCTAGAAGAAATAGGATAGGTGCATAAATTTAAAATAGCGGTTATAAAATTAGGATAAACCTTACAATAGACTATTGTTTTTTTGTTTAGTGTCAATTAAAGCATTAATATGCTATCGTTCTTTTGTTTAGTACCAATTAAAGCATTAATCTGCTATTGTTCTTTTGTTTAGCATCTGTGTTAGGAATCATTACATAATGATCTAATTTTCTGTAATTGTTACAATCTTGGTTCGTTGCCAAAAAGCTGAGAATTAAAAGAACATATTCTACTCTTTATTATCTCTAATCACAATGCTAAGAAATCTTCCGTGGATCTGCTAACATTCTTAGTCTAATAATTTTAATCTTGGTAATTAAATATAAGAAGTCCAGTAGTCATTAACTCAAACTTTCAGTAGTCATTAAATGCAAAAGCAGAGATATGATTTGATTTTCTTGTCTCAATACAGTACTCAAAGCAATAGAATATAGTTTCGTACCTTCTGCTCTTAAAGTTGATTTATTACACTGCACATCGATATCTATTTCTATTTCTAGTTTATGTCGCAACTTGTATATGGAAGTGTCAAACATTAAAAATTCATTGATCACGACAAAGAAATTCAGTTTGAAGTTTCTTTTTTAGAAAGAGATTTTCTAAACTTATTAAAGGATATCCTTTTTACCGTTCTGGCTACGATAAATAATTTAGTAATCATGCAGAATATTAGTTTTTTCCGAAAAAAAGAAGCATGAAAAATTAGCTTTGTTCTTACTGGGATTCAAACACCGGATCTTTCAACTGCCAGATGGACTTCTTACCACTCACAAAATAACAGCAACCACGGGAATGGGATAATTCCTTATAGTCTTCCTCACTTAAAGAATGAAGGTGAAGAGACATGAACCTCAGTCGACTATAGTCAGGTGGAGGTGAATTATTACCTGCCGTATTTTAGACCAATCATCAGTATAGAGACATTAGGTTTTCTGGAGCCAGGAAACGTGAAAAATCGTTATGTTCTCACCGTGCTTCGAATCACGGATTTTTCTATTTCTTAACCAACTATGCTACCATTTAGATCATGAGAGTCCGCACGCGGAAATGTAATAATTCCTTATAACTATAACTGAGACAATTGAACACTTTTTTATTATTTCAAAACTACTCTTTCTAGCATAACTAAAGAAGGAGTAAGGGGAAATTTTCCGATCCTGAAATCAGAAGATTCAGTTTTATGTTTGCTTCAAGTTATGCTTAGTTTGTAATTATTACCATCGTTTTAGTTTTGTTAATTTTTATTAGCTAAAAAACTACCACATATGAAACTAAATTTTAATTTTCAAAATTAAGGAACGACATGTATTTGATAACGCATTTAAAAAAATAAAGCAAATGCCATTGAAAGTATTAAAGAATTGAAAATAGTCATGTTTGCAACATTTGCAAAGATCTTAGAAACTGTTGCCTTAGAAACAGAACTGATTCAACCAGATCTTTTATACAACCCATAAAACATACCTGATTATTTTTAGAGACGAACTCAACCTTTCAGTAGTCACCCGTGTGGGCGATATGCCTAACAGTATCTTATCTGAATCTCTTTCAACATCAGAATATTGCTAAAATTGCTTCTGCTATTTCTAATTTAGATTTTCGATGGTATTATTCTCATTTTTAAGACCACCTAAGAAGTCTTTATATATATTTCTAATTTTATATTCATAGGTTGTTTACTCACGTCAGATGCAAACTTTTTTTCCGTTATGACGTTTAATTTTATCTCAATATTTTCTAAGTATTTAATATAAATATTTTTCGAAGTATTTATGTGAAATTGAAGAGGATAATATAAGTTTTAAAAAAATTAAATGAATCCTAGAGCCTGATAATTCTGGGCTATAGATTGAAAAAGGTTCACTGTATTCATCTTATAAGTCAAGCAAGTATCATTAGGCATGTATTATCCTAACGAGCTAAACATTTTCTTTCTAATAACTCTCCAAGGATTTTACTGCAATTCCTATTTATATCCATAACTACGCAATAGATTATAATTTATAACCCGTAAACAAAGAAGACATACCGTAGTTATAACTCCAAAATAAAACCTGGTTCCATTGCGATGATAAACGGAAAAAGAAATTTTCTCGATTACTGGTATCAATTGCTATCCTAGCTGGATTAGCAAAGGACTTTTCCTGTAATGGTCACTTTCTAGGATATTTTTATCCTAGTTTTACTGGGACTTATGTTTGGTACTTAGTAAAAGTCATTTAGAAAGAATTATTTGCCAAAATAAATCCTGGCTTATCAGTATAAAAGAAACGCTACGGATTTCGGTCCCATTTGCGATATTCATAGCCTTCAGATTGGTCAGGCTCTGTAATTCCCTTAGCATGACAAACGTAAGCAAATACCTGGCGCCATTGCATACAGTCTGCTTCCGTGAAACCAAAAAGACACAATTTTCCGAGATCCTGATCTTTCTGTGGAAATAATAAAGTCCAAAGACAATGACGTTCTGCTTATAACATTCGAAGTTTGTATTATAACAAATAATGCGGTTACCGGCCGAAGATGACATGCCTTGGACATCCAGATTCATGTCTTACGATTCCAATAATTTCACAATTTGTGTATGAAGCTAGGCTGCGTATTTTCTCACCACAGCAGCTTCTGTTCGATCAATTTCAAGCATTCTTACAACCTCGAAGACTCATTTCATAGTCCAATTGGTTCTATTTGTTTCTTGTTTACAAAATATCTATCTCATATTTAATGCGACACTCAAGATTCACTATTGTAACAGCAAATCAGACTGAACTATCTTTTCAAGTCACTTTTTCGAATGCGGAACTATTATTTATGCTAATGTTTTTCCATATTTGGAATTAGCTCTATATATTAAACCACACCCGTAATCTATTTTAATAAGAAATATTAGATGTCATACTGCAATTTTTTTTCATTTGATACTAATCTATTTGACATTAATGTGTGTATATGTACATATATATAACAAAACTAAAATTTCAAGTTTTTTACGCTGCTCATATTCATATGCATCATTTTAAGCTACATTAAAGTTTATTTCTGTATTGCTGCTTATAGTGCTTCTTGTTTTCTTTAATTTCTTCGCTCACTTTCGATTTTATTATGTTACCGCCAAAGTATGAAAGTCCGACATTCTATAGAATACTTAAGTATTTTATATAATGTCTGGTATTTTTAAGCAAAATATGAAATATGAGAATTATTATATACTTTAAACTTAGGCGTCGTATATAATACCTACAGAAAGACATACTATTGAATAATAAATGAATTCCTCTTTAGGCAAAGGATGAAAAAAATATCTTGATATGGCTAGTATTTAAAAGACGTTCAGTCCTTAAAAATGCAAATGTTATTTTGAAAGAATAATGAAAGAGTGCCTTTAAAATGTTTTTATTCAAAATACATAAAAATGACGAAAAACATTTATGCTTTCTTATTAAAAATAACATAAAAATAAGAAGTTAAAATTAACCTATTTGTTTCAACATGGACGGCTTGAAAGATATTTTGAATTCACTTCATTAGTTTTCTCAAAGAAAGACATTTCATATTTCGGTTCTTTTTTTTACACATAACAAATCCTTAGCTACTTTCACTGAACTGACCAACTGCAACTAGCTAGAGAGGAATTTCGTAGTCAGGAATATTTTGAACTCCAAGCAAGTTTTATTATTAAAATGAATTCTGATCATTTTATACAATTGTTTCAAAATTCATTCATAAGTTCCGAATCGGTAGAAACAATCCTCTGTCGCCCTCATTACAACTACCAATATATTGTACGAATTATTATATGTTTTTTCCAGGCATTGTATATAATATGGAGATGTATTTCCTACTTTGGCGGTTTGTCATTTGATATTCTATAGAAAGTCTAGGCAATGTGTGAAATGTTTAATCGTTTCGCGCATTGCCGACCAGTTTTCGACATTCTATAAAATACCTAGGTATTCTATAGAATACCGGATTTGATATTTTGGCGGTAACATATATATGAACTAGTGCACACACACATTAATATTTAAAAGCTTCTGATGAACTCCCGTTTAAACGGAGGTGGATTATCTGCTGTCGTCTAAAAACAATAAAATTATTTTTTGCAGAACGATTGAAAAATTACTGTCAGAAACCATCAAAATAAAGCAAAATTTCTACGTAAAATACAAAAAGAGGTAAAAATGGGGGGATATAAGCTGCGATACAAATGATATCACAGTATTAAGGAATCACTTTTATCTAGAATGATAAATAATTTAACTATACATAATCTAGAATATAAAAACTGCTAAATCACCGATTACAAATAATTTGCTAAATTAAAAATATAAATTAAGTGTTCAGCCTTTTGTTTCCCATTGACCTCTATGGAAATACAAGAATAGTATAAGTAAAACATTATTCTTTCTGTTTTGAAGTGAATCTTCTTATTTTGAATGCTCATAAGGCATTTTCTTCCTCCTTTCCGCATGCCTTCGTGGTGTAATTGGAAGCATACTCGACGCATATTCGAGAGGGCGAGGGCATTGCACATTTTTCACTTCTCCAGCATAAAAAAAAGCCTTAATGATTATATATACTGATTTAATTTATATAATCAAATGAATTTATTTTTCAGATTAAACTGCTTAAATATGCAATTAAACTGTTTACAGTATTTTATATTATTTATAATATGAGTTTTTTCTTTTTCCTGTGTTCTTTAACTACTGTCGAATTAGCAGTATTTTGGCGTTAATCGTGGTAGTCATTCTAGGTTAATTCTAAGTTAATTACCTAGGTTAATTGATTTAATCAGGAGTTCGCTATATAAATAAGTATATATACATATGTGTGTGTGCAAAATATAATATGTGAAAAACAATTACTAACCTAATTGAAAACAGAATTCTTAATTCCTAATTTTAATTTAGATGCACAACTCCCTTCAAAGAATCTGTGATGCGCCATTTTGCTTCATTAAGTCTTCTGCAGTAATACGCATTGCTGTGAGCTCTTGCCTAATCGCTGTCCGGATTCGACAAAGCATTCCGAGCTTATTTATAAGCCCTGCTGTAGTATCCACTCACTTTTTTCCCTGCTGTCGCTACACAAGCACATAACTAACAGCTTGGCTGTTTTTCAACTATGGCGTAAAAATGTAATTTGTTTTGCCCAATATTGTGGGATACAGGTCACACCCATTGTGCTACCTCAATCAAGAAGATATGCGTTATGAAATCAGTCGTTCAGAAATAATCAAGCTGGTTGTTTTTTCTAAAGTTTCAGTCATCTTACCAGCAACAGTTACAAGTTATCTTCAATCACTCATCCTATTAGTGTGCGAGGTACATTTCGTCTATCACCATCCTAAACACGACTTTATGTTTCATTTTATACAGCCAGTACCTGATGTTAGGAATCTAACGCTTGAAAACCAACACTGAAATTTTCTTTTCATAATGCAATTATGATTAACTTAGAATGAGAAAAGTGTAACAGTTCTTAATATCCCATTCGCTCCAGACTTGGCTCATTCATTATTTAATGCTCCAGACTTGGTTCATTACTTTCTGTTTCCTAAAGCGAAACTTCATCTTAAATGTCATGATTCTAATAGCATTTCAGCAATTCAGGAAACCGTAAGAATGAGATGAAAATATATTTCTCGAGCTGAACTTCTATGCCAAGATGTGTGTAGTATTAGAAGGAATGTATATTTAGTAGTTTAAATAGTGTTTAATAGTGTAATAGCTTTTCATTTTAAAGGCTTTTCACATATTTAATACTAAAGAGCTGTAGACTTACTTTCTTTTAATTCCTTTTCTCCCAGCGGGACAACCGGTTTCCTTAGGAAAGGTCCTTGTCGTCCTGTTTAAGTCCCGTCGGTGACTATAATTATTTCTTAACGCCTTAGATCAAGCTCCCCATAGTCTGTCTGTCTTTGCAAGGGATTGCTGGTGAAGGAATTAAAAAAAAATGGAAGATGAACTATAAAGGGAGTGTAAAGGCTGTAACATAATATAGAGAACTATAAAGGCTGTAGACGTACTGTGCAAAAATAAAATTACTTATTATATTTCAAGTTGGCATTTTAAAAGTAGAAATATTAATTTTTCTATATCTTAGCTATGTCTTTTTGCGCATTTAAAGTTAAAAAAAAGAAATCTTAGTTTAAAACACAATTTAAAAAGTATTAAATAAATCAGTGTAGGAAAGCTGAAAAAAGTACCATATTTCAAATATCCTTCTCCATTATGTAGTAAATTACAGTTTGCTATATGAAAAGTTTCTAATTTTTAAGAGATATTTGAGCTTCTACTTTACACAGTAAAAAAGTCTCCATAGGTTTTTACAGCAGTAATTCCGGAAATTTCAATAAAATGGAAAAGCGCTGAATATCATATTTCCTATAAAAAGGTGACATTAAAAGTAAATTGAAGCTCAAAAATTACAAAAGCTAGTTCAAACTACGAATTTCGTTTTTTTTCGTATTTCAGTGTTAGCCATTGGATAAGAAATTATTATTTCAGAAAGAAAATTGAGACAGTGAATGAGCGAGATTTTATCGATCGGTTTTTCCTTGCATGCTCTCGATAAAATGTACTCCATTTTTTACATGCACTACATCTTCAAGAGACACATTTCAAGACGCAACAAATTTGGGTTAAAAGTTTTGTAGCTGAGAGCTTCCAGACAAATTTTGTCGAGCAAGTGGTTTATGAAATGGAGCTTATGCTATTTATTTCGTAAGTGGATTAATGCTATATGTATTTCTATAATACAGAAGTTTAGACAGATTGATTGTTAATACAGGAGGAGACTGCAACTTTCGAGATTAATTTGAAGGTCAAGATAACTGACCGAGGCAAAGCACATGAGAGCTGTGTGTTTAAAGGGAGGGCTGGCCTTTGTGAAGGATTTTTTAAGTTAAACTGTCTCGTATTCATAATAAACAGATTGGAAAACCACGAAGATATCCATGTAGCCTGATCGGCGGCATTAGAACCGCGTTCAACTATCAGTGTTTAGAGATCTCACTAGATCTGCCACTGATGCGCCAATTAATGGGAAGCCAAACAGAATGAAATTATTTTATATAAATGCGATTCTAAAAATTAATTCAAACTTCTTCCCAAAATAATAATTTCTGTTAGAAAGCGTAGGGTCATTAAGAGATTTCCTCCAAGAACTTTTCTGGCATGATGACTTATGATATGAAGCTGTCCATACTCTGACGTTTATGAAATCATAGCCATTTTGATGTTGAGGGAACGTATTTTAATTTTTAAACCTCTGAATATAATGTTTATCATTATTCATATCTAAAATTCAAAAATTTAAATAAGGTCATTAGAAGGGTATGAGGAAAAATTCGCAGTGTAAAATGTAAATTTCAGGTTTTTTTTCCAGAAGCATCTGCTTACAGGCGTGAAATATAAATTAATAATTAGTCTGCCATGTTACTGTATTTGGTATAAGCAAATAAAAACCAGTTGAATAAAAGAATGTGTTACCCCAGTGCTATTGTTTTCAAACAACTATCAAAGATTACTTAGAGAATTGAACAATTCCAGATTGTTTTTGTCAAACTGCGTTCGCGTTATTTATTAGGCTGAAGGTAATCTATTCAAACTAGATAATTTTAAGTGGAAATTCTAGAACTTAAATGTGCCTCAAATGGTAGATTGTATGCCTTGGAAACCATTCAAGTTACCGTAGGCACCATAAATAGCTATGAAAGTTCAAGGACTGCGAACTAAGTAGCACATCTCTAGACCCGTAAAGCCAGATGTCTGGGAGAAATGATCTCTTTCAGTTCAGTCGAGGACTTTATGTGTTATTAGAAAGGGAAATCTCTAAAATGGGTATTTATCACAAGACTTAAGAATAGAAAGTTGTTTCGCAAGGCGACCAATGCACATGTGAGCCATTTTCTGTTGATTACATAGAGACGAAACTATCAAGCTTGTATTAAGAAACATTTTCATCTAAGCTAAAGGGAACATCAGATAAAGGGATATCTTTTTCTCGAGAAATAGGAGAGTAACTTCTTTAACTGAAATACGAAGAAATAGAAATTTTTAAATTTTAGACACTTGCGAAGGAAGAAGAGTACCCGGAAATAAAGCTGGAAGCAATTAGTCCTAAAAAAATTAGTGCTTGTGTAAGGCTGGGTTGTTTGGCACTAACGAGTATGAAAGACGAGGAACACTGGAAATTTCTTTTTAGATGAACAACAAATGCTTGTTTTTATTTCCGCTACTATTCAATATTTGAGCAAGAAACGGAAAGCTCAAGTTTCTCATTAATAACTCAAATTTTATTTTAAGTTAGTAAATGGTCTATAACGTTATCATGTTTCAGCTCTCTTGAATATTTTTTCATGTTCGGGTTTCAAACTCAATACTCAGTAAAATTATTTTTACCAGCGAAATCACATTGCTTCGGAAGCTTCGCTGCACGCCTGTCGACAACCATTGATTTTGATCAACCGGCGGTAATGGTCTCCTAAGATTTCCCAAATTACCTACTTTTGTTATTATATAAATTAAAAATTCCCACTTTACTTATAACAGAAGTATATTCATTCAGGATTCTAAGAAAATAACTAATGAAATTAAAGTAAATTTAGTATTATCGAAACAAAGACATCATTCTTTAATATTAAGTTACATACATTAAAATTAAAAGCATTATTTTGCAATATATTGCAAGTATATTTCTGCTAATTCTTTGAACAAATTTGTCAGTGACTTACCATTAAAGTTGTCTGAAGACGTTCCAAGGAGGATCTGTTACAATAAATTAGGAAATAAATTAAGGTTTACTTAGGGGTCATTGTTTTAATTTCATTTAATTAAGGTTATATTGTGCTGTGAATATTTAAGCGTTTAAACTGTGTAGTAGATATATTTTCGCCACACATATTTCCAATTTCATCCATGGAATCGTTAAATGATTCAAGTAAAAACACCGATGACAGCATATTGATATCAATATATTATATCAATATGACTGACAGTTTAATTGATAAATATATTTGATTTCGAAAGAAAAAATATTAAGCTTGTATACGCAAAATTATTACGCCGATATTTCAAAAAATTAATTTTCGGGGGTCCTATAAAATTAGTTTTGATGAAAATAATTGGTTTCCGAACTCATTAATTAATTTAATATAAATATTTAACTTTAAAACCGAAAGAGGAATTATTATCTACAAATACAAACACAAATTTCTAGAACATACGACAATAAATATAGGTTCTTTTATTAGTACAGTATAAACTTCAACATCTGGTACACAGACACTGATTAATTTTAGATTTTTAACTATGACAATAAAACATGCCATCTTATTCTGATAAGTACAATAAGAGAAAATTATGTTCTTCGTACTCTTGAACTTGGAGATAAGAGAGTGTGTTTTCTTGAGAAGGAAAGCCTTGAAGCCTTTTTCACAGATAACATGTTAAAGAAAGGAAAGAAACTGGTCTTGCACACAGAATAGGTCCCTCAAGTATGTAAGGAACTGTGTTCATGTGGGCAAGCCTCAGCAAATTCATTGCTTTTGGTCATGAGAAATGCTTATGCCGGTAAGTAAAATTTATGATTTTGAAGGGGAGGAAAGAGAACTTTTAATCCATGCCTGGCTAGGTCGGAATTTAAATACAATGCGCTTGCTTCGGTTAGAAAATGGAGAAATGCTTACATTTAACCATAGGTTGTTGTACTGTGCTCTTTGACTGCAGTGAAATAATCTAAAGTTTTTTAATTAACATTCTTCAGATTCTATTCATATTTCTTATATTGCAAGGTACAGTTTTTAATCCTGGACGAAATTAATTCAGAGGAGGATTTAATTTTCTCCTTTGCTTAGGGAAAAATTACTCATTTTCCCTTCTGATTTAAGACATTAAAAGTATTTCTGTGAATACTTCCTTTTGAGTTGGATAATTTCAGTTTTCTAATGGACAAATGATTACAAGGAAGAAGGATAAAATGACTTCTCTTGATTCAGACTGATTATAGCTAAGGTAAAAAATATTATTTTCCATAGGCAAGACATATATAACTGCCTTTCTTAATTGAGGTTGGTTATTCTACACAAAAGAAGTTAAAACACTTGTTTCGACGGTGGATAATATTACTTTTGGTTTCAACTGGTGATTGCAGTTAAAAACAGAAAAAACTGTTCTCGATGAATCGAAAAGTATATTTTTTTTCAGTCCCGCATATTAATCACCAGTATATTATATATGTAAAATAACTTATTCTAGAGAAAATCTTTTACTAATGACCGCAAAACTAAACCAGCACCAAATAGTTGTTACATCACATAATTGTAATGCACGAGAAATCAAAATTTAAATCAATTTCTCGTTACTTTCTAGTTTATTACATGTTATGCATACAGGCACATTGCTATATATCTAAGACATATATATGTAAACAGTAATAGTTTCAAAATCCTTAACTGAAAAAAAATTGGCAACAACGGAAAATTTACATGGAAAGTTTGTATATTAAAAAGGAAATTAAAAGCAAGAAAACAAAAAATACTAATTATCTAAGTAAAGTCAGTTTCAGTGCATGAATTCTTTCCTGCTACCAATCTCATTTAAGTACCATGTACAAAGTACCATGTAGTACACCATGTACGAAGCTGCAAGTAAATTTCAGACAAATGAAAGCGAGATTGCCATATCAACCCGTCTGTTACCGAGATTTATTTGCCTGCGATGTCGGTCTTTCATACACTTACCAAAATCTAATACTGTGATTCATTAATGTTTACCCGCATTTATAGTTGAGCTTTAATGTCACCCGACTTTGCATGTTGAGACATACAGATATCTTAGAGGGTTTTAAAAAAAACCGAAGACAGACACGAGTCTGTGAATTGTGCAATTTCAGCTTGTCCAGCTCAGCTATCAGAATGAGCCGTGCAAAAAGTAGATGCAGCTGTTGAAATAACAAACTTGGAAGAGAGAATCGACTCAGGAATCTCAAGCTAATAGACTCCGCTTCTCGAAAGTAATGAATATTATTCATCCAGGAGAAACCGCTACTTTTTTCCTTGTTGCAAAATCCGATTAGCTTTGTAGGATATTCGTATGTGACTAACGTATTTAAATCAGAGAATGGACTTGCTGCTTAGTTAGATGATGGCAGCGGAAAAGACAGTCCAATGAAAAGAATTAAATAGACTTTTGGAGATTGTTAATTATTCAAAAGAAGAATTAATTAGTTAAATGCACCTTTTGTTATAGATCTTTTCTTTTTTCTTCGTTATTTATTATTGAATCTCCTAACATTGTTGAATGACAGAATTAGCATTAGCTGTTATTTTGTTATTATGAACATCGACTAACTTTTATTCTTTGGATCCAGATGTTGAAATTGTCATGGAAATAACGAATTTTGTTTAGCTAACTTGTCTGAATCCATTAGTAGTTCTCAGGACAATCATTGCAATGATTCAACAAGTGGTGATTAGGAAAACGCTGAAACATGTTTTAGTGATTTGCCTAGGGTTAATAACCTGGTTATTTTTGAATTTTTCGAAAGGAATTCCGGTATATCAGTTATACTAAAATCTCAGGAATGCGAAGCAGGTGTCACAGATTTATTAATTTAAGAACATTCTGGTAAATATGATTAAATAATTGAATAAGTATGGTTATTAGATAAAAGAATATCAAATAATTTGAAGTGGATGTTAGACGAATAGCTTTCGGAAGTTCTTTAAATTTTTAGAATGAAGAAGTTCAGTTTTTTCAGTAGCAGTTTTACAATGTTATTAACTTAAAATAATATCCTCAGCAAGCATAATAAGTAAGGCTTCACAATTTTATGTAAAAATTGATATTTTTATGTCTAAGAGCTCACACTTTGTCCATAGAATAATAAAAAAGGACATCAAGAAAAACTGGCTATCAAATTATACGGGAGTTCTACGTGTGTGCTTGATGGTTGAGCAGTTGGTAAATTGCTAACACCTGAATAACATAGCAAAAAATAAAAAAAAATATATAAATCGATAAATTAAATGTATGTTTTATGTCAAACCGATGCTAATTCAAATGCTGAATCAGAAAGAAGCATGCAGAATGTTAAAAATTCTAATATTGATGTATTTTTAAATTCCTACTGTTACCTAACATTCTCCCTATATCTTGTTTAAATTTTCAATCGTTAATAAAATACTTGTTATTCATCCACTCAAGTTCAAATATATTTTTTTAAACGTGAAGTGGATGACACTTGATGTTAATACAGTTTTTTCACATATTAATTTTTTTTAAAAATTTTTAATTTAATTTTTTTGTACTTTCTTTGTTGACCTTAGTACGAATTAAAAAAACTTTTTATATTACTTGCTAAATCAAGAAGCAGAATGTATTTAGAATGGAAACCTAAAACAGCAGATTCAGCATTAGGAAAAAAAAACTGTAAAAATTCAATGTAATTCTTTAATGAATTATGTAATACTAAAATAAAGTATATCAAAATAAAATAAATAAACCAAAATTTAAATGTTTACACAAACATCAAAATGACTTAATTAGTTTGTATAGAACAGCAACTGTATAAAACCTGGTTTCTTAATAGTTCAAAGTAAGCAACAGTATAAGCTAAGCTCTATATAAATTTTAAATATTTGCACACTTTTTGTAAACTAATTTTGGAAACATAAAGTGAAATGTTCTGAATAAAAGGTAACAAAGAAATAACTATTATTTAGTAATTATAGGTTTTTAGGTGGTATAATTGTATAAAAAATACTGTTAAAAATGTTCGCATTAGCAGGGTTACATAATAACGTATGAAATATTCATTTATTTCTTTGTAAACTTTTAAAGCTTTTTCATACTAATAGTATTTTAGACAGATGAACATTCTATTGGTATATGGATTTCACTTATAATTTACATATAAGAGCACTCTATGATTTCTGCTGCAAAATTTATCAGATTAAAAACTAGCTTTTTGACGTCGGCTTTAATAACGAAATAGTGAAAAAAATTGGAAAAGCAAGAAAATTCTTCTTTATCTAATAATTAAGTCAAGCTAAATCTGGAAACGTAACAGTTATTGTTACAGAAAAGTTGACAGTAACCATTGGAATAACAATGGAAGTACGTAACATACATTGAAACAATAGCTTTTCTCTCTTATTTCCTGAGATATTTCAGTGTCAAAAAAGGTGGGAGAAATGATTTATTAGCGCGATGTGATGGGCGACATATTTACTTTTCATAAATTGATTTGTGGCAAGCAATAGATTTTTCATAATTGTTAAAAGCGTATTAGTGGCAGACGTATTTTCACCTGTATTATTAATGACATAAAATGAATTCTAAATTAGATACAAGTAGCTGTGACTAACTGTAAAAACATTTTGAAAAGCCCGTTAGTTGCGAAAAGGTTTTAAGGCCGCATTTAAACATGTCTTACTGAATGCCAAGATTAAGAATCCCTGCAGAACCAATGAAAAACAGGAAAATATCAATCTCTTGATCAGTCACAACGCAAATGATGCATATGATATCTGGGCTGTAAAGTAACACCAGTGACATTTGTACGCAGTATTTTTTTCATTTGTTTTCCCTGAGTAATAATGTAAGATTAAAAAAAAATTACATGCACTTTTTCAAGACGACAGTCTTGGTTTATGGAATAAAATTTTTAAGGAAGTTATGAATTAAGCAGCCGCGAACCCCTCATATATATATATATATTCATAGATCATAGAGGAATCATGGATGTTTGTGACTGTATAGTGTCTGTCCGGCGTGGGAGAACTCTAAATATGCGACGAGCCAAAAGTCCCCTGTAGAGATTGGCGGTAGAAGAAGAGGGTAAGACTCTAGGATCGATCCCTTCTGGGGTGCTTTCCATCAAAATTGGGGGGGGGGACTGAGCATAGTCGTACTGTCACTTGTATGGTGCTAAAGGTTTTGCCAACGACAGGTGCAGTCTTGCACTCCTTGCCACGCTGAATTTCGTGGTCTTGTTCTGATGTTGCTGTCAAACAAGTGAGACAAGTCACAACAACACAAAAAATTACAACACCAATACATAACTGGGAAATTTAAAAAACATTGTAAGTTTTTCATTTTATGTTGCTAGTCTACCGAATGCGAAACAAAAAATGATAAGTAAAGAAAATCACTCCCCTTGAATGCAGGAAAGTTGTTCTTTTTAATACGCGTAACAGATGTCCTTTTTTTTTAAGGTCTGCCGGTGTATCTCATGAAAAATACTTACATTCAACATTTAAACTTCTGTTTGATATAGAAATCTGATATCATCATAACGAGGCTACCAATGATGAAGAATTAAATTAAAAAGTAAGCCATTATTAGCAACTGCTGAATAAGTAAAAATTTTGATCAAATGCCAAAATTCGATATATTGCTTCAGAACTTCTAAAAAATTTTGATTTGGAAGATTTTTTATTATCTGATGTAAAAAAAAACAAAATATGTGTATTTAATTGACCTGTAATTAAGATTTTGCGAAAGTAATTCAAATCTAATAAATAAATTTTCAAATTTTGAAAATATTCATTGAATATTGCAATGCATTGTAAATGCGCCTGTGTGAAATATTCCGTAAAATTGGGTTGGTAGAAGAGTATTAAAAATTAAATTCAAGATTTTATTCAAAGAAATAAATAAACAAAAAGTATGTAAGCTTTTTAAATATACCTTTCCTTCATGATACTTCTTTACAAAATGTAAAGTTAGATAAAGATTGGCTTAGTATAAAAATGATACATATAGTTTTTGCTTCGGAATATCGTAAATTCCGTAAAAAAGTTTGCGAAAGGGATATATAACAGTGACATCTAAGTTTGATTAAGTAAGAACAATTTGCTATTATGTGCATCGCTTATAGGGGTTTCCTTTATCGGGTAAAAGTTAATTAGTCCAAATAAACGTGAAACGAACCATCGCTATCTCCGAAAATAACCACAAAGTCAGATAAAAGTGTAAATAAAACTTTTTATTTAAACAAGGGGGGGGGAGACTTAGACCATAAGTGCACGCTCTTGTGTTAACAAATCAGCCACAGCTCGGGGTAATGCAACTAAAGTAATAGTCAAATTTTCCATTTAAGACGTGGGTTAGTAGTTGAGGACTACACAAGGTAAATCTTAAACTAAAAATGGCTCAGTAACTCTACTGGAGTATCAGATTCAAATGTAAACAGCGATAATGCTAAGGCAAATGACTACAACTTATCAGAGCTGGTAGGAACTAAACGTAGTGCGTCTGCGTAGCCTAGAAATATCCTCTGCCTTACAATCCAACAGTCTAACGATTTAAATACTAGCTAAATTTCTTTGCATTCTGGTGAGGAAACGGAAAGGAGAAGTTGTAGTAAAGACTGAAATTATAAACAATTGGTTAATTTAAATTATAACCTTATACGTTTTTAGTGGAACAATTTACCGTTAATAGGCCGCCCAGCCGATATAGTGGTTAGTGATCCTGACTGCCATAGCTATGGACCGAATTTAATCCCGAAGAGGTTCGAATCCCGAAGAAGGCAGGGTTGTAACTGTTTGTCCCTTCATAAGAGGCAACAGTGACCACCTATTAGGTGCTTCCATAATGATATGGCCATCACTTCCGGCCCTTGTAGTGGCGCAAGGCTAATGGCTATTAAATAAAGCGCCTGGTCATTAAAAATATATACCGTTAACAGAACAATAATATAACCTGACACATAGTAGCTTCCAATGAGTAATTAGACACTTGTGACAGAAAAGAAAAACAAAACTTATTTATATTCAACAGTTGGTAGAAATTTCAAGAGCGGCAAATACAACCTAAACTCCATGCTTTCCGCAAGTCCTTCTGTAACGGCTATTGGTACTTTCTCCCGCTTGGCTTAGGGAAGGCATGTTAAGTTCCTTCAGCGATGCTGGACGGTGGCACTTCTTTATTCGGAGATCCAACTCGTCCCAGAGATTCTCGATAGGGTTCAATTCTGAGTTCTGGACAGGTCTTTACATTCGATTAATCTCATTTTCCCCGTACCAACTCCCACTATGACAGCTGGCATTGTCGCCTTGAAAGTAATATAGATCCGACCAATAAAACTGGCACAAAATTGGAACCACACTGTCATCCAAAATAGTCCAATAGGCGTCTGGTTGAATTTATCATGAATTGGGCCAAGGGTTCCAATCGATACCATGAAAAACACCACAAGAACATAATTCCACCTCCGCCGAACTTTACCTTGGGCACAATACATTCTGGTATTTGCATTGAACGCCCCAAATACTTACTGGCAGATAGTTTATAAGGTATTTTCTCCTTCCCCTCCGCATGCCTTCGGATGTGACTAGAAGAACACTTCAGGCGTATTCGAGAGGTCCAGGGTTCGAGTCTGATAAAAAAAAAAAAAAAAAAAAAAAACCTAATGACTGTAGAAGTGACCCTCGAACTAAAAGGTGGTGGGCGATAATTCGTCACCACCAGATTTGGCGTTTACGTTCCCTAATCCCCAGTAGCCCTTTAAAAGGGGCAATATAAAAGGCAGTTTCTCCCTCTTTTCCGCATTAAAATTCGTCAATTGCGCTTTTTAGTTCTTCTGTCGAAGCTTTCGTATCTCAAATAAAAAAAGAGTTGTACATTTTTATTACCTTAGCGATGTATTTTCCCGAGTTTAATACGTATGGAAAAGAAAAGAATTTTTCTTCCACGGTAAACACTGATTATTTTTATACACAGCTGTAAAATATGTCACACATTTAAAAAAAATATGAAATTAAACTATTCATTTATGTATTTTAATTTTTAGTTCCAGATTTTCAGTAGTTTAATTTGAAAATAAGATTTTGCTTTTTTTGCGAAATTATTTACTTTATTATTATTTGCGAAAACTGATATTACCTTATACTTTTGGAATCATATCAGCGTAGTACAGATATACTAACTCACCTGAAATAATAATGTGCAAGATTTTAATTCGTACAGATTTTGCTTATTGGCAGTTTTTTGTTACTATGAACCTCGAATGAGCTCATCATTAACTCACATTAATTAGCACACTCACAAACATTTGAATCATCATCTCCAAAGACATTGCATCTTTTACATTACACTCACCTCATATCAATACAATAAGAGATGTAATCTTACCATAATACACAAAGCTGCATTTCATTAGTAAAAGCTGTTTTTAAATGCTGAAATCGTAGTCCGTTGCTGAAAACAAAATGTAAACAAGCAGTATGGTGGCGTACTCTCGAATCCATATGGCGCCATAGGCGTTTCTTAAAAGTGAAGGAATGATGTAAAGTGTATCTAGTCACAAACATAGATTTTTTCCTTCTTTCATCGCAGTGCAGTTTGCTTAAATGTGTTAAGGTCGCTGAACACTGGTAGTTTGACTGTTTTAAATTTCGTCTGAGGAGCTGGGAGTTGTAAGCGTTTTTTTCCCACGTCTAAAGCGTATGTGATCAATTTTCCCTTGAGAAAATCCTCAAAGAAATCAATCCTTTCTTAGGCAAATAGTCTCGAGTGCTTCGCCCTAATCGACCAAACAGGCAAACAATAAATAAAATTCAAACAAAAACACGTCAATGTAAAATTTTAGTTTTTAATTCCAAATTCAAAACATAAGACTGAGCTGAATTCCAGTTGTTCAGCAAAGCATAAATATTTCTAAATTTAATTTTAAATATATTTTTGTATAAAATAAAATTTTAAGGATTTTTTAAATCTCATTAACACATTTTATTTTTAATTCCACCCTTTCTCATGCGCCTTGTCTTATTTTCTTTCTACATATTTTTAATATGCTAACTAATTTGCGACGTCATATTTCTCTTTAATTAGGATATCATATCTCAATAAAACAGATTTTTAACATAGAAATCACTTTATTTAAGTGCACAGTTTAAGCGAGAAGATGAAAATAATTACAGAAATGCGTCCACATGTTTTGCTACATAGCAAAATAAATAGAGATGCCTAAAAATGAAATATTCAGTGAATTGCAATTTTAAAACAATTTATTCAAACTCTTTAATACAGAGAACTGAGATGTCTGTTTTTGGCTTTAAAGTGCCTCACTAAACACTGATAAGTGAGAAGTTTTGTGTTCTTTGCATTACTTTGATGTCATTCAAATTGAAGAGAAATGCGAAAAATCTTTAAGTGGCATAGAAAAATATGCTGTAGTCTGAGACTTAAGCCTGTTGAAATTTTTAGATAATATGCAAAGATGGAATTGGCATTATTTATTATAGCTGATGTAGTAAAAATACCCATGTGTATATTAGGCATCCTGCACTGTAGAGTCATAAGGTTTTTTTTTTGAAGCAGGAGACGTGAAAAATGTGCAGTGTCTTTGCCAGGATTCAAACGCCGAACCTGCCGAATACGTGTGATGTATGCTTCCAATTACACTACGAAGGTGTGCAGAAAAGAGGGAGAAAAGACTTTATAGCACAAGAAAAAGGAAGAAATTACTAAATAAAATTAGTTAAAGGAAGCGTAGGGAATAAATGAATTTTTATGTCTATATGTATATTTACATTTATCTGTATCTGCTTATCGATTTATGTATACAAATTTAAAATGAGAAAGAAAGGAGTTATAAATTTTAGAGGTTATTTATTTATAACTTAAACTTTAATGAAGGATCAAAGTAATATTAATTTTTAAGTTGTTACTTCGCATAATACATAAATGCTTAAAATTAACATCTGTTGGTTATTAACTGAAAAACGTCCGTTGCATTATTCCATGAGCCTAATTTATTTTTTTTATTAGCTGCACATACTTAAAATATTACACCCATCAAATAGGTAAAAAGTGTCTACAACAGTGTCAACAAGTTTTTAAAAACAGAATTGAGATGAAAATTCTCTAATGGTGTTTTTCAAACATTTACTGAATAACTTTCCAGCGTCGTTAATATAAAAAAAGGCAAGAAAATAATATACGCTTCTAAGCATATGACTGTGAAAATGATTAAAAAAATTTTACCTCTGTTATATTCCACTTTATATGAATGGAAAGAGCAATAATGTTTATATGAAGGAAAAATGTTGATACTGTTTCAGTGAATACAAACCCTCAGATAAAAGTATTATTCCGTTGTTAATTTGAAGTATATTTAAACTTAATTATACACTTGTTAAACTGTTATTTATACTTTTTAAGTTTATGTACTTTAAGTATGTGATATTTTCATTCTTCTATATTTTTCTAAATCATATCTTTCTCTGTAATGAAAAGGAACATAAAGGGTCTTGTAGAGTCACTAAGATTTTTTTTAGAAGCAAGAGTCGTGAAAATTGTGCAATGCCCTCGCCGGGACTCGAACCTGGAGCTGTCGAATATGCGCCAAATGTGCTACCATTAAACTTCCAAGGCATGCTGGAAGAAGGAAGAAAACACCTCTCCTTTTAAAAGGCGACTGGAGATGAGGGGACTCAATCGCCAAATTCTGGTGGTGAAGAATCATCATCCGCCACCTTTTTTTTAGCTCGGGCACCACTGTTGCGTCTTTAGGGCTTTTTTGAAGGCAAAGATGTGAAAAATATGCAATGCGCTTGTCAGGACTCGAACCTGGAACCTCTCGGATGCGCGCCGACTGTGCTAACCGTTACACCACGAAGACATGCTGGAAGGAGAAAGGAAATACCATATAGTCTTTTAAAATAACAAATCAAGAAGAGGAATGGTGAAATAATTTCCTCTTGCTAATAAAGGAGAAGACAGAGAATGCATATTTCATTTATACGAGATCAATGAAACTTTAATGAAACAAAATGGAGCTGATTATGTTTTTAAACTTCTTATATGTCTTCATTCAAAATATTTGTTATAACTTGTTTTGCTTTAGCCAAAGGTTTTAATTTTTAGTACAAATTTCAAAATATGTTGGCAGTAATTCTTAATTTTAATTAGCACATATTTTTTGAGTGGTATATAAAATGAGCAACTCTTTCATCGCAATTTATGGCCTAGGAAATACATGACTATGCTGTTAATAAAACATACACTGCTGTATTATATTTCAGATATCTACTAAAATGCAACGTATACCCAAAAAATCGGTAAAGCCACTTAAATTGTGTTTTACTACAAAACGCTATGAATTACAGTTTATATTAAGTATGTATTAGAAGCTTCAGCCTGGAGATTTTTTTGTGAAAAATAACACTGACAACTCAACGATGAAGATGTCTGGACGCAGCCTTTTTTATAATAGTTTCGCTTGTGGCAGTTTACGTTTTAGTACGTATGACCCGATTAAGATATTCTTAGGCACTGCATTCTTTTAGAAGCCTTCAGCTAGCATTTCTCAGTTTTCATGAAGAAAAAATAGGATTACTAGGAACTAGTAGTATGATTCTTTGAGGGCTGTCTAAAATACGGGACCATACGGGCCTTGCAAACTTAATGATAATCAGAACCATAATATTATGTGAATCCGTTAAGGTTAGAGTTTTCGTGGTTTTCGCCATGCGTAACGTGTATATGAACCAATTTCTCTTAAGAAAGTCCTCCACGAAGACATACCTCCTCTGAGGCGGATAGCCCTCGAGGCTTTGCTGTAATCACATAAACCAAGCCCTTAATAATAGCAGTCTTTCTTGTCTTATTTCGGTAGACTCTATCCTCGAGAAAACCCACAGGAAAAATTAGGAGTTGTGAGATTCCATTGGAAATCTAGATGTTCTGCAAACACAAAAAACTCATTTTCAGACTGAAACCTTTTGCGTTCGCATTAGTTTTTTAGACAAAAGTTTTTTTCTAGACGTTACAGTTTGTGTTTGAGTCACCCTTTAATATCCTACACAAGGAAAATTTGAGTATACTAAAATTCCAGGTCATTCACAAGAAAGAATGATGACTGAATGGTTTGTTGAGATTATTGTCACAGACACATTAACAGTGTCGATATTCCGAGCTGAATACCCACTGGAATTTATGAATAGCCATTGAACTGATCCTCACGCTGTATTAAAACTTATATTGAGAGGTTATTGCAAATATTAAATTGTCATCATTTTCAAGACGCAAGAGAAAAAAAAACCGACGTGGAAAATAAATCAGGCAAATCGACAACCTTGTATTCGGCGTAGACCCGTAGGGTATAAATGTGGTCTACATTATCTTTCTCGCTTTTGCAGAATTTTTTGCTCCTGATGAAGGGGGACCCTCGAAATCGATTGGAATTTTACAAAATCTGCGCTGAATATAAGGTTGATGATTTGCCTGTTTTATTTGTCATCATTTTGGTTGATGGCTTCTCAATAGGCAAAGTACAGTTGATTAGTCCATTCTTTCCAAACTCCAAGATCATACTACAGCAAAAACACCAGAAATTAATTTCAGTAATAAACTGTCGTAGGTATAAAAAGCTTAATTTTATGGAATATTCTGTATAAAAGGTGTTAAAGTAAAACACAAGAGATTAAAATCTGTTAAGACCTAGTTATTCTTAGTTTATCGGCAATTACATTTTAATTAATATTATTCAGATCTTCCTTTTATTTCAGTTTTATTAATATTCTAGCCTCCAGTATGCTAAAAATTCACACCGTTGGTACTCTTAATTAAGCCATTCAACAGTTCTTAGATTAGTTTCGGGATGTTAGCTCTGTACAATGATTAACTGACGCCACAAATTTGTCAGCGAATTAACATTTATGCACGTGAAGAAAGATATATCACTTTTCCCTAACCTTGCCTCATACTGCATGCAAACTGTGATGGCAATTTTGTACTAGTCTTACATTTGCCTTAACGTTTAACTTATCACAACATTAAAATTCATGACACAGCAATGCATTAACTTAATATTTATTCTTGCAGGTCTGGTTTTACATACTTGTTATTTACAGTTAATTGTACAAGCAGCATTACCTTTGCCTAGTTTTCACTTTCGCCAGCTAACTGAGATCCAAAATTTAACTCTAAAGTTAACTGTAAAATTTATAAAATTATAAAATATAATACGTTCAAATCTGAATTATAAGTGTGTGAATTTATTTAGAGTAATATGTGCAGCAGAACTAACTAAATCCTAAACATTGACTTTTGAGTTTACAAATGTTTACAGTAAGACAACTAACCATTTAGCTAGAAACGACTATCTCAAAACTTTTATCTAACTCAAAGTTAATAAATTTTTAACTTCTCATACGCAGTTCAAAGTACAAATAAATACCATAACAACAAAAGGTTTACATATTCTTTTCATTAGTCTCCAATTAGTATAAATCTAAAGCTAGCAAGAAGAAAAATATCAGAAGAAAATGCATAATTACAGAAATCAAATATTAGGAAAATGCACAATAAAATATTTAAATCCTAAATTAAATAGGATGTCATGGAATGTTAAAACTATCTAATGCTTATTGAAACTAGTGAACTGTAGGAGAATTTTCTATTTTTCTCAAAATTCGTGTGTACTATTTCTCCTTAGAAAGTTAATCTCAAAAAGCTTTCACCACGCCTGAACTCCTTGCTGTTTAAAGATCGTCAAGTTTCTAATGAAGGCTCAGTCACAAATTTCTTATAAAAGTTCATGTCCGTATTCTGAAAATTCTGTGTTTATTCCATATTTATCTAAATTTCATCTCCCATATCTAACATAATCAAAAGTTTTGAAAATTATTCTGAAACATTTTGTAATTCAATTAGCAAGGAAAACAGCGAGTCGTAAAAAGAAAACGAATCTGCAAAAAATGAATTTTTATTAAATTTTCAGCGTCCACTTCATTAGAAGATGTCATTTTACAGCCCCCTCCAAATCTGCCCTTCCTACATATCCTGTACAACTCTAGCTTATTTCTCACGAAAAAAATAATTATTGTGAAACTTAAACTTATATGTCAGAAATTAAAAGTTTAACGAAAGCCAAATGCGTACCTTTATTTAGTATTTTATATTGATTTTATAATCCATGCGATTAATATTATGACCCATGCGACAGTCAAGCAACTGAGTAAATTTAGCGACATATCGTATCTAGAAAATATCCTTTTCAGACAAATCTGATTCTTCATAAAACAATAAGCAGACGCAAAGCAGCTTCCGTAAGTATTGCTGCACACCTGTTGCTAAATTTCCCGGCTATCCTACAAATACATGTATTTACTCACTACAGTCCTTCCTCTTTTGTGCATCACTTGCGTGTTGCTGAGTTACCTAAGCTAAAGGACAGATCTTTGTATGACCTGCGTGTCCTCACCTACGTTGCTATGTGGGTAACAGATAACAGCACACAACGAGTAAAGGCAGCTGGAATTGGTCCAAAATGTCTTTTAACGCACGTAACCCACATCATTTGCGTGCACGTGCTCCAAAATTCAGATGAGTTTCATTCGGCTTGGTTGTTAACATTCTGCAAGGGTTAACTTTTGATTAAATGAGAAGCTTTTAAATTAGAAATCTGAACGTGACTCATCACATACGGCTGAAAGTTGCAACAGTATTTTGATATTCTTTATATTCGGTAAGTTTGAGCTAATCAAACATTCAGAAGCTTTTCGCAGATGTTGTAAAGGTACCTCTGTTAAGTGAAATTGTACAGTATTCAAAGTGTTTTTAATTTATCTTCTTTTTACGCTCTCTAAAATGACAATTAACTTTTCTTGAACTAATGTTTACAATAAACACAGTCATGCCAGTTTTATATATATATTGTAGAGACATTAGGTATTTTTTGAAAGCAGGAGTCATGAAAAATGAGTAATGCCCTCGCCGGGACTCGAACCACGGACCTTTCGAATGCGCGCCGAGCGTGCTGACCACTACACCACGAAGGCCTGCTAAGAAGGTGAGAGAAATACCTCATAATATATACAAAAAGAAAACTCTCCATATTACATCTCCAAGCAATGGAAATTCAATTTAAAAACATTATTGAAAAAGTATTTTTCAGAATTCAAAAAGATTTTATAGAATTTTCAGTCCTCCTTGCTTTAAACACAGTTAAGGAAAAACTAAATAGTAAAAATGCCAAAATCAAAAGTAAACTTTTTAAGTAATGAAAAATCAGTTATTGTTATTGATAACAGATTAATCGACTTATCAAGGGGATAAACCAATCTACCATCAATTAACAGCAACTAAAATAAGAGAGAGTGTTTCATCTTACTTCCAAGTAAGCATCAAATTATTTGCTAGATTCAAATCACTAATTGATACTCAATCAAAATAAAGATATTAGTCACTAAACCCAAAGAATCCTGTTAAAAAGCAAATAAGCTTTAAGATTAAAATTTTTTCACTAAGAACAGAATTAATCTGAACGAGACGCTTACTTTAGAAGACATATCCCCTACACTCTCATTTCATTTCAAATACAAAAGTAAAAACAAAAGTAGATAAAGAACAAATTTTAAAAAATCATAAGAAGATCAAAAATAATAATCCATAAAATTAAATTTAAAAACTGTAGTAAAAAAATTTAAAAATCAAACTAGTAAGCAAAAATGATATATATATATATATATATACATACACACACACACATAAATTTTTAACTAAAATACAGCGGTTGAGAAATCAGTGTTATAGTTAAGACACATTAATTAAATATGCAAACAGTAACTTGTCTATTGTGTATAGCACATTGTTCTTCTCTGCATTTAAAATTGAGTTCAAGATTCATTATGTCCAGAACTAAATTTAATTACACAGTGTTTAAATTCATTTTACATTTTCTAGCTTTGTTCTCTTCACCTTCTTATGTCTCCCACTATGCAATAATCTATTTTCTGAAGATTTACGTAAGTTTGCTTCTAGGTGTCTTAGGAGCAAAAAAAAAATTCCTTAATAAGAAAATACTATTCGCAGTAACAGTTAAACATCCAAGAGATTAAAATTACAAAATTTCTGTTTTCTTTGAATTTTGTTAGCTTCCTGAAGCTCAGACGCAGATGACTTATTATACACTGCTCGACATTGAAAATGCAACACCAAGAAGGAGTGGTCAGAAAGTGATGAAATTTGGAAAAAAGACAAAGACAGCAAGCAGCAATAAGTGATCTTTATTTCAAAATGATAGTCAGAATACAGAGCGAGAACGGCTTCGGCTCAGTAGGATGTAGGACCACCGTGGACAGCGATGCACGAAGAAACACGTCTAGGCATAGAGTCAATAAGAGTGCGGATGGTGTCCTGAGGGGCTCTCCACC
>KK112630.1:846517-895636 GCA_000611955.2 Stegodyphus mimosarum | reverse complement strand
CTGCTGAAAAATTGAATTAGGAAGAGCCTGAAGGTAGGGGATTGCCACCGGCCGCAGTACGTTATCCAAGTATAGTTAGGCCGTCATAGTGCCCTGAATACGAACTATAGGTGACCTGGAATCGTAGGCAGTAGCGCCCCAAACCATTATGCCACGTCGTCGCGCGGTGGGGCGTTCCACGGTTACTTCCGGATTAGATCTGCCCCCACGTTGATGCCACACACGTATGCGGTGACTGTCACTGGATAAACAGAAGCGTGATTCATCTCAGAACACAACGTTTCGCCATTCTATCATCCGCATCGCTCCAGTCCGGCACCATTCTAAACGTTGGCGTCTATGCTGTGGGGTCAATGGCAGTCTTCTTAACGGACGCCGTGAGTGCAGGCCACGCTCAACCAATCGACGGGAAATGGTTCTGGTCGACACGGGAACATCCAGGGTATCTTGCACATGCTGCAGAATCGCGATACAAGTGACTTGCGGGACCGGCATAGCTTGTCGGCGGATGCGTCGATCCACGCTTGCTGACGTCACTCTGGCTGCACCTGCACCCCTACTTCTTCCCACATTTCCTTGTTCCAACCATGTTCGCCATAGCCGATGCACCGAGTTCGCATCCATGTGGGTATCAGCTGCAATTTGACGTAAGGACCAACCCGCCCTTCTCAGTCCGATCACCATACCCCTCGTAAAATCGTCTATCTGCTGGAAGTGCCTTCGTTGACGGCGGCCTGGCATTCTCTCCTATTACACGTATCCTCCGGGACAAAAACCAACTTTCCTCGATAATTTGTCTGTCAGAAATAACAACACGAATATTGCCTATTCGACACATTCCTTTCCTTATATCTTATTCCACGTGCTTCGGAGAGCTGCGCATTTCACATCATTCGCATAACTCAATGACGTGCGTCTACTCTAAAATTTGCATAAATTTCTGACCACTCCTTCTTGGTGTTGCATTTTCAAAGTCGACAGTGTATTTTTGTTAAATTTTTATCATTTGCACTATTTATTATTACTATAATTAATAAATGTTAGCAGTTAATCGCAAACTGAAAATACAAGGCATGAAACTACTTCTGTTTAAATTAATATCTCATATGTCTATGATTCACTATATGCTTTCTTCTTTACCTTCTAAAGAAGTACGCCAAATCCTTGTGACACAAAACTATTAAATCTGCGATAACGTTGAGTTATTAAAATTTGCTTTGCCCAGACTCTCATTGTATCATTACGCAACTTGGTATATGAAATCATACCAGTACTCGTAAGCTATTTGCAATGCCCTATGTTTGATATCAACTATAATTTATGGAACAGAGTATAGTAAGGAAATAATTTATAAAATTTTACCTTTTGGCCTTTATGAATCAAATGCTGAAATCTTCTAACTCAGTTTGTATGACCACAGCATTTAATGGTTTCAACATGCCACAAATTATAAGCTGTTTGTTTAATATATGTAAATTATGAAAACGCCTCCCAAACGGGATAGTGGTTAGTAACTATCTCTGACTATTGTACCGAAGGGTCCGAGTTTGAATCCTGGCGAAGGCACGGATGTTTTTAAATGTATAGTGTCTTTGCGCCATGGGAGCACTCTTTCGGCAAGCCGAAAGTCCTTTAATGTGGATTGGAGGTAGGGGAAGAGGGTTGGGAGACCTTCGGATCAATCAGGTGCTGCACCTCAAAATTGGGATGAAACTGGGCAAAATCATGCTGTCACCTATGGTGCCCTATATGGTGCCAACGACAAGCAAAATCTTATACTTCTTGCCGCGATGAATTTCGTGGATTTGTTCTGATGTCGGACAAGTGAGCTTAGTCACAACAACAAATTAAGAAAATAATATAGAAAAGCTAGTTAAAGGAACTACATGAAGAATTTGAAGATGTTTTGTTAAAGTTGATTAAACTGCCTTTTCTATTTTGGAACCGTTTGCAATTACTCTTTACAAGTATATTTCTCTGTAAAAATTCACTGATAATTTAGTCGTCTTAGGGAATAGCTAAGGCTATTGTTTCTTTAAATCAGTTGCAAACTCCCTTTTTATATTTGTTGATGGGAGCATTTTTATGTTTCTGGAGCATAAACATCCATCTAAAGCATCCCAAACATGTTCAGTTAGAACAGAATCCACTTAACCAGTCTATATGCATAATTTCCTTTGAAGGTACTGTTGCACTACTCAGCTTCAGTGTACATGCGATCATCTGATACCTTCGCAAAGACGCACGTACCTTCGCAAAGACGCACGTACATGAGCTGTCTATATGTGTAACCACTGATTTCCCGTTTGGAAGTACCCTATGGTTTGTATATCCACTTAAAGAAATTCCAAACCAAATGCACAGATAACTTTTGTGTCTTTAACCGATGCCGTTGAAATGGTTGAGAGAATGGGAATCTCTTCGTCTCACACAAAGTCTGAAAGCACTTTGTAAGCAAAAATCTTTACTTATCTTTACTCAGGACTTATCTTTAGCAACACTTACTTATCTTAGGACTTATCTTCAGCAACACGGATTTCTGTTATTCTGCATCCTGTTCAAATTATTGCTGTCTGTTTTATTATGAGATTTTCAGCTCTCTGTTCTAAGCTCTGTTTTATGATGAGAGGTAATGGATACGCAAGTTGCTAGCCGCTTAGCTTACTGACGTTTATGATGTTTCCTACTTGCAATAGAAGCTGGTGCGACGCTCTCAAGATTACAACAGAAGAGGAAAGAAAACGCCATACTTCTATGGGCTGATAACTGCAGATTAGCAATCGGACAGCAATCGGAACTCTAACTATTCCTTGATTTATAATCAATAAGCGGAATTTTAATTTAGAAATTAATTTTTCATTCTGTTACAAAAGAAGTGTTTATATCCACCCATGGTGCTCCATTTGATATACTCTAATCTGCCTCTAGCGGGCCCACTACACATTTAGCGAATGATGTCTCATTATTTCTACGAAATTACTATTTTAAATTTCTTTAATCCCATATGAAATATAAAATACAGGCCAATTGTGATGTCCTTTTAATATTGTCCTATTGTACAAATAACTTTTATATGATATGATGACCTGTCATTAGTGTCCTAGTTGTACCATGATTGTCAAATGGTGTCTTGTCGACCGTATACGATACAACTGTCTATTTATTATGACCAACGCATTCTTCTTCTTTGAATAAATTAATTTTATCATTCGTATTTCTGGAGATGCAAAGCTTCTAAAGAATCTTTTTAAAGTAGTGTTTGAATAAGAATAATCTGTCTCATTTTTCGTAGTGTTAAAACGTTTCCAACGAAAGAGAATATATTTTAAGCAATCAAAAATCCATACATTGTTTATTAAATGAAATAGCTATACATTGTTATATTATTATTGTTTATTACAAATTATATCTGTTCTTGTACAATGGTGGCCAGCATATTCAGCTAGTATTAGAATATCTTAGATTCGATTATCAGTGAAGTCATAGTTGATTTTTAAAGATCTGTGATTTAAAACACAGTTAGACACCAGAGTTGTAAGGAATTGCCTTTTTCCTTGCTGCATGCATTCAAAATATAATTGGTAGCCCGGCCGACTCGCTATTGGAAGGTTCGGAATTAAAATCAGCACGAAGGCATTGCTGATTTTTCGCGCTCCCTGCTCCGAGATAAACTTAATGACTCTAAATGTGACACCAAAACAAAAATATGTTGGACTATGATTCGTAACCACAACGATTTGGCGAGCGGATCCGATCCTCTCGAGTCGCCCTTTATGTGGAGAAGTATGTAATTCTCCTTACCTACGGCGTGCCCCTGATGATTCTACAAAGTGATGCTGGAACTAAAATATGATTAATGAGATCCCAGGATCCTCTCTTTACCCAGGATCTCTTCAAACAGCGGAGGGTTGGGGAGTTTAAGTAAGGAAACATACTTTTTCTGTATGTTGTTGTGGTGTCTTAGCACATCCCAGTAACACTGAAAGATATCAGTTCCGATTTTCGATGAAACGTAGTAAACGTTTCAAGATTTTAACGACGAAAAGTAGTCAGATTGTTCTGCAATATGAACCATATGATATTTAAGAGCTAATTTCGGAATTAATTGTAGATGTCTAAGGATTTCTTTCTTCTTTTCTGCTATAATATATTTCTATTTTCGTTTTGCCGCCCAGACGGTATAATGGTTAAGAAAGCCTGATTGCGATATCAAATAGCCCGGGTTCGAATTCCGGAAAAGGCATGAATGTAAAATTGTCTGTCCCTTCATAGGAGGTAACGGTGGCCGCCTATTAGGTGCCTCCATAATAAAATGGCCACTACATCTGGCCTTAGTAGTGGCCAATGCTACCGTTATAGGCAAGTGCCCGCCATTGGGGAAAAAAATTCTTTTTCTAATTTCAAAATGTATTGTAGATTTAAATATTTGTCTACAAATGTAACCTCATAATAGCCCACTGCAAGTGCAAAGGAAAGTCCTAGACGGAAGAACATCGTTTCGGGTTAAGGGAACTTCACTGTAAACCATCGCTTAACACAACATATAAAAGTAGCGCTGATTCGTGGAAATTACATCGGAAAGAATTGTATGCTTACTTTTGGAGAAAATGACCGATTAAAAAAATGGTCTATACGTACCACCACTTAGCTTTGCATGAAACTCTTTCTACTATTAAGATTATTAAATCGAAATATGAAAAGCTTACAATTGCGTCATATGTTCTTAGGAACATAGTAAATGAAATCTGTTGTGAGAAATTCTGATAAATTTTGCTGCGCATATTAAATGATGTATCAAATCATTTTTTAAGTTTAATTTGTATTACTACAAATTATAAATAAAATTGTCATCAGATATATCTGAATAAGGGTAAAGCCAACTGATAATATCTGTATTTTTAATATTTATTCAAAAAATAATTTAAAAAAGTTGTGCATTTGCTACCTTGATTAATTTTTAATTCGCTGTTACTAGATTCCTTATCAGATCTGAGGAATAGCCTCCTACATTTGCTAACTATTGAGATTTTCTAATATTTTTGTAATTTATGGAAACCATTGTATAAGTTCACAAATTTAAGAATTTTTTTATTTTCACATGTACTTTTTTTAATTTTTGGGAATTATCTTTATAGTACATTAACTTTTGTTAAATAAAAATTATTCTGCTCGGTCAGTTTTAAAGCCTTACTAATGAAAATAAAGTACAGAGGAGTAATTTACCAGTACCTTCCTAAAAATACCCAACATGTAAATAACTCTTTCAAGTTTCTCTGAACTAAAGTATCACATATTTTTAAAGAAAATTATTGAGCCAACGTTAAATATTAAATTAATAACCTTCCTCTCTTTCTGAGCCAAAAAATACCTGCCAATAAAATTATAAATGATCAAAGATGCTGATAATTTTTCTAGCAGAGTTCTTTTTAAGCTAGGGCTCAAAATATATCGCCTGTGTTCGCAGGTCATAAAAGTGTTACCGCCTGTAATAGGACATATTTTTTGCAAGCTTTTTTCCATCCACCTCGCTCGGATTTCATGAGCTTCGGGAGCTCTTCTTTTATGTCTCCATCAATTTTCACCTCCCGCTGCTACACTCCAGTGAAACGAGTTTCCCTATTCTGAAATTAGATTACTAGTCATGAGGTGAATTCGGTTTCGAAATCTTGTTATGCGTCTTCCTTTCGGTGGTTTTTATATATGAGTGTAGCAACAAATCTAACAGTGTGGAGAAAAATACACTACCAAATGTGTTGCATTCGCTACACAATATATTCCACTTCCGGAATCCTAGTGTAAATATTGATTAAGTCTGAATCTTTTTGGATGGCTGCAATTGAAACATTCGTTCTGTCACTAACGTACAAATAGCAGTGATACGAAAAATGTACAAAAGTAATGCGAACAATGTATCGTTTAGATGCAATTGATTTTATGAAAGGAAAAGAACGCTTAAATGAGAAACTGTAAATTAATCTAGTTGTTTAATTATTTACTCGTGAGTATTCTCAGGTAGGAACATTCGTTAAACACGTTATTTGAATTGTTTAATGCAATAGTTCAGTTTATTTGAATTGCTGTTTGACTGGAATCAGTTTTTAAAATAGATTACGTTATTTAAAGCGGCTTGAGATTTTGACGCTTAATTAATGACGCAGCGATGCGGTTTAATAACCAGCAACGGACTGTATTAAAATGCGATTTTATTCTCAAGCAAAAAAAATTGCGTTGCGAATGCAGCTAAAAAAACATCTGCTCTCGACTTCAAAGTACAAGTAGTCACGTGATTGATTTGTAAGGTTTTACTGTCTATCTTTCTTGTAGAATTCGAAGAAATAGTGATTACACCAAAGGAGGGTTAAAACTTCCCTTTATTAAACTCTTTAAATTATTTACAATGCGTCAACTTGACGCTAACATACTACACTTATGCTTGGGCGGTAACTGAAACAGTAGAATCAAAACTCAAGAATTCAAAATATTAACTACTAAAATTAAACTACAAGGCTCATACAATCCTGTATCCTACAGCGCGTAGATGAGTCTAGTGGCAGCAAGGTAATAGCTATTAGCCACGTCTAACCAGATATAACTGCTAAGCGGAAGCTTGTGTATAAGCACGCACATAGATTTCCCAAACTCTCTCTCTCTCTCTCTACTGGAACGTCAATATTTAAACTTTTTCTCCCAATCGTAGAATTTGCATTTCTTACGCGCGCTACCAGATTTAAATATTCTGGCAATGACAATTAGGGGAATGAAGGCTTATAGGAAAGCAACTTAAAATTAAATTTAACTCGTTATTTAAAATAAATACAAATCCCTACATTTGTCCATGCCAGAATTTAACAGATTTGGATAAAGGTCCTTAAAGACCTGTTACAAACTGATAAATTCTGCAACTAACAAGACCTGAGCTTCGTTTGCATTCAAAATACTAAAATTTAAATTATAATAGAAAAACATTTTGCCATCATAGTTCTTTTGGACATCCTTCCTCATCTTTCAAATGTCATTCAATCATCTCCTTGCAGTCATCTGAAAGGAATACTTATGAATACATGTTTCTAAATAGCGCTTTAAATTCACAGTGCGTTCCTTTATTAAATTTCTAACCTTTTTGCATTTAGCGTAGCTTTCTCAGCTTTTTCGAACATTATGGCTTTTCGTGCCACAATTATTCATTTCACATTCATGCTTAAATTTTAAACTTTAATCCCCTTTTGGCTCTCCACAACGTATGGTGTGAAAACGCAAGTACGCAACGTATGGTGTGAAACGCTGTACTACAAGGATGTCAAACTCGCGGCCCGCGGGCCGCATGCGGCCCACAACAAATATTTTTGCGGCCCGGCCAATATATCGGCAAATAATAATATATAATAATAAAATAACATATCGACGAAGAAAAAAATGAAATGTTTACTGCTAAGTAATTAACGATAATTTATTCAGTGTTGTTAGATTACTCACAGCGAGCTGACACACACACTACTTAAATTACAAATGCGTGTGAGTAGCTTGCGTTCAGCTACCTTCGGCTTTTGGGGGACACGTGCACTCAGAACTTGTACGCATCCCCCGATAGCCGAATGTGGCCGAACTCATGGTCTCAGTTTTCCAATCATAGTTTTGTACGATATATTAGTGCATGCATGTGCATGCACTTTGCTTTATTATTAATTATTACTTAATTCATATTGTTACGGATTTCATAGTTATTTATTTATTTAGTTTTTTTTATTTAGAATTGTAATTAGATTTGCTTCATGTTGCCTTAGCAACGCAGACGATTTTTGAAAAGACAGCTGCGTTGGAAGGTTAAAAATAGAACAGCGCGTGCATTTAATACCTAATAAATAAATATCTCGTAATTGCTGTTGCCATCCACAAAAATCCAGATATTTATAGATATTTCCAGTATATTCGAGAAATTAATTATAAAGCTTATAAAAGCCGAGAACAAACAACTCATCTCAGTAGTAGCTGTAGTTCTAGCGAACTGTTTGTTTACTTAATGCTGTTACTACTTATATGTTAATACTTTACTTAATGATTGATTTGCAGCGATTTCGCTGTGAGATAGAATTAGTTTCTCTGTTTTGAATTGATTTTTGCTAAACGTTTGACATTTTGTGATATTGTTAGAATATTTTTGAAGAAATATTTCAGCATTTTGATTTATCTCTTGTGGAAAGAAGAAATTTTTGTTAACTTTTTAACGTTAACCGTGTTTATTCCAGCCCTTTGTATTCAGTATGTCTATATCAAAACCAAGTGGTAGTAAAATTAAACGAAAAATCGCTGACGAACATAGAATATTCCAAGTAAAATGGGAATTAGAATATTTTTGCTGTGAAATAA
Organism: Stegodyphus mimosarum; assembly: GCA_000611955.2. NCBI lineage: Eukaryota > Metazoa > Arthropoda > Arachnida > Araneae > Eresidae > Stegodyphus > Stegodyphus mimosarum. The sequence goes on along the minus strand of KK112630.1, from coordinate 887,272 downwards.
AAGATAAAATAATCTGCTTGATATGTAATAATACTATTAATGTACCAAAGTTATATAATATTAAACGTCATTACGAACAACACAAATCGAAATATAACAATTACGAAGGATTAATGAGAGAAGAAAAGTTGAAAGAGCTCAAGTTAGGAGTGAAAAAGCAACAGTCCATGTTTAGTAAAGTATTGCAAGAAAGTGAAGCGGCGGTACATGCAAGCTACGTCTTGTCCGAGTTGATAGCTAAACATTCGAAGCCTTTTACTGACGGTGATTTCATCAAGGAATGCCTAATGAAAGCTGGAGAAATTGTTTGTCCTGGAAATGTGAAGGCTTTTCAATCAATTTCATTGTCTCGAAATACAGTTGCGGAAAGAGTTACTGATTTAGCCGCGAATTTAAGTGATCAGATCAAAGCAAAATCATCTAGTTTCGAAAGTTTCTCCATTGCCTGTGACGAGAGCACGGACATTAGTGGCAAAGCTCAATTAGCAGTGTTTCTTCGTTCTTGTGACAAGAATTTTAACATTTTTGAGGAATTACTGGAACTAATACCGATGCCTGGTACTACCACAGGAGAAGATATATTTACTTGTGTTTTTGGACTTCTGCAGAAATACAATCTACCTTTGGCAAAATTAAATTCTGTAGCTACAGATGGCGCTCCATCAATGACCGGGAAAAACAAGGGCTTCGTAGCATTACTAAGAAAAAAACTTAGTGAAATTCACGGTTCAAACATTCATCATATGCATTGTATTATACATCAAGAAGTTCTATGCACGAAAGTAATAAATATGGAGAATGTTTTGTCATATATAAAAAAAGTTATAAATTTTATAAGATCTCGAGGTTTAAATCAGCGTCAATTCACTGCTTTCTTAAGTGAGTTAGATAGTGAATATTCGGGTTTGTCCTACTATACCGAGGTACGTTGGTTATCTTGCTCCAAGATTCTCAAACAATTCTGGGATTTGAAAGAAGAAATATGTCAGTTTTTAAAAACGAAAAATCAAGACGTAAGTTTGTTTTACGATCCAATATGGATACAAGATTTATCTTTCTTGGTTGATATAACCAAACACTTAACCGATTTAAATTTATCGTTACAAGGAAAAGATCATATCATTACGAACATGTTTGACATAATTAAAGCATTCAAATGTCAACTAGTTCTTTGGGAAAAACAACTTAAAAATGAAGATTTGACGCACTTCCCGACGTGCAGCATGAACAAATCAAGTTTAGATGATACTTGTTCGTATCAAAAATACGCAGAAAAAATTGCAAATTTAACAACTGAATTTGAAACGAGGTTTAATGATTTTAGTTCCCTCGAAGACAAATTTTTTTTGTTTTCTTCGATTTTCTCAATAAGTATTGACTCAGTACCCAGCCATATGCAAATGGAGGTGATCGAGATTCAATGCAACTCAAATTTGAAAGCAAAATTCATTGAAGTGGGCGTGCCTGAATTTTACAAATATTTACCAGCCAGGTTTGAAAATACTCGAAAATTCGCATATGAAATTATTTCCATGTTTGGTAGCACTTATCGGTGCGAGCAGTTATTTTCAGTCATGAAAGGTAATAAGTCTCCTATTAGAAACCGTATTAATGATGCTCACCTTGGGTCAGCGTTGAAAGTTATCACTGCAAACAAAATTTCTCCCGAAATAGGAAAGATAATAGCAGAGAAGAGATGTCAAGTATCAGGACGTAAACATTAAATTTTTCTTGTTCTTTTCTATATATATATATATATATGTTTATTATTGTATTATTCGAAATAAATCTACGTTTCTATGAATATTGATTTTTTTTTGCGGCCCGCCTAAAGTTAAACCTTGTTTGTTTGGCCCAAGTGTACCTATGAGTTTGACATCCCTGATCTAAATACTAGAAGCGCCAACGGCAGTCAAATCGACTGCTCAATGAATTAATGTATTTATCAAAATGCAAATGCTTTATACTTCACAACATTTTTAATTACTCTTAATTATATATGTTTAAGAAGTACTTTAAAGAACAAGAGTTTATTGTAATAAAAAATAGATTTATTTTTAATAAATTTCCACTTATCCTTAATAAGGCACATTTTGTAGTTTTTCGCTATTTTTATGCAATACAACTTTTCAATACTGTAAGTACATCTTCCGTGCATAGAATATGAATATATTTTACAAACAACACTTTTTTTTTTGTTTTTGTTTTGTTAGAAAGTCGAGTCCCGCACTGACGTCTATTCTACGAGGGTCTATTGCTAGAGTTGAAAATTTCCTACAGCAATCTTGTGCATTTTTTTTTCTGTTTAAATGATACTCTATTAATCCTTTACTAATTGAAGTAGGAAGCTGTGCCTTGTAATATTTTTACTGCTTTGGTAGATAAGGTAGGCATTTATTCCTACTAAATCCAGTATATTATAGAAACATGCACAGGCCATCTACGTGAAGCAGCCCGAACACATTATTTACGCGCCATCTAGTCAACGATATCAACTCCACTTTTGGATTTGTTGTAAAACTCTACTGTTTCTTTTTCTTGGGATATAGGACCTTTTTATTCTTTTTACCCTGATAGAGTATAATTAATGACCCAGCGATGCGGATTAATAACAACAAGCAATGGACTGTATTAAAATGCGATTTTATTCTCAAGCAAAAAAAATTGAGTTGCGAATTCAGCTAAAAAATGTCTAGTCTCGACTCCGAAGTATTCCTGCATTCGTAATAGCAGCGTCATCTACTAACTTAAATGTAATAATAACAGCGGCCGTCTGACTTCGTTAGAACTTCTAACTATTAACCAGAATAAATATTAACCAGAAATAAAATATTCAGTGTAATTACTTGATTATTTGATGACAGTGCTCTAAACAAGTGTGCAGCAAAATTTTGTAGCAATATTACGACGGATGCAAAAGTGTGATGGAAAAATGAGAAGTAATATCAACGTATCGCAAATAAGAAATATGTTGAATACAGTGTACCGCGATCCAAAAAAAGATTATATTTATGAATGTGCTGGAAATTAAATATATGAATGTGAGTACATATAAATTCAGTTGTGAAAGCTTAGGGAAATGGGGCAGATGTGAGTGTTTCCAAATAAAAGTATGCCAAAAACATTGCAGAGATTTTTTCCGTGTAAATAATCATAAATAACAACTAGTTAGTAACAATAAAATATATAATTAAAATGCTCACCACCGCCCAAAAGGATAAATCGGTTCTATAACAGCAAAGGAGCTATCTTTTACTAACTACTTGAAACCAATTCTCATCCTTTAATGTTACCTTAAAGTTTTGAGGCAGGTTATCGACAGTAGTTTAATCCATTTGGTGAAAACACAAATAAACACGCAACTGAACCTTATTCTAACTCACCATTTGGGAGTGTAAATTAGATTTATACAAAACCAAAATATAATCTTTGGTTTTCGTACAGAACAGCTGGAACATACAAATTCACTTGGCTGCCATATAAGTAATTCCTATCAAGGCCACAAGACTTTGGGTCGAGCAACCTGAAATCTGAATCAACTTGCTACCTAGGCTAATGTCTAGTAAATCTAATTCACTAGAGCAGCTGTGTTTTCTGCATATCGGATAAGAGGGACAGCCGTTCACATATACATACGTTTATCTATAATAACTTATAAGGTATTTCTCCCGCCTTTTTCGCATGCCTTCGTGCTGTAGTGGTCTGCATGCTCGACGCGTAACCGAGAGGTCCGTGGTTCGATTCCCGGCGAAGGCGTTGCTCATTTTTCATGTCTGGTGCTTCGAAATAACCTAATATCTCTACACTGGCGCCCGAACTAAAAAGATGGTGGATGATGATTCTCCAACACCGCGATTTGACGATTGGGTCCCCAAAACCCCAGTCGCCCTTTAAAAGGGGGAGTATATAAGGTATTTCTCCCGCCTTCTTGGCATGCCTTCGTGGTGTAGTGGTCTGCATGCTCGACGCGCAACCGAGAGGTCCGTGGTTCGATTCCCGGCGAAGGCGTTGTTCATTTTTCATGCTGATGCTTCGAAATAACCTAATCTCTCTACAAACTCCTTATGGCTACGAATTCTTTGCTTTATTTTATACTAAAACTCTTTCCAATCGAATGTGCAGAATACTCTGGACTGAGTGAGTACGTGATGAAAAATGGCGTAAAGGAAAGAGGCAAATAAAAAAACGAGGCATATAAAAAACGAGGCATAAAGGAAAGAGGCAAATAAAAAAACGAGGCATATAAAAAACGAGGCATAAAGGAAAGAGGCAAATAAAAAGTCTTAATTATTAATTAAATAAAATGCCAGAGTTCAACACGGGTTCGAACTCTGACGAAGGGACTGTGAAGTATGTAAACGGTTTCGTTATTCTTTGCATATGTAACGTGACTACGAATCACTTTCCCCTACAGTGTCCTCCATAAATCCATCTTTCCACTTAGGCAAAAATTAGACCACAAACAAACGTAAAATGAAAAACAATAAGTTTCTAACTGTAAGTAAGCCTCCTTCAATGTTGAATTCCCTGAGCATTTTCCGCAAGAGTATGTTACTAACGAATTTTTCTAAAATAGAAATGAAGAAATTAAATTTTTCGGAAATATATACATATTCATTTTTATGTATTTCAGTAATTTATTATGTAAAACGTTCATCAGTAATCAATATGCTTTACCTTTTCGCCTCTTTTTTTACATTTGTTTTCAACTCTTTCAGGAGTTCAGAGATACTTAGCTAAAAAGTAACGAATTAAGCATATTGCTTAAGTATGCAAAATAAAGACGTAAGTTGTTAATTAGGTTTCCAACACTAGCCACCTTTTGATCCCGTTGAGAGATCATTTATTAATAATAAACAATTCATTTTCATTCGCGAGGCACAGTAAAAGTGCGCCTCGCTAAGATGAAACTTCATTGCGTGAAATTAGGCTGAAATTATTCCCTTCTATTTTAAGAGCGTTGACTTGCAGCCACTTTCTAACAGCTTATTTAAAATAATTTACTTCGCAATAATTTTCTAACAATTTATTTAAAATGCGTCTCCGAAAGAAACAATATTTTTAACAAATTTCCATTGCATTGGATAGATGTATCTTTGAATCCAGTCAACAATTTAACTGTCATTATGTTAAACAGTAAGATAGCATTTTCCCCATAAAATCTGAAAACATAACAAAGAGCTGCAAAAAAAAGGTGAAGAATTTGTTTGGAATTAAAATTTTCTTTGAATCAAGGCTAAAAAAAGCAAAAAAGGCGAAACAAAGGTGTAAATACCATTTTTGTCAAATATTTGTGTGGTGATCCGTTAAGCTGTAGAGACATTAGACTATTAAGAAGCGGGAGACATGAAAAATGAGCAAATGCCCTCGTCGGGACTCGAACCTCGAAATTCTCGAATACGTGTCGAGTGTGCTGACCATTATACCACGAAGGCACGCTAAGAAGGCGGGAGAAATACCTTATATACTCCTCCTTATTCCTTTAAAAGAAGGAGTATATAAGGTATTGGACTGCGACTATATAAGGTATTGGACTGCGTATATAAGGTATTGGCGACTGGGGAATAGAGTACCCAATCGCCAAATCCTGGTGGTGGAGAATCATCATCCACCACCTGTTTTAGTTCGGGCGCCACGGTAGAGACATTAGGATTTTTTTTAAAGCAGGAGATGAGAAAAATGAGTAAATGTCTCGCCGGGACTCGATCCTCGAACCTCTCGATTACGCACCGCATGTGCTGACCATTACATAACGAAGGCATGCTAAGAATGCGGGAGAAATACCTTATAAAGTGCAGCTGTGTTTGCAAGGTTTTCTAACTTCGTATGCTATATACCTCAAAACATGCAAGGAAGAGTAAAAATTAACTTGTGTAAAAATATATACTTGAAAAAAAGTTGATCATTTTTTGTGTTACTTAATTTTACCAGGTCTATGAAACTGAGACGACACTTTTTAAAAAACTAACATTTATTTTTCACACCATTCTTGTTCTACAAATTTTTAAATGCAACTATTTTTAAAACAGAAAAGAATACGTAGACGTAATGCATCTACGCACGTGATCCTCGTGAAAGGTGAACTGATTCTGGTTGCCACAGTTTGATTAAGGTTGCTTATTGTGATAGGTAGCATTTACGAATCTGACACAAAATTTTTGTTGCTATTGTGATTAATTATAGCGTAAACAGCAAATATAATGGATCGAGCAAACAGTAATAAGAATTCTGAAGGACGTTTTTCATCAACGGTAATGATCCAGAGATTGCGATCTGTTATTTTGTCACTAAGAATCAGTCATAAGTCATAAGAAGTTAACTCCATGAGATCTTAAAGCCAGTGTATTGATTTACACAGGGTCCAAGATCGGCTGGCATACCTTGTCATTTTCTACTGAAGAGCTGCTGAAATTTGCTATAAATAGAAGCTGAAAAGCTGAAATCATGAAACTCAGCATTTTGTTTCCGATTCAGTTTCGAAGATAATTAAAGAACTCCTGCGAGAAGTTTTCCGAGGGCTTTTTCAAAGTTCTACACCGATTTAGAAGTAAGTACCTTCAGGAATGTCTCCATGATCCCAGCGCTTCAACGGATAATCCTCAAGCTACTCACAACCTTGGGAAAGAATAAACTACGCCAGTTATCGCTTGGTTTCTTTATAAGGTATTTCTCCCGCCATCTTCGCATTCTTTTGTGGTGTAATGGTCAGCACGCTGGGCGCGTATTCCAGAGGTCCGTGGTTCCTAAATAGCCTAATGACTCTACACTGGCACTCGAACTAAAAAAAAAGTGGTGGATGATGATTCTCCACCACAACGATTTGGCGATTGGGGCTCCTAATCTCCAGTCGCCCTTTAAAAGGGGGAGTATATAAGGTATTTCTTCCGCTTTCTTCGTATGCCTTCGTGATGTAGTGGTCAGCACACTGGGCGCGTATTCCAGAGGTTCGTGGTTCGAGTCCCGGCGAAGACGTTGCACATTTTTCATCACTCCTGCTTCCGAAATAACCTAATGACTCTATATCCTTAGAGCTTGTAATCTTAATCTTATTATGCAGTTTACTTGAAATTTTTAGCATAAATTACTAACTACGACATTGTTAATTCAAATTATAAACCAAGATGTATACCTCTCTACAGTGTAATATTATGTATTCTATCTACGCGTCCAAACTATGAAGAGCTTTGCTCTTGTGTTCGTCGGAGATTATACCTGTGTTTTGAAGTATCAGGAATATGATTGGGTTAAACATACATTTAAAATAAACTTAAAAATTTTAATAGAAGTTTTAAAGAAACTACTAATTTTATCTGTTTTGAATTCTTGAAATTACAGCTTTTACTACAAGTCTTATTGTATTAAATACAATAGTACAAGTAAATATCAAAAGTTTATGACGGTAATGAAAGGTAAAAATAGCTCTTACGTGAGCAGAATAGGACAAAGAATTGAAATAATAATAGTGCCACCATACATTTTTTATTAGGATCAGAGACCAAAAAAGTAAGTTTACACATTTTACAAGTTGCAAAATTTATTTAAGGATAACACATTATATATTGTATTCGATGCCAATCTCGTAAAATATAAAATATAACTTCTTAGGAACTGAGATAGCGTATCTCCGTTAATTTAAATTATCATCGTAAGAAAGATCTATGGCCATCAAATTACTGTTTGAAAGCTAGTAGGCTCTCGTTCGTCGTATTTAAGTTTTATGATTGATCCTCCACGCTGTTCCACCGAAAATACTGCGCGATTTTCGAGAGTGTTAAGACGATGGTATAGCTATCATAACTTGTATAAGCGCAACTTCCGTTGTCATGCAACCAGCCATTGTTACGTCACGGAAACTGGTTTGTAGATTTTGTCTAAATATTGTAATTAATTCCACTTTATACCAAGATGGTATAAGAACCGACCAAACATAGCGAAGCAAACATGAACTGGTATCAGGTGGAAGATTTCTTTGATTTCGCTGCATATTCACCATGCGCATCCCTGATTGACTGCGGCGCACGCGAATGTGAATGAAGCTAATAACTTACTCCTCATATCCTTGACAAGTGGGATAGCTGAACCACCGTCTGAACGCACCCTTAATCGTCGCCTCTAAGGTAAGCTTGGAATGCACAACCTTTCTTTAAAATCCGATGGCAATGGCTGGTAAAATGATAACTTCCGTATTTTGGGATTAAAAAGGAGTGATAGTGGTCAGTTTTCTAGAACAGGAAGAATCAATTAATAAAGCAACGTACGGTGTTCCACTGAAACATCTACGAGCTGTCATCGTCCTGGTCGACTGGCAGAAAGTGTGCGAGAAAATATTACCATGATAATATTCACCTGCACATTTCCACTTCGATTCTCGAATGTTTGCAAAGTATTCAAACGAAGTCATCGCATTTCGGTCTGTCGAAATATTTTCCATGTCTTCTCAGCTCCCAAAGAAAAATAATAAAGTTTAAAATTGGTTTTTCCTTTTGGTAGGATTTATTACTAGTGCAGTTGACTTCTGCATATGTTATACATACTAAAGTTAAAAACTTCTGCTTGTTTTTAATAGTCTAAAAGTAGCACCTATACTTTACTATTATTGTAAATTATTAATCCTAATTTGAAAATTTAAATTCTTTAAATTTTATCTCTCTTTATTTACTTAAAATTTTAAATAATTCTTAGTCTAAGGTGATAATTCGCCAGGAGAACTACGCCAGATTAGGAGTTAATTAGAAAAACCTGCTAGGTTTCATAATTTTAGCGAAATATGGCATGGTGGTAAAATGTAGGGCTTTCTGCAAGAGCAATAGTGCGGAAGCGTGAAACAGATCAGAAATACCGCAAATTGCAAAGGTGAAAAATGTCATGCTAATATCCGTCAAGTTTGAATTTATTTCTCTCCTAACAATAATAAAATAAATCGCCTTATTATTGGGTTGGAGGGAAAGTTCTGTCGTATTTTAAATAGGCAGGTGATTTTTCTTGTAAATTAAAAAAAATCTGTCTAGTGAGTCAATCGGATTTTTTTTTTGTTTTTTTAGCTGCTGTATAATATAAAAGGTGCCCTTTTTTACCGTTCATCATTTACTTGTGATATTTAAAGTGAAAAACATGTCAGTAGATAAAGTGCATTTATGACACTGCATTTTATATGAGTTCCAAAAAGGAAGCAACGCATCGGTTGCATGTGAAAATTTGTGCGCGGTATTTGGAAAAGATATTGTAAATGTTCGTACTTGTCAAAGATAGTTTAGCAAATTTCGTTCCGGGAATCTGAGCCTCAAAGAAAGTGATCGATCTGGACGACCATCCAAGATCAATAATTATGTTTTGCGATCCATGTTTGAAAATAATCCACATTTAACAAGTCGAGAAATTGCAGAAGAGTTTGGCATTCATCATACAACTGTTCGAGATCACATTAAATCTCTTGGGTTTGTGTTAAAGCAAAGTATTTGGGTTCCACATGAATTAACGGAAAAGAATTTGTCTGATGGTGTAAGAATGTGTTCATCACATCTGATTAGACACAATGTGGAGCCTTTTTTGGACAAGCTGGTTACTGGAGATGAAAAGTGGATTCTTTACGAGAATATTAAGAGAAAAAAATCTTACTGCAAACCAGGAACATCATCAGCAACAGTTCCAAAACCAAGTGTCCATCAACAAAAAGTACTGCTTTGTTTGTGGTGGGACAAGAAAGGTCCAGTGTACTACGACTTGCTGAAACAGGGAAAAACCATCAACGCGGATCTGTACTGCAATCAGCTGGATCATTTGAATGCAGCTATCAAAGAAAAAAGGCCAGTATTAGCGTCCAGAAAAGGAATAGTGTTCCACCTCGATAACGCTCGGCCGCATACTGCAATGGTGACACAATAAAAACTGAATGCGTTATGGGAAGTCCTTTGTCACCCACAGTATTCACCTGACATTGCACCATCTGATTATTACCTGTTCAAGTCTCTGCAAAATTATCTAACAGGAAAAAAATTCAAGTCTTTTGAAAGTGTTTCTAAGGCAGTTGCTGACTATTTTAATTCCAAGGATGAGAACTTCTACAAAACAGGATTTCACAGGTTACCTGAAAGATGGCAACAGGTTGTAACAAATAACGGAGCATATATAATTGATTAATATTAAACACATATTTTTATAAATGAATTCAAACGTTTTCTTTAAAATACGACAGAACTTTCCCTCCAACCCATAATTATGGAAATTTTAATAATTTATTGGAGTGAAATTATGTGTTGTATAATTAATATTTATAAATGGAGTGATTCCTTATAGATTCTGTCTTTTAGTTGAATATAAAGGTTGTGTTTTTGATTTTGTTTTTTAATAAACCTTTAGTATTTCTGAATAAATTGTTAAAAAGGGGTTGCAAAGATAATCTAGTGTTTATGAGCATGTTAAACAGATTTCATAGAGCTCATGTACAAATGAAGTGAATTTTATGGGAGACAACAACGTAATTATCGTGAAATTAACCTCATTCTCGCTACTTGTGAAAATGTTTACTCATCACACTCGGCGTTGTCTGGGTTAATTCAGTGAAAGCAGCATGAATGCCAGTGCTGAAGTAATGATTTACTTTTGAATTAGCATTATTGTAATATTAAATACAGATATGTTATTCTTCAAAAGCGTTTTGCTTTTCGATTAAAAACTTACAAACTTAAAAGAAATATATTTGCTTTTCACTTAGAAACTAGTTGTATGGCAAAACATTTTTTAGTTCTATATACATTATCTGTTTTTATATAGAATTACTGTTTTACAGTTCAAAAGTAGTTGAAGTATCTTGACTGCTTCTGCAAGTCAGAATATTTATTTAATCAAATAAGCATTGTAAAACACATTTTTCATTTATTTTTGTTTAACAATGTAATTGATGAGATATTATTTACACTGTATTTGAGTTTTAAATTTTTTGCTAAAGGCATATTATTTTCAACGGTTCTATGTATATGACATCTTCAAAATAAATCCATGATGTAAATTTTACTTCAATATGACATTTACATTACCGAAACGCTTTTGCAAAATAAATTTTCAGGTCTTTTCTACAGATTGCATCGTCAACGAAACGTCGAAATAATGAATTCCAAAATAAGTGTATCATGAATGAAAAAAATTTTAATGAAGGATATAAATTACCGGCATGATGTAGTATGCGGCATCACTAAGTAAAAGGTACTTACGTATTATCCCGTCGACCGGTCAAGTAGCTCCAGTTATAGACGACCGTGTCCTTTAGAATTTCGCAGTAACGATTGGCTACTAGTAACCCTTGCCGAAATTCTCGCCAACGGTCGACGGGAATAGTAAGTACCAAGTAAAATTATAGTTTTACATTGTAATTAACCTTTATGCCTTCTTCCCTGTATTATTCCAGCTGATTTGTCAGGCGTTTTCGTGACTTCATATGAAAAATTCCCTTAGTTATTCTATAAGGTATTTCTCCCGCCTTCTTGGTATGCCTTCGTGGTGTAGTGGTCAGCACGCTCGACGCGTAACCGAGAGGTCCGTGGTTCAATTCCCGGCGAAGGCGTTGCTCATTTCTTCACTTTTCTGCTTCAAAAATCAGAATTCCGCTACACTGGCGCCCGAACTAAAAACAAAACGTGGTGGATGGTTATACTCCATCACCGGGATTCGGCGATTGGGTCCCCCAAACCCCAGTCGCTCTTTAAAAGGGGGAGTATATAAGGTATTTCTCCCGCCTTCTTCGCGTGCCTTCGTGATGTAGTGGTTAGCATGCTCGACGCGTAACCGAGAGGTCCGTGGTTCGATTCCCGGGGAAGGCGTAGCTCATTTCTTCACTTTCCTGCTTCAGAAACCCTAATGACTCTACAATTCTTTCAATTCCGTTTTTATTCATTTACCAGTGAACTCCAAGCAGTGCAAAACATATTATGTTAATTTTCTGTCTGAAGAATGATTTTAGAAAAGCTCAATTTACCAATTTTTAATTACAAAACATTTATTTGACAAAGGAACTGAAATTGTTTGCTGTAAATTATTATCTATAGATGATTCTTAATATAAATATTCCTGCGACAAATGTATTACCATCTTATGAATATTATAAAACTGAGTGAAATACTGAGAGTACTTTTGTGTGTTTAGAAAAATAAAAATTAATTTCATAAATTTTGTTTTGCGGGTGTAAAAATATTTTTAATTTTAACTTATATTACGTATTTATTAAAGCAAAATACTATGAAGGAATAAACAATATTACTTCACTTTCAGTGCAGTTGGTTAAGTATTCAGACTATAGAAAACTGACAAATTAATTATAAAGATTTGACGAATATCTGGATAGAATATGATTCCAGTTAATGTTACATTTTAAAGTTCTGCTGTACTCGAATTAAAAGGTGTTTATGGCTATGTGTTGTATGTATTTCAGCATATACATAGACCTAAATACAACGGAAATAATTTTAGGAATTTTTTCTAAGGGTGACTCTTATTTGATAGTGAATTAAAAAATATATACAGGATATGTTAGGTAATCTTTTCAGATAAAGTTATCCTTTTAGATTACCAGGCATTTATGGCTATGTATTGTATAACTAAAATGCATAGCCATAAATACCAGGTGTAAAACTTTAAGCATATAGATAGACCTGAAATATAATGAAAATAATTTTAGAAATTTTTCCCAAGGTTGAATCTAATTTGATAGTGAGCATGGAGAAATATACAGGTAATCACTGTAGATAAAATTAAGTGTTTAGGAGATAAGACGTGGGAAACTAACTACTCTTTCGCCGGTATTCGAACCACAGGGGGGATCTTCCAACTACTGTATGGGTTAGGTAAAATGTAATGACGGAAGTACGTTGACAGTTCTGAAAAGACTTTGTTACCATAGATACAAACTCTTACAATATTTCGATAAAATGCCTACCAGATTTACCACCTGCTGCTAGATTACTGAAGGCATCGTTCGCTATTCAGAGCGTCTACTTCTGTTGATGCCCCATATCACAGATAACCTTCTCTCTATTGTTCTAATAGATTCCATGCTATGGTTCTTTCATTTTGAAGAAGAGATCATAGTCATACGAAATCATATTGAGGGAGTATGAACGGGTATTCCAGCATCTCCCATTGTGACACTTACCGGAACTGAATGACAACACTAACGTTATATGACACCGCGCACTATCATAGAAAATGAAAAGATTCGTCACCAACGAGTGTCGTCACTTTCTCCTGAATGCTGGACATGGATGATATATCAAGGGACAAATCCCACGATCCTACTTGACAATGTGTGGTGCATAATAAATGCAGTACTATCACGGATCTCCTGCGATTGGTAGCTATGGTAGATATTAGATCACATGCCATAGTTACTAGATAGGAGTCCGTATGACTATGCTCTCTTTACCAAAACGGAAGAACAACTGCAAGTAATCCATTAAAACAGTTGAGAAGTAGAGATCCATGCTATAGGATGGTCTTTGCGCGGTATTAACAGTTGTAGGAGTACTGGCAGTGTATGACGCCTTTCAGTAATTCAAGGGAAGGTGGTAGACATGGAAGGCAATAAGACTGAGGAACTGCATCTGCTTATACATATGTTAATAAAGTGTTTTCAGAACTATCAATGGGATTAACTTCATTTTATCCAGCCCTTGTAGTTGGACGTGCTAACCACTTACGTCAAAAGAATATGCAAGGGGCAATGATATAACTCCTTATATCCCGAATGAATGCACATTAGACTCCAACGTCAATCAACAACCTTTGCATTTTTATAAATTAAACTTAATTCGGTCATTAAATTTCGGCAAAGTGCTCAAGAGCTGTCTGTTTCAGAGAAAGGAGGCTTTCGGGGAAGATTTTATAAGGTTTATATTTACGATGTTACGTGTATTTACATCACTCGACAATTCTTCCAGATAATTAAGAAACAATCAAATAAATAAAAAATGATATTTCAAAGATCATATCAAGCAGAGAAACGATAGTATTTACAAAAACTTTCACAAAAACCACGCTTTGCATACAAATGTTTCTCAATTAGCAGAGCAAATACCTTTTTCTACAGCTTCTGAATGTTAAGATATGGGAAAAAACCGCACATTGTGCACATTTTTAAAATTATGATCTAATGGTTTGTAGTTGCTTTATTTTGTCTGTCATAAGCAGAAATGTCTACAAATTTATCACTTCATTCTTCTAATTTCTAGCCACTGCATTCAGCATTGCCGCCTTGATCATTATGGTGGTTAATGTTATTTGCTGCTGCATTTTTTCGCCCAAGTTCGAATTGCAGAGAAGGCATGAGGTTGGTAGTAGGAAAAATTGAATAAGGGACTCTTATCCTTCCTGTCCGACATCTTCTTGTGTTCCGTGTCCGTCCCGCTTTCCATTAAAATTAAGACGGAGCTGGGCAAAATTGTTCTTTCTTCTGTAAATGTGTCCAAGGAATTAACCACTGTCAAACACTTGTATCTCCCCTTTGGCCGTTATGAATTTCGTAGACCTGATCTAAATTATGTTCAGGAGGATTAGTAACAATAACATTAACCATTATTTAAGCGGCGAGATGGTGTAAATTATGTAATCTTGTAATATCGATAGTAAGGTTTTAAAAATGAAAACATTTCCGTAAAAACTCTTCGGGAGTGAGACGTTTCTTGAAAGAAAATACATTTACTAAAATATAAGAACAGTACTAACAAGATGAAACTAAAAATATGATATTCGCACCATGTGAGAATTGATCTTTTTCAGAAAGCTATATTATAAAATTCATCCAAAATATCAACACAGAGTTAATCCTATCAATAAACACTGGTTGAAGATTCCAGTAAAACCAATAATCGTAATACTGTTTCCATTGCCTTCATCTGTGCGCTTAAATCTGCTTTTGAATGCCGTAAATTTCCAAATTCCGCCTTAAAGTCTAAGACGATAACAACGCCACCTAAATAATATTGCTTAGTGTAAACAAAGCGTCATTAGCAAGAAAGTTCTATCATTTTCTTCTCTATAAATCATTAACTGATAATCAGCTACTGAGTGGCTCTAAGATTAAATAACAAAATTCTCAGCTATCTAATAATACTAGAGGCACGTTGGTGAATTACTTCAAATTTTTATGTCTTCAAAACATAGTATTCTACTGTATATGAACTACTGACTGCTACGTGCAGTCATCCATTACGTGGCGTGTAGCTTTTACCATTCACAAAATCATTTACTGGGCGATGGGCACTGGCACAACATTCAGCGTACTAATATCATCATTCATGTTTGCTATTCTAGAACTAAATTTTTTTTATTCTTAAAGCCCTTGACTATCGAGAAGAGGCTAATGGCTAACTCCCTACGGTTCCTTTTCTTATTGTCCTAAAAGGCAATCTTATCTACTTTGGTATCTCAAGAAAAATTTGATCAGGCAATATATTCCCCCAAGAGGCCCAAGGCCTGCTGCCCCAGCTGTTCCTATCATCCTCCCTATGAGTCTCTGGTGCTTCGCGGAGGTTTTTCGTGGCACCCATTTCTTTCTGTGTTCATAGATGACGTTAAATTATCTGTACGGCATAAAGTACATTCCCAGGAAACTCAAATTCAGTTGAGTGAAAACATATCTAATGTCTACTATTAGCTGAATGAAGTTTGCTAGGCATATATATATTTCATTCGTGTTCACCGAATTTCGCTTTTGTTTTAAAAGCGTTGTTTTTTTATTTAGAAATACAACTGTTTTCTGATACTTGCCTTCTTTTATTTCCTACTCTTTCCTAGCGCAGGGTCAAAACATGCACTGGTACTCATGTTAAATTTAAAAGATATCTCAGTTTTCTTTGCGTTAACAGACAAATTCGAGGGCATTAAGTGTATTTTAGGTATATATTTCATATTAAAGACGAAACTGACGTTTCAGAATGTTTATTCTTTTGCAAGAAAGGTTTAAAGCTAGATTTTGACTTAAAGTAATATTGCTAAAGTACTTCGAAGACAGTTTTTCTTTTCTTATCATGTGAATTTGTGGTACAACTGAAAGTACATCTGGCTAGCAACCGGAAGACCGGAGTTCGAAGCCTATCAAGGATATCGCTGACGTTCTCACACATCAGGATTTGGCGAATGGGTCCTCGCCTTCCCAGTCCTTTTTTAAAAGGTAGAGAATATATTTTCGCCCTACTTACAACGTAAGTAGTGTAATTCAGACAGTAAGTAGCGTAATTCAGACATGCCACAAAACGTAGTTTTGTGGCATGTCTGAATGTACTTCCAGCTAGCAGTCGGGAATCCAAAGTTCGAATCTTGAAGAGGGATTGCTTATATTCCATGCTTCTCTTTCCGACTAATTCCTAAAGACTCTAGAAAAGACATTCATTTTCTCAAAAAAGCATTTTTTGTGTTCGTCAGACTCCACAGAAGTGGCAGAAAGTCTTTAACTAAGATAGCCAATTTTCTAAATCAATTATTTGATTTCGAAACTGAATGTTTAAAGAGTGTTTGTTAGTAATTTTGCTTTTTTATTCAATATCAATACCTGATTGAGTGCACTGCTATGCAGCAATTTACTATCGATTACTTTTCTTCTTTCTGATAAGAAACAATACATTTTTGGTTTAACAATTTTCACAACGAAACGTTGATGATAATAGGATATTTCTTAACTACAGACTTGAAAACTAATCTTACATGACAATTTGTTTTGACTTTCGAATTAAATGCTTCTGCAATTCGATTTATTTGTATCAGCCATGCATTTTAATTTTAGTAATTTAGTAAAAACAATTATTATTCTAGTTACTGTAAATGCTTTAAAAAAGAAAATTGTGGATTGAGAAACAGGAAACGGAAAGTCTCCAAGGTTCAAAGACTTTTGAGCATCTGAATTTGCATTCAGCGGAATGAATGCATGAAATATAAAGGGATGATTAATGATCGACGCGAAATATTTTACTTTTTTAGGAATAGCATGTACGGAATTTTAAGTTCAAGAATGTGTGGTATATAATCCATTTTATTGTAATTATAGCAGTTTACTTCAGATATTAATATATTTTAAACATTCAGTTTCCAAATCAAATAATTAATTTAGTAAATATTCATTTACCTTGTTTTACCAGTGTGCTATTGAGAGTCTGTATAATTACAGTCAGTTTATGTGTTAAACGAAGAACTTAAATGCTGACGGTTATTTTAATTGAATTTATAGAAAGTTGAGGAACGTTGCAAATTTCTCTTTCACATGCATGGGAGATAGATAAGTAAAATTTATTTCATTTGAAAGTAACTTTAAATATTCCATTACATTACTTCGAAAATTAAATCAGTAGGGAAAATTTCGTATCAGTAATAAGAATGGCCAAAGTTTCCTTCAGTTTTCCATTTTTTTTAGTTGATATCAGGCGACTAGGAAATTATGCATAATATCAAATTTGCACCTGCGTCCTGAAATCGTCCTTAGGAGAGAAAATCTAGAGCACAGCCGTGAGTTTCATACGTCTGCATGCTTCGTTATTTAAAGCTGTCCGTCCTTGACCATTGTCCTTGTTTGAAACATTACTAAGGTCTTGAAAATGAACGCATATAATAAACTACACTATTAATTTCTTTATGTGTTAATAGGTTTTAAGAGTATTCAATTTTTTTTTATTTTTTACTTGAATGTTTCAAAAACGGTGGAAATATATTTTAGTCTCAAATTCAGTTCTGTGTTCTCAAATTCTCTCGGTGTTCTCTAATAGCCTGCGAATTTATGCTTTTGGTACACTAGCATATCGTAAAAAGTTTATTCTGTGTTACAACTTTTAATATTTCAGTACAAAATTCAGTACACTTTATCTGTAGTACGCGTAATTACTACATTTTTTATCCTAAATAATATCATAAAGCTTTAAAAAATTATTAATGTTACAATGCTCCGCAGCACAAACACACACAAATATATATCTACGTAAGAAAGAAACCAATATTGCTTGACAAAATTCAGATTTGCAAATGTTGAGTAGAAATTTTGGTGCGAAATAATCACATACCAAATTTAGAGAAACTACAAATGTTTAATCTTATTGCCTAATGAACATTGTGAGAATTTAGTTCAAATATGAATGTGATTAGGAAATAACCCAGACTCGATCAATATAATGCAACATTCAGTCTTTTAACCATACTCACGTGTGACGAAAACCTAACCTAAATACTAACGTATCCTGTCTATACAATTCCAAGGACATAATTACTCCATTTAACATATTAAATACACAAGAAAATCACAATCAAGAACCTTGTCCTATCTAAGGAAAAATCTAAAAATATTTTTAGTTTCATAATCAAATACACACTGAAATAAAGTAGAGGGACTTGCAGACATCGGAGTTCTAAACTATTGGATCTCGCAAAATTAAAATATTCAAATTAAAACTAGAGTCATTTTTCCGTCGTATACTGAGAGTCAAATTTAAGTCTCTTCTTATTACTTTCAATTCCCGATCGTGGCGCATCACACCGTCGGTAGCCGATTTTCGAAGTCACTAAGTCTGGAAATTTGCACGTTCACCTTCATCTGTTCCTACACTCATTGAATAACAGTCTTGAGCAGGTGTCGTTGATCTTCCTCCAGGGACCCATAATTTCCGGAAATCGACATCGCTAAGTCTGGCAATTTTTAGTACATTCACGCTCATCGGCTTCTCCGCTCATTATTGCTGATTCTCAACCAAGGCTTCATAACTTCGGAAAATCGACATCGCTAGGTCTGGAAAGATGGTACGTTGACGCTCATCTGTTCTTGCGTGCTCGTTAATTAACAATCTCGAAATAGATTTTTCTAATGATCTTTTCCAGGGTGTCATAAATTACGTGTATCATCAACACTGTATTCATGTTGGAAGAACCGCGGTTTTAACGTTCAAGTCCTGTTTTTCCTACGCAAAATTATCCATTCTGCTGGTCATTACGCACGAAGCCGTCATTCTCGTTTTATCCTCTATTTTTTTTCCTTCTTCACATTGCTCAAAAGCTAAATAGCTAAACACCACCCACACGTAAAAAACGCCGGTAGAAAACTCTCCGTATCTCATTCAAAACTAGCTGCAGAAGAAAAGTCTGAGCTGCCCACTTTTAACAAACACTACCTCCTTTTTTTTTCTTCTTCTTCATTTCTGCCAACTCCGCATCCAAGTCAAAACTAGTAGCTGACGAAAACTTTCACCATCCAACTCAAAACTAGTAGCTCAAAGAAATTCTTCCCCCACCCCGTCAACCAAATCTCCATCTTCTCGCCTAATTATTAATTATACAACAACGACTGAAGCAAATGCGTCTCATTTTAAATTAATTGGTGAATCTCAATCTACCATGACCTTATCCCAGCCAATAATAACTCCGTTAAAATTAGAGTAGACGCCGCACAACTTTCTTTATCAACAGCGTGAGAAACCTCAGTTTAATTTCCTCTTCCTGGGAAAAAAATCGAAAAACATCACACCCATACAAAACGTCTCCTACGATGTACAATACATTCGTCTGCAACTTCTATTCGCATCAAAGATCAAGCAAACCCATACAATGAATGAAGCCAATCTTTAGTCAATATTTATGTTACAAAGGTAGCCGCCTGCACATAAACAATCTTAACTTTCCCTTCAAGTCTTTTTCAAACCCCGTATCCTATCGCAGTGGCTAGGTTCTCATTAGGGAAAACATTTTCACTGTCACTAAAACACATGCAGACAGCGAAAAGGTCCCATTCATTACTTTTGTTATCTAGAATTTTCGACTCCAGCTTTATAAACCAAATATTCATATTAACATTATAAACTAAATCAAACCAAACCCTGCATAAAGTACATACTTAAAGATAATTAGAGAGTTAATAAACATGGTAATTCTAGGCAAAACATGTTTTATATTTCGAAATTGATATGACTGCTCTTTGGAGACTAAAAAGGGCAAATAACTTGTTGATAGTTCCCATACAAATACTTTTCATACAAAGAATAAAAAATAACAAAAAATAGCAATAAGCTCTCCTGTTTTCTATAACATGTCACCATACAAACTAAATTATGGGAGTATTATTTCTTTAAATTTGCTTGGATCGTGATCGAAATACATTCATTTATTCATTATCAAAACACCTTGATCCTTTTCGACCGAGAGCAAAGTGATCGGCAAAGAGTAATGGGTGAAACTCTCGCGTACTTGAGAATATAAAAAAAATTGTTATTACATTAAATTTAAAGAACACCACAATACTTCTCTTAATAGTAAATATAGGGTTCCATTCCGTCATTGACTAACGTAGTCCTTGCTGAGCCCTTCAGGCGACTTGTCGCACCATCTGTGTAAGCAATTACAAATTTAAAAGAAGATCTGAACCTTTTTATTTAAAACTTTGAACTTAATAAATGCACGACTTGTGCATTACAGAATAATCTCTGTAGCTTGTGGGATTCCGATAGCATAAAATGTAAATTAAAACTGAAAGTAACTTAACTATATAGATTTACAAATAAAAACCTATCAAGCGTTGGCTCAGCGTATTTTACTTTGTACGAGCAACTCGGCTACCAAAAAGGCTAATGCCCGTCGAAAGTAATAACAGCGCAACGGTTGGAGAGCGTTGCTGCGAAAGCCCTTTTTGTCTGTCTCTTTCTAACTTTCAAGAATTCTCTTCTTATATACACATACCTAATTTATATCCTAGTAAGAGCCGTCGAAAGTATCAATGATTGTAGAGGCAAATTGATAAAATAAGGATACATAAACATAAAACCTTTATAGTTCCAGGTGTGAAATCAGCACCAAAATTATATCTGAATGTACGTCTAAGGCTATTTCTCTTGTAGCTATATAAATGTAAATGCATATAACTACAGCAAGTCTAAAACTATCGTCTTTGTTATAACAGATAAGGTTCTGTTAAAGTAATCTCATGCTCATAAGTAATGAAAACTGTAGTTAATGAAAGTTTTAAATAAAATATAGTTGACACTTTGTAAAAGTAGCATGCTCAGAAATAAAACTATGTATTGTACAATTTTGCAAAGAAGAAAACATTGTAATCTTATTTTCTGATTTTTTTTTATTTCCCGTTAAGCTTTTATCTGTTTTTTCCATGCCTTTAAATTAAAAAACGGCTGGAACGTGCTTTCATTCAAAGGCTCAGAAAAAATTAAAGTAATGTTACTAGAATACATATTAATGAATCATTTTGCAGATGATAATAGAAGAAACTTGAACAATAAAATTTTAATTATTAATGGTACAGCATGCTCATATTATGTTACATTTTTTGCGCAAGCTTATATGAAAATTTTGCATCATGTTGCTAATTAAAAAGTTCATCACAGTCTTTCATTTCGGTTTTTTTCATGTTCTGCATTAAAATACAAACACGTAATCATTAAATTACGTTCCTTTAAAGTTTTTACTGTTATTCAGCATTGCATTTGAATCAATTACATACCAACATGTTAGGAAGAAATTATCATATTTAAATACATTAATCTCTCAAATAAATACTCACTTACGTACTTTCAGCTCTCACATAACACAGAATCACATACCACTTAACTCATCACATAACACAAAATTTTTGTGCCATTCATTTCAAAGTCTTTTACATATCTCTTCAATAGTTGCTTTAGAAACTGGGCATAAAATATTATATAATATGAGTATGTTATATCATTAATTTGGATACACTTAAATTCAAAGTCCTTGAACTTTTATTTCAAGATAATGACCTCAAAATTTTGAACACTCTGACTTTTAAAAAATATTTTTTTAATTATATCTGTAACCTTAGAAAATAAGAATCAAATGAATTTATCATTATAAGTACAACAGCTTCTAAGAAAATATATTTTATCGTGACTTAAAAATTGTTAACAAAAATTAAAAAGTTCTAAACGTAAACCTTGTATTTATACATTTTTTTATCCTTTGTACTCTTTCAGTTTCTTCAGAGACTTAGTAAATAAACTAAAAAAGGAGCTTATGTACACAGTCCAGTCACATTAATGTGACCACCACGTACTTTCCATGTCAGAGTTAAATAACCAATCACAGAAGGCAGGTGGCAGCACAGTGCAGTTGAGCGTATATAAAGGGTGTGTGAGGGCTTCGGAAAACATTTCAATCGTTGGCGTAATGCAGAAACGAAGCGATTTATCCGACTTCCAAAAGGGCATGATCCTTGGCTTTCGGGCCAAGGGTGGAAGCATTTCCGAAACGGCTGAGTTTGTGAACTGTTCGCGTGCCGCCGTGGTAAAAGTGTACCGTGCATGGCAAAATGGGACTGTCCAAAATCAGCGACGTGGCAAATGTGGTGCACCACGGGCCATAGATGACAGAGGCGAACGACGGTTGCGGAGATGCGTTCGGGCAGATAGACGGGCTACCGTTGAGCAACTGACCACCAAAATGAACCAAGGGGCTACCAAAAGTGTCTCCCAAAGTACTATTCAGCGAACATTGCTGCGTCTGGGCCTCCGAAGCAGACGCCTGGTTCGTGCACCTATGCTGACTGCTGTTCATCGACGGCGAAGGCTAGAATTTGCACGCCAGTACAGCAGCTGGACGTCCACTGAGTGGCGACAGGTTGCGTTTTCGGATGAATCGCGTTTTATGCTCCATCGGACAGATGGACGTTGGCGTATAAGGCGTGAAACCTCTGAAAGGAACCACCCTGCAACCATTGCCGGAACGGTCCAAGCTGGAGGCGGGAGCATTATGGTCTGGGGAATGTTTTCCTGGCATTCTCTAGGTTCACTGATCATTGTGGAAGGCACAATGGATCAATACAAGTACGCATCTGTCCTTGCGGACCATGTTCACCCCTACATGCGCATTGTTTTTCCTCAGGATGATGGCATCTTCCAGCAGGACAATGCGAGGTGCCATACAGCTGCCAGTGTACGTGCGTGGTTCGAAGAGCACCAGGATGAGTTTACCGTCCTCCCCTGGCCAGCAAACTCACCTGACTTAAACCCAATCGAGCATCTGTGGGACCATCTCGATCGAGTTGTTCGCGCCATGGATCCTCAACCGCGTAATCTAGCGCAGCTGGCCACGGCATTAGAGTCGGCATGGCTCAACATCCCAGAGAACACCTTCAGGGACCTATGTGACTCTCTTCCTGCACGTCTCGCAGCAGTCCGCTCTGCGAAAGGTGGTTATTCTGGCTTTTGACAGATGGTCACATTAATATGACTGGACTGTGTATGTTTGTACGCATATTTGATATCTGGATTTATATTTGAATGGAAACGAGTTTTGAAACTACACTTTTAATCAAATGTTTACTAATACTAAATCCATAATATAAGTTTATTTAAAATGGATTACCAAATTTCAGATCAGTGTAATCCTATAACTGTTATGAATACCGTAATTTGATATACAGAGTGGTTATGAACGTCTAAGCGCGTTTCAGTTATGAATAGTCTCTGATTTTAAAAAAATGCTCGTTTGTATTACACATTAAATCAACGACAAGTTAGTTCTTTTTTTAATGACTTTGTTTAAATTCAATGCATTGTTTAAATTCAACACTGCTTCATAAATTGCAAACATGATATTTTAAATATAAGAAAGATTTTAAACGTGGTTTTTTGTAAATTTCCTTCTTAAAGTAAAGAAACTTTGGAGTATTATATGAACCATTTCATGATCAAGTCGATCTACTGATAGAAGACTTCTAGAACTCTTTACACGAGGTTGATAAAAGGCCATGTTTTAGCAACTAAATTACTTGACACATGTAGAGTTATTAAGTTGTATCAATGCAGGAGCATGAAAAATGTACAATACTCTGGGTGGGATTCGAACTTCGGACCTACCGATTAGGAGCAGTAGAGTGTGATTAAAGTTAAACCACGAAGGCACACGGAAGGAGGAGAAAAAATATTTTATACACTTTTGAAATTAAATAACGAAATCTGGAGCTTTCTGGAACAATAACACTCTTGAGAACATACCGCGAGAGTTTCAAAATCGACTGCAATAGTTTACGCAAGACAAAAGTAGCCTTCATTGATGTGTTTTAAAATTTGATAATATTTTAAATAATTGCTTGAATTACTGTGTAATTTGATATGTATAATGGGAATGGATATGTTTCACAGTTCCCTCACCATTCGTCGCAGAAATATTATCTGTAATTTATTACCATTCCGTAGATCGGATTAAAAAAGAAAACCGAGTTTCAGAATGTTAGAATATTGTTTTGATACAGAATGCTTCTTTTCGTAATAAAATGGCTTTATGGGTATTAAATCTATTGAAACTGACCGGATTACAAAACTGTTCTCTAGCTAGCCTCCCATAGTCTCCAGATCTTACGTCATATTTTTTTTTTCTTTTAGGACTTTTTGTCGAAAGACGTAGCTATCCCCATGCATTTTGCTGTTAAACTTACATGGTGAACGTCTCAATAAAAACATTCTTATTGTTGCAGAAAAAATAGCAGTTTAAGATAAAATATGCTAGTATAGTATAGCAAGAATATGATTACTGTTTGACGTTGTACATGTAATCAAGAGAAGTCACAGAAAACTTTTTTGAGCAAAATTTATTCAGTTTTCCTTTCATTCCGTGTGCTATTTCTCACTTTGTTTTTTGCAAATTTTAAAATAAAGGACATTTGAAATCGAGTAAATCATTTTGAATAAAGTTATGTTGTCGTCACTTATTGCATTGAAATATTTTGCAGCCCGATGTTCAATTACTTTGCTGAATGTATTTCATTTATTAACATTAAAAATCATTATTTTCTTTTCTAGATGGCACTCTGGTGACGATGATGCAGGAGCAGTGGCTAACAGGTCCCAGGGAGCGTGGAAGGTAGCCACGTTTCTGATGGCAGCCAGACGAAGCATCGCGGGTTATCTGGTGTTGAAGCCAGGTGGAGGTTAGTGTCAAATAACTTGTACTTTTCACTGGAATCTATCAGTACACTGCAACAGTGCATCTATATTAATTCGGCAGGTTTTGGTAACTGATTTACCGACCATTTACATTATCGCTTTCCCACAAATACAACTAGGTTTTTCACTGCATGGCACATAAAAAGCTTGCCCTGAACTTTACGAAGCGTTCAGCACTTTTTAAGGAATTTTTCCTTCTCTTTTATTCATGACGGAAACTCATATTCTCGATGCTTAACCAGCTTTTTCCGATTTGTTTAACCATTTCTTTTTAATTTTAAAGGTAAGCTTTTCTTTATTTTATTATACTTTTGAACACATGAAGCATCTTACTTAGCTTTTAAGAAATATTGATGCATTTGACCGCCAAGAGATATTTGCGAACTATTAAAAGACTAGATTAGTATACAAATGGTTTTAGATTTTTAATATTGCTCTAATTCCCGTGCTTTCAGAAAACAAAGAATGTTTTTATGTGGGAAAAAAGTAATATTTCAAGGTCTCGATTCAAACGCCATAGACATTTTGATAATTTCTTCCTACTAAACGAATTCCGGAAGAATTATTTTCCATTTGCTGGAAATACACTCATGGACAAAAAAAATTAGCGCACCAAGAAGGAGTCGTCAAAATGAAACGAAATTTTATATACGTAATAACTACTTTGATATAAGTAAATGATAAGAAAATCAAATAAAAAGGACAATTTATTTCAGAGAAAAAGGCAAAAGAACGGAGGAGTTAATACTCCGTTCGACCCCCTATAGCGCAAATGCACGATGCGATACGATCGGGCATTGAGTCATACAAGTTCTGTATGATTTCTTGAGACATTTCGTTCCATATTTGCTGTGACCTTGCCTCTAGTTCGTTCAAACTCGTGGGATGCCCAACTTGTCGTCCCAAATGATCTCAGACATGCTCGATTGGAGACAAATCTGGGGATCGGGCAGGCCAAGGAAGGTTAGTAACAGTGCGGAGACAGTCTTGTGACACCCTTGCCGTATGAGGCCGAGCATTGACTTGTTGAAAAATGGCTCCTGGGAGCCGTTGCATGAGTGGCAACACATATGGTTGCAGGATTTCATGAACATATCGCTGGGCTGTCATGGTGCCACGGAACAATACTAGGGGTGACCGTGTATTGTAAGCAATGGCATCCCATACCATCACACCAGCTGTGGGAGCGATGTGTCGCTGTACAGCAAAGGCAGGATTGAGGCGTTCATCACGGGCTCTCTACTCACGAACACGATTGTCATCACTGCCGAGATTGAATCTGGATTCGTCGCTAAAGACGACCTGGTTCCATCCCGCTGCAGTCCAGTTTCCTCGTGCTCGACACCACTCCAAACGAAGGCGTCGATGGGTGGGCATCAAGAGCAGCACACGTAATGGGCGCCGCGATACCAACTGTCCTTCAGCCAGGCGCCTTTGTATGGTTGAAGAAGAAACAGGGGCCCCTAGTGAAGGTGCTACCTGTGCCTGGATGACGATGAAGCAGTTGGCCGTACGCGTGCATTTCTTACGATGTGGCGGTCTTCTCGACGACTTGTCTGTCGAGGGCGTCCTGAGCCTGGTCTTCGTGTACATGACATCTCTCGGGTCCACTGGTCCCAACACCTCCTCACAACACAATCAGAGCGACCTAATTGACGAGCTACTCGCCTAGCTGACCACCCAGCTTCCATCATCCCGACGATTCTCCCCCTCTCAAACTACGACAACTGCCGATATTGTCTTCGAACACGGCGTAATGGCATGTCTACCTCAGCTCTTCTCTTGTAAATGAATCAGCACACTCAAACAAGCTTTGGTTACCTGTTTTATACTCCACAGAGTACGACGTTCAACGCCCTCTACCGGCTATACGTAATGCGCAATCACGCTGCATTTCTAATCATTTGCATATCTCCCTGACATGTACCTTCATTGCAAGTTTCGTTACGATCCCGCAATTATTTCTTGGTGCGCTAATTTTTTTGTCCATGAGTGTATATAGTCTTTCTACATTAAATAAAGAAGAATGGTTCGATCAAAAATTAGATTTTAATCATTAGTCAACAATGTATGGATGAGTAGGAATATACATCTTAATTTAATTAAAATAATTTTTTTCTATATTAACTTACAAATATTTTCGAGCATTTTAAGTTATTAGTACGTAACTTATTAGTGAATCCTTCACGATCTTTTTAATTTTTATTACAGTAGATTTACTTCTATTATTATCTGTTTCTTATCAAGCTCCCAGTTGAAATTACTATAAGCATTATACCAGATATATAACAGAGCTCTTGTCTGCGTTCTACTTCTACCATTTATATTTATTTAAAGTGTGTGAATGGTGCTGTTAGCAGCATAAATTCTTGAACTGCAGTCTATGGACAAACACTTATTTTTTAACATTCAGTATTAAAGGAAGTAAAATAATGGTTTGAAACCTATTTAAGTCATAGAATCGAACATGGCGATGGATTTTAATAAAGTAATGTATATGTGTTTCGAAGGACAGTAAACTTCTTTTATGGAGAATTCTCAAATGTCCTTTTTAGTAAAATATATCTTAGATTATATATCCTGTGCGACATAAAATATTTCATATACATAACATTTCATAAAAGGCAGCTCTCATGAATCTTTTGTGTTTTTCTTGTCAGCTTCTGAAGCCCATTGTTATGGAATTATGCAAACTGGCTTTTCTGTTTGCATCTCATGCGTTTTTGTTACGCTTGTCAGCTCTGAAATATTTACAAAGGTCTTTCTGTTATAAGAATAATGTAAATAAGTACGTGGCTTAAAAACAAGGACTGATATTTTTCTCTTATCTCACACAGGCTTATAAATTGAATTGAAAGGGCTTAGAAAGTAGCAAAGATGAAGAATGGTTAAAATTTGGCTTTTTTAACAGCTAAAGTTTTATTTGAAAAAGAAAAATCTTTTGACAAAATGAAATGCTTAGAAAGTTATATAAAAATGCATATTCTAAAGAACCTACTATTATATAAAAAATGCTTACTACATAAAAAATATATTTAAAAAAACTGCTTTTAAAAACTTTTGAAAACCTCGGTTTGGATTAAAATCACTGATTAGAGTTGATGGATATTGATGAATGCAAAAAGCTTCTTGAAAATCTAAATCAACAACTGAACATTTAATTTTGCATTTTAGGGTGCCACGTGTCTCTTTCATGTCCGTGTTTGAATCATTTACACATTTTAAATACTTTCTCTATGAATGGTTGGGACAAGCTTTCAAAACCCTTCAAAATTCTAAGCAATAAAGGAAATAATTATGTTGCATTAAAGGTAATTTTTAAACCTTCCTCCCTGTACAGAATATTTGAAACATAAAATGAATTCATAAATATTTAACAAATTAAATTCCTGCCGCAAGGGATTTACATACATACTAATCGCTTAAATGGACAGAAGGATAGATCTCATAAACAGATGGAGCTCATAAATGATGGATGGTTTTCTTTACTCCTTTCTTCAAAGTATTAACATACTTGTGTGTATATTTTTGACACTGTAATCTAAAACTAAATTAAATAGATAGTGCAATCTGTAAAACTAAATCAATTTTGAAATGTCAAAAGAAATACGCAAGAGCATTGACCTATTTATCAATAAGTATATCGATTAAAATACCCTGAAAGTGAAGTGATAATGCTATCAACGCCAGATGAATGATAAGAATCACTCAGTGTTTCTGTGTACCTTTTTAGCCAGTTAGCGCTTGAAGTACTATAAAAACACTTTCTCTCCTAGATTTAGATAAAGATCTTTTCTCTTTCATCTTTGTCAAGGATATGTGCTTATTAAATTCTAAGGTCTTTCAATAAATATACCTGTTACATAATAATATGAAAAGATTAAATAAATTAAAAGAAAAGCAAGCTTGTTACTTACTTCGATTAAGCTTCGTGATTATTATTCGTATAAAGTCAGACAGTATTATATGCGTATCACGCATTTATTCTGATAGTACTTCCATACTACTCCCTGCAAACTGTTGGAACGTAGTGCTTAAAAAACATTTGTTATAAACTTAGTCGCATAATTAAATTTGCTATAATATTCATTTTATGTATGTATATAAGAGTTATCAGACATAAAGATATATTATTATTTAACAAAACACTAAACGAATGAAGAAACTAATACATTCTGCACCAAGATCCTTAATACATGGAGCAGAAATATATTTTATAGCTTATAATAATGCTGAACATTTTCGTAAGAATTATCTAAGAACTGAAATAAAGATATAAATTTTTAAGAAGTGAGTTTAGCTCTTTTTAATCCCTCCCTTTATTAAACTACTACAGTTGTAATTTCAAAGCTAAGAAACTTACGGAACTTTGAATGACAGCGTTTTAAGAATTGAAATTGTTCAAAAAGTGATGTCGTTTTGGAATACTAGATGAAAAACGGTAGTAAAAGAAAACATATAATGCCTTGAATCAATTCTAAAAATTGACATCATTATCTATAACGGCTCACCATTTTGTAGCCGTATGTTCTAAATCTTCTTTGTAATAGAAAGCTAGTCTGTATGGCAAAATACCCGTGAGACCTATTTTAACCTGGTCTATGATCTATGAGCCCCTCCTTGCAGAATGGGTTTTGTATATTGAAGAAGTTGATAATCCGTTGAAGAAATGTCTGATGAATAGGGAGGAGGTATCAATACTTCCAAACCTAATTCTTAAATTTTATATTAGCTCATTCGCGCGGCATGCGGTTTCATAATGTCATGGAACAAGATGTCACCTTTTCTCTGTGCTTTATTAGTTTTGAAGAACGTTATTTCTTGCGAATAACATTATTAAACGTTTTTATTCAGAATAAAGTTATTATCGTTATTGCCCAGCTCAGGACAATAATGACAATAACGTTATTGACAACTAAGGTCCGCTGTGATATTTGACCGAGCTCCAATGCCTTGTCCAGTTTGACCAAATTAACTCTACTCGCAGTATTCCATCAAACATACAATAAAACGCTTTTCAGATGAAATCCTAGCTTAGGCAGTTCGTGTCTAACCAGAGAATTTTGTGCTTGGTGTTAACGTCCAGAATATATTTCTCATTTACAACAAAAATTCTATACGGAATGGTTTTTTTTTTCTTGCCTCCTGAGTAGCGAGTTGCAGATAGAGGAATGCTGGGCACTGTTACCAAAAGAGAGTTAACTTGGATTCCTAACTCCATGTCTATTGAGCTTCCCAATTTGCGCTGAGTGCGCTTGTAAAAAACACTGTGATGACTGCAATCCGTTCACTAATTCTGCAATTGACTTTGAGGAGTTTACTTCAGTAGTCAGGAGAAACTTCAGTAATTCCAACTCCACTACTAATCCCGAACTATGGGCATTAGCGAAGTCGAAATTTCTTGCCCAGAATTTGATTGACCAACTCTGATATTTGCGAACATCTAACAATTTGATTATAAAATGTTTCGCATGATCGTTGATGCGTTATATCCTTAAGCATTTCAGACAGCATGCAACCACAAAGATGACTTTCTTCAGGTCTTCTGTCACTCATCTCGATAGGATCATCTGAAAAAGAAAATGAATATAGAATTTTACTAAAGCAGCGTGGTGTGTTGCAATGACCCAAAAGCTTGGAAACACTAGGCTAGAGGCATTTCTAAAGTTGGTAAAACAGGATGCACACGGAAGGGATCAGCCAAGCAACAGAAGTTGAGCTCCACCTCTGTTCTTTCTATCAAACAATACAAATTCTGCGCATAGCGGTATACTTCTATTGTTAGCAATAACATCTTTATTTAAGTTGGATTATGTTCCAACGTAATGTTTAGATAGTAATAATTTATCATTAATTTCTTAATTTGTTTATTATTCACACCGCATAGAGTTCGTTTCCACGATAAACTAAACTGGCCTCATAATGCCATCGACGCGTTATGTTGCGTGATAGACTTGGACAGGACTTTTTAGATTATGGCAAAGAAGCATTTGAGGACTTCCTATTTAAAGGAAAGGACGACATTCACTGGAAAATGACTCATATTCACATTACATATGGAAAAACTACGAAACCTCTCAAGCAGCCAGTCCGTTCGTCAGGGTTTGACCCTGCTTCTAAAAACCAGTTTTGGTATAAAACCCGTTGTGCAACGGTCTCGATTTTTAATTTGCTCCACCACAAACAGAACTGACCAGGCTCATGATAGATTCTTGTTATCTGTTTGTATCATAATCAGTTATATGTCACGTTCGCACTTCGAAATATATTTACTTAAATATTATAGATCCTCACAAGATATTTTCATGAATACAAGAATCAAATCGGGTGTTTTTTTACTTCGAAACCAAATTGTGTTACCGAGTATAACAAGGGAATGATTGGAATTGATCGATAAGACCAAATACCAGCATTTTTTCTAATCATGAGAAAATTTGTGAAAGGATATGGAACAATTTTCTTTTACCTGTTCGATACTGTCTTTTCTATTCGTACGTTTTATTCAACAACTAATTAACGGAAACCGAAGTTACTTGGATTATAGGATCGAGACAGCCGAATCATTACTGAAGAATACGCCAAAACTGGATTGTAAATTACGAGGACATTTATTGTACGGAGATAACCACAGAGACTTCATGCGAAACATTGAGCTCAGTTTCCTAAACATATTTACCCAACAGCATCAAAATTAAGCCCATCAAAACCTCGTAGAGTTCGCACGAAAAAACAATGTAGTGAAATAACCTGGGAGTGCAAGAGGTGCATTACATGTACCAATATGTTTCAAACGATGTCATATCATTGAAAATTATTAATTTTTTATTATTGATGTTCTTCATAAATGCTAATTACGTGAATTGTCAAGTTATTCAGGAATTACGATAAATGTTATTGGTTTATGTCATATTTTAGTAATTGATAATAAACCTTTTGTGGTCTATCTACCACAATTATTACATCAGGTTGTAATTACTTATAAAATATTCCACAAAATTAAACCAGTTGTACCTTAAACATGTATTTACATTCCATAAGACGTGCGCGTTTCGTACAGATTAGGACCGATTTGCCAAACCGTGGAGTGGCTCCAAGACTGCGCGATCTGGTTTACTTTTTGGACCCAGGCTGTTAAAACGTAAATCGTAGGTTAAGTCAATGAACCAACAGCTGCTTTAAAACTCTATAATTTTCAAGTCATTTTCAAGCTTGTACTCAAACTTCGCGCTTTCTGTATTAATCGATGCTAGTTTTCCTTGTGCTACGGCTGGTCACTATTTAGACACTTGCTTTGTTTTTTTAATTATTTGCTGTGAAGTATTTACAGACAAAATTTCGTTAAAATCAAATGAAGTTTTCTGAATGCATCTTTCTTAAGACTAGATTGACGTTGTAATATAGTAGTGTTTTGCATATCTGAGTAAATAAGTAATTTATTATCATATATATAGAGAGAGCTATATATAGATATAGATATATATTTAATATTATTCTAAGTGTATATACTTTCACCACGTAATTTTACTTATAGTTTTCACCTACAAAATTAACCCTGGTTATTTATAGCTTTAAGCGCTTTGGTAACAGCTCTGATTATCTTGGAAAGAAATGTGCTATGTTTTAAAATGGCCTCCATTTACAGTTTATGTTTGAAGCTAATCAAGTCTGCCTTCAAGTACATAGAAGGTGCTGCAATTTAATATGTCTCATAATATGATTGTTAACATAAGTGAAGAGATTTTCATGAGATACACATACAGTGTAATTAGCTTTTAAATTGGTTTCGAAGGGAGCTCTTGAACAGAAGCGAGACTGATTCGGAATATTGACTTATTTAAGTGGGTTAAATACCAGCTGTACACATTGGGTTAGTTGGGTAATTAGTCAGCTCCTCTTAGTACTCGTAAAATATAAAGGTTATTAAACAATTTGCTTTCGTCGCTTTATGTTAGAACATGAAAATGAATAATAACTCTCATACGTTTCTTGAAATCATTATCACTTATCTAGTTTTAGAAATAAATCTTCTGATTTTTAGTGGAATAAAATGCTCTTCTATAGTAGTTCATGAATATTATTTATTTGGATTTCATTAAGATCTGACTAAGTATCTAAAATTACCATCTGATAAATCGAAATGTTTTTGACATCTGTTAAATCAAAACAACGGTGGTATAAAATATTTAAATGTTCTTAGTAGATCCTTAGCGCCGGATTTGTAAACCTTTCTTTTAGAGCAAAATGAAATTGTGTAATTATAAGTTTGTATTAGCTTAGATATTGATATTTTAAAGGGAAAAGTATAAAAACAAAATTTGGGTAACATATTTATATACATAAGTTTAACATTCAAGTTACAGCACGAACGTAACAAAATTAAAACAAAGCTGTAAAAGCACCATCTGCTCGAGAGGCATTCCGCAGCGCTGTTTTATATAAATATCTGTTTTGTATTATTAGAACTTCTCGTAATTTGGCTTCTAATTTATAATACAATGTGGAACGTTTAAAACCAACTTGTATGTCAGGTAGATTATATTTTTCATTTTAGATATACAGTTATGCAATCTATCTAACTTCGGGGAAGTAATTGCGTTTTAAAAGCAAGTATTTCGTACATTCCAGGCAAGGAATTCTAATTCAGACTTTTGTTAATTCGTATCTACCTTTCAAAAGCCTGATTCGAAGGTTTAGAAGCCTGATATACATTTGTGTCGTTTATATGTGCTATAGATTAGTCTCTTTATGTTTCAGCGATCTTACTATCTCTAAATTATAAACTTAAGATATCATATTTTATTGAACAATGAAGAATAAATAAGTATAAAGATGTTCATTGCTTTCAAGAGAGTGGTCAGCTATATAGGTATTATATATCATTCCAATTTTGAACAAGAATTCCCTAGGGCATGGTATATGGTATCCTGGTATCTCTTGTTTCAAATCATCTACAAGATGAGACATTCTGAT
Organism: Stegodyphus mimosarum; assembly: GCA_000611955.2. Taxonomy (NCBI): domain Eukaryota; kingdom Metazoa; phylum Arthropoda; class Arachnida; order Araneae; family Eresidae; genus Stegodyphus; species Stegodyphus mimosarum. Next base: position 853,376 of record KK112630.1, on the reverse strand, counting down.
CTATGGTTTTAATGCGTACCTTCGTGCAACTGAGAGACATTTAGATATTTATGTGAATTAACAAAGGCTACATACAAATCTTCTGACATTTTGCCAAAAAGTAAAACCTTCTTCAACTATCAAAGCCAATGATGCAGAAAATTCGTTACTGCAACAATACTTAACTTGCCGCTCTAATTTAAAGAAATACTTTGTAGGACAACGTATGATATCGTGAGTGGCACCTTCATAAATGACTGTGGATAAGTTTGAAGTAGACTGTAAGTAACACAGCAGTAATAAATAAATAACAGCTTAAAAAAGAAGAGAAGTCTGAAAGGTTTCAGATTTTAAATTACTTCCAAAGGAGCCTTTCTTTAACATTTTGTGTGTTCCCTTTATTTATTAAATATCATGTTCTTCGCACTTAAACCATAAAATTCAGTTCAAAAGCAATATCGCAAAATAATTTTAAAATGAACATATCTTTAGAATTTCCGATACACAGTCTCGCGCGCTGGAGATAAAAATGTTTTCTCTGTACAACGTTGCCATTGTTTGCTTTGAAATCCCTGAGTTTGTTAATCAAAAATTCGTTAAATTTTTACAAAATATGAAATCGATAATAAAACGGATTCCAAATTTCAAATTTGGGCTTCCAGATGCCCATATTCGCAGGAGGATTACGTTATTTAAAATTTATTGGCTCTAGGTACCGTTGTTTTATCACAGTGCGAGAAGCATATATACATTTATGCAGATTCTTCATTATTTAATTTCTTTAAATATAATACAGGGTGAGAATATTTGGTGGCAACAATTTGAAAAGTGAATCAACGCTTTTAGTGAATCAACGCAAAATGCCAAACGAAATTAATAGTCCTTCTGGGGAAATTGCCTCTATGGACTAATGATCTAGAAGAATGCAATTCGATTGTTGTACTTTCTAATCTAGAAGACAGGCCTATCATGGTACATGTCATAGAACTTCTAGAGCATAATGGAGTATGCAAAATTTGAATTTGAATTATAAACATTGTTCAGTTTCAATGCAAATTCCAACAATTAAAAATAAATTACTCTGACTATAGAGTACATTCAAGGCGCACCCATGAAGTAACCGGACAATTTCTTATAAATAAAAAAAAAGATTACTAACCTTAAAATAAATTTATCCTTTTCTAAATAATCGCCAGAGTAGTCTATACAGTTTTTCCAATGTTTTTTCAGTTCATCGAAACACTGTTTACAGGCGCTAGAACTAACTGTTCGGAAAATACGCGTAACATGTGATTTAATATCCCAGACTTTTTCAAATCTTTGTCTTTGCATGAACATCTTAAGCTACAAAGAATATAGTTCATGGCCATCTGCATTCATCTGAATCTACAGAAAAAAGACAAAATCAGCTGGCGATAAGTCGGGAGAATTTGGTGGTTGATTTATCACTGCAATTGAATGCTTAGCAAGATGTTGTTACATAGACAACTGTGTATGGGGGCTGGTATTATCTGTAAAAGAAACCATTGCCCAGATTAAAAAAGTTGCCTCCTAACTCGCCTTATCCTATTTCTTAATCGAAAAAGTTCCTCCATGTAAAAATACTGATTATTTGGTTGACTTTCAGGGACAAATTCATAGTTAATAAGTCCTTCGTATTAAAAAAATGCAATCAACACACCGTAGTTTTTGATTTCGACATCCATTTTTTAAATATTTTTTTTGAATGGTAGAAGATGGTTCTTTAGACTGTGCACTTCGACGTTTGGGTTCTGGGTCGTATTGTAGATACCAAGTCTCATCTTCCGCTATGATACACTTTAAGAAGTTGTTGTCTTGTCTCGCAGTAGTCATCAGACCTTTACAGCAAGTTTTTCTATCTCCTTTTTGCTTTTCTGCCAAAATCCGATTCACAAATCGAACACAAACCTTTTTCATTTTCATGTTTTCAATTAAAATTAAACTAAAGTTTTCTTTGCTTATCCCAAAACACTGGTGGTTCCGACCTGGATTCGATTCCAGGCAAACGGGCTGGCTGCGTGGGCGTTTTCGTAGTTCTCCCCGTGTGTAATGTGCATACAAGCCAGTTTACCTTAGAAAAGTCCTCCACAAACGCATCCCTTCTCTTAGGCAGACAGTCCTCGTTTGCTTTGCCGTTATCAAATAGCCAAATAACCTTTATGCAGAAGTTTCTAAGGGACAGGGTAGGATTTTGAGGATTATACTTACTGTAAAACACACTAGAACTATCTAGCTAAAAGAAGTGATGCCTTTATTAAAAAATTTCTGAAAGAAACTGGCTAGTATTCACGTGACATGTAGGGCAAAACTGTGAAAATTCCCTCGCAGCCAGCCCGCTCGTCAACTTTTGAACCCGACCCCAACTACCGCTGCTCAGCATCCCGGGATGCTTTCTAAGGAAACCTAACTCTTCTTTATATAACACATGGGGAATATCATGAAATCGCTCATACAGCCAGCCTGTTCTCAAGGACTGTGTTTTAAAAATAATCGTTAACAGAGGCTACCAAGATATTTAAACAGGCTGGCTCCATAAGTGTTTCTGTCCTTCATTCCGTGTGTAATGTGACTACAAACATTCTTCACTTGCCTTTCAATCAAATCTGTGGTTAGTTGCATGGGTAATTTAATGGAGTTTCCGTGTGTGACGTAAATAATAGCCAGATCTCCTTAAAACGTTTTCCCCCAAAGCCCTTTTTTTTCTTGGCCAGATAAATAGCTCTTGCGTGATTTGCGTGCCCTAATCAACAAAACGACCAAATTTTGGTGGCTTTTATATTTCTGTAATTTTTTGCATGTTTTGAATCAAATATTTTTTTAATATAATCCATATAATTTACCTGTGCAGTGTACATCACATCCTCTTCAATAACAGCATTAGTGAAGCGTTTGATAATACCTATAAGGATCTAAATCTTATCTCAAGGATACTGCGGAAGGATATATATTTTACTGGAGGTCTAGAGCAACGTTACAGAGCAACGTCTAGAGCAAATGTTACAGATATTTGTATTTGTTTCTAACTTTAATTAATTTTGCTTTTACATAACCACAGAAAATATGCGCGTGCTCACTTGGATAAAATATTCAGGATGAAACTAAAGTAGAAATGAAGAAAAGGAAAAACGTAAACGTTTAGCCTTAAAGAATACCAAACCGATAATTCAATTAAAGAGTTTAAAACGAAAAAATAGAACTCCAGACGCACATTTCTTCTAGGAAAAAGAACTTTTGACTGTCGAGATACCATCGATGCTATATTTTCTGCGAGTCAAAGAACAGCTAGCTATATTTCGTGAGTGAAATATTTGAACCTCGAAGATAAAACTAAAGAAACGTACGTGATTTTCAATAGAAAAAGTTACGTACATTCTTTACTACTGATACTTTCTTTTCAGTAGAAATTTAAACGAGATATATATTCTTTTCTACTGATATCACTCTTAAGTTTTGACACGTCGGAAAAGGGAAATGGCCAAAAAAGCGATTCTGTACTACGAGGCTGTCAATAGTTTCACTTGTAAGGGCTCCTTCTTGAGGCTGACGTTCAAAAGGTGAACCTCAGAGTATGTCAGAATGGGGAACGAGGCATAAAAAATGTATAGATTTCCATGGTATGAATTAATTTCGCAGCACTTATCGTAAATGAGGCTTTGAGGGGAAAGCAGAATCTAATTGGTTTAGTTTTGGCCTTAATAACTTAAATATCATTGATTAAGAGATTTCAAAATTATGCATCAGATTTGAGATATTGAATTTAGCAATTAAAAGTGCTAAAAAGATAAAACTGAAAAACGCACTCTGCACAGACACACAAAAAAGTGGGACAGTTTTATATCTTCCGCTTTACTGAGCAGATTGTTGAAATTTAATTTGCGTTTTTGATGTCTCTAAAGGGCAACTTAGGATATATATTAGATTTACATACCGTACTGTTTTACCATACGTATTTTGACACAGAATGGAAGTTTTTCTGAACAAAATACACCGATTTTTTGTTCCATATTTTGATTCAACGCCTCAAATTATGTCATAAAGTTAAAGTTTGTAAAATTTGGTGTGAAAATTACCGACAAATTTTAAAATATATGACGCACTTTTTCAGTTTGTGCCAAGAATAATTCACTGGGCGAAATTCTAAATTTATGGTAACCTAATTTCCTTTCCCTTTCATTGTTCATGAACGGAAAAAAGACACGCCATTCATTCATTCAAATAATTTTAACAAAGTGCGTAAACCACAGATGGCGTTATTAAATTATAACAAATATGTAAAATTTCAGAACGCGCCAATATATAAATTCGCTCATGCTTGAGAAATTTTGAACAAAAACTCTAATTCTTTGAAGGTATGCATAGCTTGCTTAGCTTACATCTACTAAGGTGATGGTAGTAAAAATTTTATAAGCTATGATTCAAAATCTTTTCGAAAAAATATAAAAATTACCAAAAAATACGATTTTTTTTAAATTAGAAAATATCTGGCGCTTTTTTTTGATTAAACCTAAATTACAGGTTGTGAAAGAAGGAACAGAGTAGGTTTAATAAAAAAGAGATATTAATAAATATATGCGAAGTTCAATTAACATTCTGGAGCTAAAATTTTGGGCGCTAATTTTTGAAACCTATTCTTGCGATTTTTTATTAAACTTGGCACTTTGGCTTAATCTGAGTTGTAGAATCGAAGTATAGAAAGCAATTTGGTATATTATTTCGGAAAAAGTTTTTTATGCCCGATGCGCTTGAGCAACGTTATATATAATCTAGTACTCATCCTAAGTCGAGCTTTCGAGACGTGAATATCGCAAACTAAATTTCGGCCCAGTAGAACGGGAGATGTAGAACTGTCCCCCCCGCCTTTTCTTTGGATTGTGCAGAGTAAACCTTAAAAATACAAATAACGTACTAAATTTTAAAAACATCTCTTCAGTCACTTACAGAAAAGCGTTTTCTGTAACGATTAAAGCATGCCATGGGGATTCCTTGGTCAAATTCGGGGTGAAGTAGATATTGTCGTGTTTTGCCTGAATCAAATACTCCAAGTAAATACGCTAAAGTTTCTCTCAGAAGTTCCTCCACGAAGACATCTCCTAATGTAAATAGTCATAGTGTCACTTATCATAATCGGCAACACTAATTCAATCAATCCGGTCCGAACAATTATAGAGATTAATGATTTTTGTATTCTTACTGTCACCCCGTTTAATTTAGAAGCTGTGATAACATACATTTATTAAGTTCTTTTTACTTTTTTTTTATTTCTGCGTCTTTTGCTATGCGCCCGCTATGCTCTTTTTTAAATTTTTCTCATATCTGAGAAACTTATTACTGTAATTACATCTTGTTTTTCATCTGTTACTGCACATTTACATTTTGAATGAATTCTGACAATTCACGCTTATCATTACAGAGATATATTTTACGTAGATGTAAAAAAAAATCATAATTTTCCATTAGAAATGTCTTTTCAAAACGTATTTTTTTCCCTAAAACAGAGCTGCTAATTTTTTTACTAGAATCTACTTGTTATACACTTGAATATTTTCCTTCTGGCCATTATACCATTTTAGTGTCTTTAAAAAGTGGCTGTAAGTTTTTTTAAATATTCGTATCTCAAAAAGAAGAAAAATTTGCATTATTATTTCTATTATAAAATACTGAATTGCAAACAAATCATATGTAAGGTTACCTTTAGCGTTTTTTCTTACTATCCGTTTGTCTATTCAGGACAAAATGTATTTCGTTTATACAAAATAGTTGATCCAAGAAACACAAACAGAAGCAGGAAAAAGATTTTAAAAACACTATAACAAGCGAAAAACTGAAGCATAATCATGAATGATTAATAGTTAACCTGCTTATTATGTAAACGGAGATATTTTGTTGCGAGCATAAGTATGAGGGTAAAAATATTCCTAAGAGAACAATAAAGCAATATGATTTCATTTCTGTCAAACTAAATATACAGCGATACAAAAGCGCTTATTCTTGCAGAGTTTCCAGATTTTCTCAAGAATTGAAACCATAACAAAATTATTGTGATTTTCGCAAATTGCTCAAATTGAATTTACTGTTGTGATTCCTAAAATTCAGAGCCGATCTTCCTCTTGGAAAAACATTATCTAGGGATTGAAATAATACTATCACCGAAACGTTTGCATAGGGATGAAATTGTTGCAAACGCTAATGAGATAATTGTAAACAACTCATCAAATTCTCATGATCAGAATTTTAATCGGTATGCGTTTTATATGCATCATTTTAAATAAATATATTTTCTCTGCAAATAACCAGATGGTAAATGCTAAATACAACTGCGTGTCTAGAGTTTTTTCTTCGAAGATTCTTAAAATTGAATCACTGACAATGATCAAGAAGATTACTTTCATGTTTAAAACTATACAATTATTTGTATATCAAATATAATTAATAGAAAATGAAAATCTTTGTCTTCACATTCTTTTATAAAGTGCTGTGCATGTAAATAATAAGTACACCGTGTTTTAAATCATAGCTGAAGTAATCAGAATGTTAATCAGGAATTAAAATTTAATAATTCTAATAATTTATTAATTTTTTGAATAATGTGAAGTTTTCTATAAAACTTTGCATATATTTTGGCAAAAAGGAGTTTTGTGCCATGATTATAAGCCTTTTTTCTTCTTATTTTAAGTTATGATCGGCTATTTTAAATAATTTTTTGACACGAAAAGTATTCAATATTCTTAGCGTTGTATTTAGATATTGCTCTGAAATCGAATTTGAGACTTTTTATTTTCTCTTTGAGGAATTTCGATAAAAGGATTCAACGCAAAAATATACACCATCTTCCTTGAAAAGGCTGGTTGCTTTGTTAGCT
>KK112630.1:812952-846464 GCA_000611955.2 Stegodyphus mimosarum | reverse complement strand
CGTGTAGGACTTTTTGAAGGATATTGACTTCCGTTCCCGATGAAAGATATTGACTTCTATTCCTTCTGCTCCCGAGTAGCCGCTCCTTTCACCTAAATCGAACTTAAGACGACTTACCAGTACAGAAAATGGTCTTATGCACTCAGCCATTGGTGGGACTTCTGAAAAAGGATTTAAGTATTTGAAGTCTTGAAAAGCTACATTTTCTTAGTTTTTAGTTCCTCAAGTGTTGTTAGCAAATCTCAGTTCTTCGTCAAAATCTTAGTAGCCAAACTAATTTAATTTTTATTGGTAGAGTATGTTAACATCGCCTGGCATAAATGTTATATCTAAATCGTAACGGATTCAAAAGAATGCATGTGGTCAATATGCTAGTTAAATATGCCGCTGCCAGAGAGGAATCTTAAACTTTGAACATTTATAGCTTTTCAATGATAAACCATTAATGAAGAGTTGTTTGACAAGTCTCCACTTCTTGATTCTTTAACATTGGAGAGGGAATTTTGTGATTTCTTTTGTATAGCATTTTGAGACTACCCGATTTTTCTAAACGGGAAACATGAAAACCATCTTTTCTCAAGATGGGACTCGAATTACATATATTCCGCTTGCTCGTTGGAAGTATTAATCACTTACAGCACGAGAGTATACACGGGGAAGTTCTATAATTCCTTACAAATAGATCTCCAGTTATTAGGTCTTCAGATACTTAAAACTTCAGCTATCCAAGAACGTTTATTGTTCCTGTTAGGATAAATTAAATTCAGCTTGTTGCTAGCTAATATACGAGTTTTATGTTTGTGCCTGCATTTAATTTAAGACCTAAACTGTAATTGTGAAAATTTAATAGTATGTATTATAATGGCAATTTTTTTATTTTATTATTTCACTTTAATAAAAAATTCTAAAAGTGCTTTTAATTTTGGCTGAAGGGAAAAAAGTACATTATTCATTTTGATCTGAAAGTAATTTATTTGTATTTTATTAATGTACTTAAAACGAAAGCAAAATTATGAGTTTAGAGTCACCGTAAATAAAACAGTGGATTTCACTGTTTTTATTTTAATTGAAACAGAAATGAGTTGAGTTATTAAAAAAAAGCTTTGTTTAATTTCATCAGAAAAAGTTAGTTTTATATTTTGCTTTGCAAAAATACAAATATTTTGCTTTTTAAGTGAATAATTTCTTCGTTTGAACAAAAAAAATCATTAAAAAAATTAAAAAATGAAATTAAATGAATAAATAAAATTCTCCCCCTTACATATTTGGCTAACACTACATATTATAAGACTACATATCTGCCCTACAGAGAAATGACACCTTTATTATCCGAATAAATATCCGCATGGACTGTAATCTCATTTAATCCAGATATTTGAATTCTAACTGTACGTACTTCTAATTAATGACACTCTTATTTCTCGGAATGAAGGATTTTCGTTTTCTTTTCTTGCTGGGAAAGCTTTTGGAAAAATACAACAAAATAACGTGTCCGTGAAATGCCTTAGTCTTCCAACATTTCCGGCATATCCTCGTGGAAATAACGCAGAGCAATGACCTGATCCCTTCCCGATAGCAGCACCTGTCGTGCTCTCCCACCTTTCTTTGCTCTTAATACCGTTTTAACGAAGCAGTCGTTGAACTAAACAAGTGTTAAGATACGTTGACAGAAGTACTAAGCATAATATTCAGAGAGTTTGTTTCTAACCCGGAAACCTCTTTGCAAGCCGTTATAAGTTATAACTTTCAAAATCTCTTTCTACGGAAATTTAGTGTTAAACTGCTACTTAGAAAATTGCTTCAGATGTTTGTGTCTCACATTTTAGGAAAGTATTTTTTTCCGATATGCAAGATGGGATACATGATTAACAATTTAACATTAATATAAAAAGTATCCAAATTATTCAGATAAAAAGAGAAACAAAACCTTGTTATGAATATTTATAAGTGAGAGAGCAATGAGAGTGAATGACGAACGTGGGCACCATCCCGCTACAGTATGGTTAAATGGTATAGCCAGATATCCACTTTACTTTTATTAAAAATATACATATATACAAAGTGATGGCTAAAATATATGGCAATTGACACTGATATACATATATGGCTGTTATACAGTGACATATGTTCACACGTAGCTGTATAATAGTACATAATATTGTTAAACATGTTGATCCTAATCCAATAAATTTTTGTTAAAACAAAGTGGGAGGTAATGATTTTACTATAGTAAATTATTTACCGTTTAACAGAATTTCAGCTAGTCAGTCTTCGCGTGCTTATGTACAAAAAATTCTGCTGTGGCCACAACATGACTTTCTTGCACGGCTTACTAAATTATGCACATTTTTTGCTGCACTTCATTTAAACTTATTTACTCAAATTATTATAATTTAATTAGCCGATCCTTCAAGTTAAGTTGAAAATGGCATCAAAAATCGTAAATTTTGGAATTAAACATCCCAATAAAATTTCGTTGTACGGACGTCAATCTTCTTGCAGTGCTATTTTTTGATAACGAATATAAAACTTTCCCAAACGTAAGTATAGAAACCCGGAGACAACATTTAAAATTAGATTTCCTTATTTATCAAAATTATTTTTTAATGTTGCATTGGTAAAATATGAATATTTTCGTCATTTGAAACACTTCTGTAATTACAAGTATATGACTACGGCCAACAATTGCGAAAATAAAGGCTGGACTAGGAATTTTAAGCAGAGTAAAGGGGTGGGTGTATATATATATATGTTTGATGCTGCGGATTGCAATAAAAAAGGGAGGTGCACAATTAGATGCTATAGAAGTCCCCTTCACAAAGTTTTAACGTTCTATGGCTAATCATGTTTGAGTTATGCGAGATATATATGTGCATACATACAGATGTTACAAAAAATCCATTTTACAAACTGTTTTGGAATAAAGAGCATTTTATTCTGTCTGTCCGTACAGACGTCATGCGAAAAAATAGTCAAAATTGATTCGGAAATGGTCAAAATGTATATATCTGTTAAAATCTGGTAACTGAAATTTTTCGCAATTACAATGCTTCCTTTACTTTTGAGTAATATGTCAAGCATGAACAAATTAAAAGGAATTACTTTGTACAGTGAGCAGGAATCGTCAATAGTATTACTAAATCCGAGACTATTTTTGTGTACCAAGCAATTTTTACTACTATTGATGAAAAAATCTAATTTCATGTATAAAAGTCCATCGTAATTAAACTCAAAAGAAAGTAATACTGTTATATAGAAAAGAGTAAAAACGGATGCTGGTGGGAAACTACATGGGATTCATTCCAGTCGAAAGCTATGTCTCGGGTCGAGAATAGAGTTAAAATGTATAAATATTCTCGTGAAAAATGCAGCATGCTCTTGAAATCAAATTTAAACTACCCAACTAAGACATCTTAAAATTTATCATTCAGCTGAGCATGTGTATGTAGCTAAACCTAACTGCATTCATTTGGTTTGTCTTTGGTTACTAATTTCTCTGCAGGGAGATTTTAATTTCGAATAGATTAAAAAGATCCTTTTAAGAGGAACAACTTAAAAAATTAAACTCACAAGACAAACATTAAATTATTTTGAAGCAGGAGACATGTATAATATGCAATGCCCTCGCCGGGACTCGAATCTGGACCTCTCAAATACGCGCCGAGTATGCTACCGTTAGACCACGAAGAAAAGGAGGGAGAAAATAACTTATAAACTCTTAAAATATCCTTATTTAACTTTTGTTTCTTTACCTTTCTTTAGTACATGTGTAGTAAAGGTGTTTTCAATAGCAGTTTATATCAACTTTTCGAATTATTTAAGAGGCTGAATATGAATTGTTTGTTTTGGTGATATATTGGAATGCCTTTAAAATGCAGGCATTTAAAGTAAATATTGCTACACATTCATTTTCGTAAAATATTATTTATTTATTTATTTAAAGCAATGGCACTTAGACAAAATATATCTATCCATCATTAAATGTCATGAAACAAAAGAAAACCTTACAAAGATAAATCACGATTCTTTGAAGCAAGGCATTAGTCTTTCTATCCAGTATATTTCATCAGTTCTGCAGGCTGCCAGAAATGCATTTACATAGAAGAGCAAGCACAAAATGATAGACGCCATGCATCTTTAGGAAGTTCTTCATAACAGAAGCTGAAGTTCTGAATTTTATAGGCATTAGTCTGTGTAGCCAATTTTTGCATTTACGCCCAGAGACAAGTTTAAAGACGGCTAGGATTTCTCGCCTTCGGATACGAAAGAATATGCATGAAGGTGTTTTTCCATTCCCTATGCAGTATTCCCTTAACGTTCTTCTTTCGTAATAAGAATTCATTTTTCTTTTATTATAAATGGAAAATTCTTTATAAAATTGTGAGATGTACACTGTCTGAAAAAGTACTTATGTGTATATATGTTATGAATAATATTATTCCACTTCAAATGAAAGTGTAGTTTGTAAAAACTGAAAGTGATAAAGAAAAATTAAAAAATAATTGAGCGTGATAGAGACAATTATAACAGGCAATTATAACGCATTTAAAATATTCTGTAGGTACCAGATGTGTATAAATACCTTATAAATAAGATACTTGTAAGACTGATACTTAGTGTCAAAATTTTAATCTTCCAGGAACATCTCGAATATTTTGCAACTAAATGATTACAGTACATCTTTTCAGACATTATTTAATGTCTGTATTCAAGTCGCAATTAAGATGAGAGACTTACCATCTCATGGAGGTTATTTTCTTAATGAGGTTTTACGTTAAAACTTTTGTAAGTGTCAGATATTCGAAAAGATTCTTTGTAAATCATTGCCATTACCGAAAAGCATATTGGAAATAATAAAGCAGGTTTAGAAGCAAGAAACACATATGTGTTGCTATAGAAACAACGTGTAAACATGGATGAAAATTAAGCTAAAATTATCCAGCTCAGTTCCGTTCCATCACAATAACTTTCGCTTCGTATATTACAACGAAAAGTATTGATGAATCAGTCACGCTTACCAGTACACACAGATGTTCTAAACTTCCTGCAGCAGTAATTAGACGATGGAAGCTTCCCTGCATTCACAACTCGAACCAAACTTTCGCCCTGTTCCGCTGCTTTAAAAAAAGTTCTTAAGTGTCACCTATAATAGCACAAGAATAAAGTGCTTAGAATATTAATTTAATAATACGGTGCTTATTAGAAATCTTTGGAATGAGAGACGAGAACCGCAGTTTCAGACGTATTCCCTTTGATGAAGCTCGAGACAAATTCTGCAAGCACCGTAATAAGTAAAATAGTTCTAATTTCGGTAAATATATTTAGGTGTTAAATATCTAGGATACTTAAATTATATTACTTGGGAAATAAATTAAGGTAACTCATTGGCTATTTTAATTGTGTATATGCCAGGGTTTTTGTTTTATTAAATTAACACTTTATAGTCTTATTTACCAGTATTTATCTCCTTTCATTTCGTACCCAGTTTGTTTAGTCAAGCAGATAAAGGAAATGATTTTCGGGAAATAGTATGACGGTTAATTAAGAACTGTTTAATTTATTCATTAGTATTTATTTATTAGTTAATTTCAAAAGATGGGTAAGTGATGAAACATATAAGTTCTTGAAATTGCCCTCATTTACACAGAAAGCTACATAAGGACATTTCGCATTTTTCTGGTTTAAGAAAGAAATGTAACTGAAATTACATAATAACTGAACAAGTTTCTATTAATGTAATAAAATACTCTGTACTGCTCCACAGTAAAATGCAACATCAGAATAAATTCTGTAGATGAGACAAAACTTTATACCATGGTAGAAATATGCATTCTGAAGAATATTATTTCAGTTACAAGCCATTGTATAAGCCAAATCAAATGGATAACCAAATTTTCAGCATCATTATTAAGAAGCAGGACCATCAGGAGCAGCAGTGATTTAATGATTTCTCAGATTCTAACCTCAGGTACGGTAAACCATTAACCAAAAATCTTCAGTTCAAGGGCGTTCTTCTCGTTACAAGGGCGCTGGAAAGCATTCAGGCTGTAACAAATCATGCTCCACAGATTCTTAATTGTTTAGAGATGCAGAAATTTTGCTGGCCAAGGATTTATCCCGAAGTTTTGCAAAGGATGCCTGCTGATGTTAAGCTTTGTCTTAGCTTTGCCTTGTCTTGCGCTATTCTGTTGAAAAATGTCAATTGGTATGCCCGGAACTTGTGATACTATTACAGTCTGTAACATATCGGCGTGCTGCAATTGTATCTATTATTCATACTAGAACTGCTTGATTTTTGGTGCCGTTGGCACTTGGCCATAGATCGCGTAAGTGGCTGCAAACTGCGGCAATCATACTGAGTAACAGCCCTGAACAACATTTTGCCTTAAATGCCCTTTTAAATTTCCATACCGCTGCTGAAAAATTTTCATTGTAGTATATCTTCTGCGTACAGAAATGTATTTCTGTCTTTCAATGGTTAGCAGATTATTATTTCCCTTTTCTTGACTGCTGTCTGCTTGTGGTTTTATTTTCAAACATATTTGCTCTTTCCCACTCATTAAAAGGCTGGACGCTTAATGTTTTCTATCTTTGCTATCATATTTAAGTAGATTTTTCTCTTTAGTTTGGTACTGTGCAACTCTAAAACTTGCAAATACTTTTATTTTTTATTCAGAACAAATTTTAAAAGTGAATTATCATGACTAAATTTCTTGGAAATATAAATTTATTTGAGCTCGGTTATATTTTGGTGTAAAACTTCAGCCGCTTCACTTAAAATTATAAAGTTATAAAGCAATGCGGATTTTACAAAGCTTTTGTACTGTCTGCTAAGAAAAATAATAAACACCTTTCATGATCCAATACTTTTCAAAATATTAGATCATTAAAGGGTAAACGATTTCATTTTCAAATTTGAAATTGTATTGCCAATGTTAATTCATTTAAAGGCTTTTCTCCCTGTAACGTTTAGTTAAGTGCTATTAAAAATACTTTCTGTGTAATACTAAACTATGCCAAAGCAAGTTTTGAAATAAATATCCTATACAGATAATATATAAGGCATATTTTCTTTCTTCTTAGCGTGCCTTCGTGGTGTAGTAGTCATCACGCTCGACGCGTATTCGAGAAGTCCGTGTTTCGAGTCCCGACGAAGGCATTTCTCATTTTTCTTCTCTCCTGCTTCGAAATAACTTAATGACTCTACAATTAAAGCCTATTTTTAAAACAGAAAACACATTTCAAGTACGTTATGAAATTCTACGTTCATCTGCTCCAAAATCGGGTATGTAAATGATTTTAAATATCAGACTCAGTAATTGAATACTGAACCAAAGCAGTGCGTAGTTATCAAAGAGGTATATTTTGAGAGTAAACTTCGAAAGCAAGGGCAATTGAGATGGTAGGTCATAGCTGTGTAAACCTCTGAAAAATGTAATCATGTCTTGACATCTGATTTAAGTACATACATAGAAAAGCGAACCTGGGACTCTGATAGAGGTCTTTTAGTCAGTCTATCACCCACACATGCGTCGGAACGGCGTAGCAATCAAATTGTGTCTACTTCAGTAGCTCATGAAAGACATTACTCAGTGACATGACCAGAAAACCAATAGAATCTTATGTTAGAGCGCTCATGAAAATAGCACTTGATCGATCTCACTGCCTTTGGCTCGATCTCACGATTTGCTTCTCACTCCCTCTGGCCTTTTGATTCTATCTGTATATCTGATCCGTTACGACACTGGAACAGATAATGCTTTCAGGAGCTTCTCCCATGACTAATTAGCCATCCTTCAGGTATCGTTTACAGCATTACTTGGCCCAACCAACCAATGTGATAAAATGTGCAGCTAGTGTTGTGACTTTCAATGAAAAGGCACCGTTTGCATTGGACATCAATAGCTCCTGCATTCATATCTCAGGACAGGTTCACCAGCATGTGAATTCTAGTTTTATTTCAGCGGCAAGAATTTTAAAGACTGCATTGTGTCACATGAAATTAACAAGTATAGTCAAATCATTGAAAATGCGATTATTACAAGCTTTTTTTTTATTAAACTTCCTTTAAAGTATTGGATGAATAAATTATTTTTCAAATTTAACAGTACCAAAAAAATAGATTTCCTAAACATTTTACGAAACTTTCAAGAAGCAACATATTTTTGTTAAAACTTTGAGCATTCTGCGTACAGTTAGACATGCGCTAAAGCAACAATTTCCTTTACAAGAATATTTTACTCCAAAATTAAGATGCAAATTAAAATATTTACGTTATTCTCGAGCACATTAGAAGAAACTATTGCTTCAGTAGAAGTAAATCCCGATTCGATAAGAAAATTGCATTCTTAAGCTTTATAAAAGTTAAGTTATATAAGGTTATTAATATTCTTAAGTTATTCTTATGTTATACAAAAGTTAATGAGAATACTATTTTGCTAGCTGTGCTGTCATTGTTTTAATTAAATAATTTGAAGTCCCTCTGTAATTTTAAAATTTCCTTGGTACAAGTAGTTTTATAGCAGAAATCATGTTAATTATTATCAAGTCAGGAAGATGTTGGAATCACCTTTTAAAGATGAAATTCATGTTTAATTTAATGCACATAGAAATATGATTTATAATTAATATAGCACTGCACATTCATAACACGTTTGTCATAAATACGAATTTGTTTTTAAAATAATTAATATAAAAGAAGCATCTAATATCTGAGCATCACAGGAAAATGTTTTATGTCATTTAGTGCGTACTAAAACATTTACAGACTATACGATACGGCAGATTTTTAATATTTGTCTACCGATTAAATATTGTTATTTAAATTCCTTACTAAATTATGCAGTTATTGCTTTAATAACAAAAACCACTAGATAGTAGACTACACAGATCTTATGTTGAACATCTGAATATTTTAAAATAATCTTATCCCTAACATCAAAGCTGAAGCTTTCTTAGTCATTAGAGATAAAATAACTGCTATCACCAAAGTAACCAGCGTTACTAATAGGTGTATATTATACGTAAACATGAATCGATGAGGGGCTATAGATGTGAATACATGTATCGTTAAATATGGGCAGATAACTAAAGAAAGGATGTAAACCTATTTGCTTAAATTAGGACAATATTTATACCTCAATTAAATTCATTTGCGCTTTGTTAAACCACAATAAAACTGTGACAATTTCCTTTCAGTTCATCACCTAATTTAAAAATTATTCTTGATTATTAATCTTTAGATCATCTTTTTCGAAATATTTGGAAAGAAACAGCATTTAATTAATTATGATTAGCAACATATTGTGGCTTTAAATTTTAGCTTTTTTTCCAGCAGATGAAAATTATTTGTAATTGAATGTTTCTTCCGCTACGAGATACCCGCATGCAATGAAACCAAAGACATTACAATATTCCATTCCGATTGACCCAAAACACTTCCTCTGAAATTTCATCAGTACGATTTATGTTGTTGCAGTAGAAAATACGGGATAATTGCACTGAGATGTTTAAGAATAGAAACGTACTCCCTGCCCGTATACTAAGACTTCTTAATCAGCATTACCGGCATCGATGTTCGAGAATTCGGTGTCAGAAAAGAGGTATACCATGGCAACAATCTCAACTTCGTTACGTCATGGACACCTGTTACTCTGGCCATGCAGGCTGAATCACCGACTCAAGGTTTCTTTCTCTTCCTAACAGAAGATTCTCTATTCTTCGATCAGATGTGTGTGCGCGCACCTTTGGGAAGCTCGTGCAGCAGGTGTTTTATATATCACTGCAGATATTCACCACTCGCCTCTAAAGGAAATAAATTTAATGTTTCTGAAACCATCCTTCTCTAACCGATGGCGATTGTATGGGAGGTTCAACTGTTCAAGAAAGACACATCTCCGACTATCATTGTTAACTAATTCTGAAACTTAGTAGCAAGCGGTTGCACGACTTTGACGTTTGGAAGATAAAGCTTTCGAAAGGCAAGTCCAAATTGCTTTCATGAACTAAATGACAATACTTCAGATTTTATAAAACTTTTGAGTGAAATCATATGCAAATGGATATTGTGTATGACACAAATAATTTTCTAAGTAAACAATTTTATGTCACAAAAGAAAAAAGTTCATTAAAAAATATTTCATGAAAGCAGTCGCAATACAAGTACATACAGGTTAATCCCTTTCGCATTGTGTATTAATATGGTGTAATATAAACTGTATTCTTCTGAGTGCTTTCGAAACATAATTAGAAGCTGTGATTTGAACTGGAAGCATTAAATTTTATTCAATAAAAAACAGAAAAATAATTAACATTAGTGCAAACGCTTTGTTTCCACATAACTAACCATTATTGACTTCGATTTACTTTCTTGTGCTAGCCTATGTTTACATGTAGTTTTGTTTGCAATTCCTGTTTTGGAAAATCAAGAAAGGTAGCAAAAGAAGTATTGTAAGTTGTATGCAAAAAGTAGAATATTTGCATTTTGATTAATGATTATGATGGAGAATTACATATATCTTGGGAATAATTGCACAGTTCTCTTTTTCTCAGTCTACGAAAATTTCTCTTTTACTTAAAACAAAGACTATGTTACATGATTACTAACTTAACTAGTTAAGCGTGGGATCAGCGATGACTATGTCCCGTGGTCGTTCAAGGTCAGACTCACCATCGAACTTGCAACAAGCAATGAGCGGACCACTAACGACTATTACTCCAACTTTTGCTTCCAATAAATCTCAAGGAAACGTTTTGCAAAGGGGTAAGTTCTACTATTTTTCAAATTGATTAAGAATGCTTATCAACCTATATCATAATTTTAATGCTTGTTTTAAAACTTTAATATTAACAAAGTATTCAAACCGGCCTGGCATTATACTGCTGAAATATCAGAAATTTTTTCTAGACTATGGTTTTCATATTGCCTATAGGAAAAAAATTCCCTGAAAGCGATTTCTGGAAATAATGCATAATCAATGAATTTTTCGAAAGAAAACAGTAATTCCGTAAATTAGGAAATCAGCAGTAAATTAGTGAAATGTAATCTGCAAATAGATTATGGAATATAATCATAGAAATCGTATAAAATAAGTAACGAAATAATGTAAAATGTAATTAGATTTCAAGACCTTTATCAAACAAGTGATTTTTCTGCCTTCTTTAAAATTTTATTTCTTCAAAAAATAATTAACTTTTCCCCTAACAGAATAAAATTAATAAACATCTAAGATTTTTCTAGATGTTAAATAGTTTGTGAAGTTACTTTCTGGCATCATTTCGTATTTTTAATTCGAAAAATTAAGAAGGCTCTGTGTAAGAATGCAGTTTACATTTCTTTGTTAAAATCAATGATGTCTGTTACATTCTTAAAATAAAGAAGTCTCTATTAAATATCTGTATTAATTTTATCTGTTATATTTTTCTTTAAGCTACCTCTCAACCGCATTTGTCGATAAAATATTACAAATTTCATCCACACATCTTTATGATTTTAAAATTAATTTGTTTAAAAATTAATTTTCGTAAATCGTAACTTATTTCCTCTGCAGTTTGTGTGAACTTAATAACTTTGTTTAAAATTAAGTTCACACAAACTGCAGAGGAAATAAGTTACGATTTAACATTCTGTTCACACTTTCTTTGACATATGATAATGATTTTAAAGTGAAATTATTATACTATTTAATCTGTAAAATAGTCTTCAGAGCAAAACCCAATTTCTCTTCAATTTATACCACAAAAATAAAATTCATTTATTGAATTTTTCAACAATTTAAGATGTTTTTTTACTTCCGCAGAAGTAACAAACCTTCTCAGTGTTGTCAGCAATTAATTTCATGGTAATTTAAATATGCTGTGTTGCGACTGCTGTAATTTAGATATTACTGTTTTAAAAAAATAAGAGTTTTTTATGAAAATTTATAAGATTTCCTGATGTGTTCGACATCTCAGATAAACGGAAGTTTGGATTATTTAGCATAATATTTTATTGCCTTACAACGAGATTTCAATTTTTGATTTCTGAGTTTTCAAAGAACTTTTGACTAAGAAAAACATATTTTTGTCATTCGGGTGCTTTTTAGTTTAGTATGATAGCATTGTATCTAATTAATAGTTTACTATTAAAAGTTTTCCTTTTGACATTTTAAATAAAATCAATCGAATCAAAGAAGTAAGCAAACAAAATTAGAGGTAGAAATAACAAAGCGAAAGTTTGTTGGTTTATTTTCTTGATTTTGCTGGTGTTTATCTGGATTTCAGTAACTTTGCACATAAGGGAAAAAAGTTTTGACTTTTTAGTTGATAAAAAATAAAAAATTGTTTTTAACTGTCCTTTATATAAAACATTGGTGCAATTAGATAAATTTGCTTTTCAGAGATTTTAGACCTACATTACTATAAAATAGAATTTACAGAATTGTACAAATTAATTCAGTTCTTCATCAAAAACATAAAAAAAAGATATGAAATTCCAAGAATCTAAGTTAGGTATTCCGTTAGAGGGGTACAATAATTAACTCCGGTTTTTATTTTAAATTTTGTTTTTGATCTATTGTTTTAAAATTTAAAGAACTCAATCTATGTATAGTTATTTATAATAGCGTGGGATATTTTACTGAAATTTTTTATATAAAATTTTTAAAGTGGTTTTAAAATTATTCAAAATTTGTTCACTGCTTTGAAGAACACTGATTTTATTCAAGGTGCCGTGATGTTTAATGTTTAGTTTTTTTTCTTTTTTGGCTGAGAATGAGTGCAACCTATCAATTCTTTATCAAATTTACTACACTAATTCCCGAATTTAATCTCTGAACTAATTTTTTATAAAAAAATTACAGTGTCGATTTAGGTCCCCGGAAAAAATTTCCAATATTTTTAACTTTAAAATTTCTAAAACTTGCTCTTTATTTATTTAATTATTTATATTAATTTTTGAAAACAGAATGTTTTGTGGTAGAATACTTCCACTGTGATTACGTGTAAATAATATTTGTCAGAAATGCACGTTTCAGGTCGTTGCCGAGAAAGCGACTGAAAAATGTTGTCTTTACTGGAAATCGAACCCAGGATCTCAGCATCTAAAAGGAAGTGCACTTTTATTGCGTTACCGAAACCGTTAAGGGCTTTTCCCTCCTCTAAAATTTAGTTTTCATGGCATTAATCCTCCCAAATATTACTTCTTTTGTCATTTTATCAACAAAACATACCCTTCAGCTTTTCCGTTAAGTAAAATTTTCCTTTAACAGAAATTTAAATACAAATTTAAACTCCAGTTAACCAGAACTTCAATAATCCGAATCACTTAGAGGCAATATATATTCAAGCTTGTTATTAAATCATTTGCCAGATTTTATTTCTTTTAATTACTTAAGCAATGCCAAAAAGATAAGAGTGCAGTGCATATGTTTTAAAGAATACTTAATTAACTATTAGGAATTTGTATTTATATTAATTTTCGGTTTTCATAACCGTAATTCATCGCGCTTAATTCAACACATAAATAACATGTTATCACATACCATATTCCAAATATATTTGGTTTATAAGTATGCATGTCAGAAAACTGCTTCTTTTCTAAAAACAAATAAAATAATGGCTAACATCTAACTTCGTTTAAGTTAGAATAAGAACACTTTGTTTTCTGCAAATTAAAAATAATTTCTTTCTCTAGTTTTAGTGCAGTAAATATTAAAAAAATATTAAGTGTTTAGTTTCAGTGCATATGTAAATGAAAGTTATTTCATTGTTTTATTTTATTCGAAATGAAAATAAATTGTACTTTTTTATAAGTCCTCAAGTGGGTGGACATTTCCTGGTTTGGTCTGTTTCAAAAACGTCAAGAAATATGGCAAAACTCATCAGCCATCTAACCATTTCATCATTGCAAATTTTATCACCACAGAAGGGAACTGATATTACGCCTGCAAAGAAGAGGGAACAGAGTACATATAGCCAAACCTTACGCGAAGAGTCAAACCTAGGCCTTTCATTTAAGTTTGCAACTCAGCTTCCGCTTGTCAACATATCGTCCAGCGCGGCGTTTAGTCAAATATAAGAATTTTTTTTTAGTATTGTCAAAATTAGTGTTTATATTTTGTTTAACGGAAAAAATAGACCAAAACCTTTCATAGCCATTATGTCTCATAGCCAATGCCGGTGAAAATGGCTAATAATTCTTAGAACACAAATACTTCAACCATCCTCCCAGACGATTAAAATTTTTTGAAACTATGGCGGGTCGTCTTAGGGAGGTTTCCATTTATCTTACTTCCTTTTTATTTTAAGCTTTTCTTTTTAACTGCAATATTCTTTTCATCTTTGCCGATATAAAAAGAGAACAAGTGGTAATAAAACTGCTCCACTTGCATTACGATAAATGCATGTGGAGTCAACAGAAAAAAATATAATATCTCGGTCGTGGGTTTGTGTCTCCATAAGTTTTAATAACAGGAGTGCTACTGTACATTAATAGCTGTTCGTGTAATCGTACGGGCATATTGCAATGTCTTCTAAAAAAGGTTTCTTAAAATCATTTTATCTGTGGCTATATATGGTAGTCTTGCTTATATATAGTGATTAATGTAAAACTGACTTTTTTATTATCTATTTTTATTAGAGTATCTGAAGAAGATTACTGATGTTTGAGATGAAAGTAATAACACGAGTGGATTTCTGAGCACTGACGCCCAATTACAGTATATTTCATATACACTCTTAGACAAAAAAAAAAGACGCAGCAAGAAAGAGTTAACCAAATGAGACGAAAATCGGTAGAAGTGATGTACATGTACAGAAAAACAAATGATTACAGTTTGAGAAAAATTGGATGATTTATTGAAGTGATAGAGTTTCATAAAGTGAAAAAGTTAGTAACGCGTTTGTCCACCTCTGGCCCTTATGCAAGCAGTTGTTCGGCTTGGCATCGATTGATAGAGGTTGCAGATGTCCTTCTGAGGGATATCGTGCCAAATTCTGTCCGACTGGCGAGTTAGATCGTCAACATTCCGAGCTGGTTGGAGGGCCTTGCCCATAGTGCTCCAAGCGTGCTCAATAGGATCAAATTCTGCTGAAAATTCTAAAGGAGATAGGTTTTTCTTTTCGCATTCCCTCTAAGTACCCTCAGCTTTCATGCACAAACTATTATGCCTTTGAATTGCTAAAAAGACACGATCCTATCGAGCCCGAGATCCGGCGACTTTGCTGGCCAAGATAATGTTAGGCAAGCACTACGGCAAGCAGTAGAAACATCTGCAATGTGGAGGCGGGCATTATCTTGCTGAAATGTAAGTCCATGGTGGCGTGACATGAAGGGCAACACAACGGGCCTTAGAACTTCGTCGGCGTACCGCTGTGCTGTAAGGTTACGACCGGTGACAACCAAAGGGGTCCTACTATGAAATGAAATGGCACCCCAAACCATCACTCCTGGTTGTCGGCCTGTCTGCCGGAAGACAGTCAGGTTGGTATCACACCGTTGTCCGGGGCGTCTCCATACTCGCTTTCGCTGGTCATCGGGGCTCAATTCAAAGCGGGACTCATCACTGAAGACTACTCTACTCCAGTCAGTGACATTTCAGTACGAATGAACCCGATACCACTGCAAACGGGCTTGACATTGTACAGAGATCAATGGTAGTCGGCGCAAGGGGCGCCGTAACCTCAGCCCCCTTTCTGTGAGCCGTCTATGAATGGTCTTTGCGGTCACTAAGGCACTAGTTGCACGTACAGTCGATGATAATGATGCGTCTGGGGCTGCGAGTGCCGCTCTGAGGATTGCTCGGTCTTCACGTTCTGTAGTTTCTCTAGGCCTACCGCTTCCTTCTTGACGCTGTGTGCGGCCATGGTGAACCCATTCCTGCCAACATCGTTTAATAGTGGCGTCGCTCCTGCTCAAATGTCGAGCTATTCGCCGATAAGACCCAGCGGCTTCTTTAAGCCCAACTACACGACCTCTTTCAGATTCTGACATTTGCGCATATCGTTCGCGCATCTGTATGCGAGGCATAGTTACTGTCTACCAGAGTACACGGAATGAAATTCATGAAGAATTTATGACCTGGAATCTTAGTTTCTCCTCTTAAATACCCTGCCAGTTGCGCAGATCAGATGCGCTGCAGCGACAAGCGTATCAATTTGTGTCCAATTTGCTTTATATCTTCTCTATGCGTCGTGGTGCGTTTTTTTTTTCTTTTTTTTTTTTGTCTAAGAGTGTATTTTTGCATGTGAAATTCCAGCAATCACATAATTCTTGTCTAGTTCGCGTTTTAACAAAATGCGTGTTGTTGAAAAAAAATAATCAATAGCAATTTAAAATAAACAAAACTCAGAGAAAATACTATAGGAAATTTCCATAGAAATGCGGAAGTGGTTTCATGGCTTGGAGTGGAATCATCAAAATTGGCTGCATCGAACTGCATATCTTTTCGGAGGTCCCATGATTGCTCACAGAATGAGGATGAGATTTAGGAATACCATATATGGAAGAGTGTTCATTGATGCTCTTGGCCCAGATTTTGTGATAATGGGTAACAATGCTCGTCCACATCGTACATCTTTGGTGTTAGAGTACCTAGAAAATACCTCTCAAAAGGATTAGCCAGCTTTCTCACCAGAGTTGGACCCGATTTAACATGAATGCAACGTCTTAGGTCGCCAAATTACAGCTCGCCAAATGTCTCCGAAGTTATTTCTGGGTAAAAAAATTGCACTCTCAGAAGAATGCCGCGAATTTTCGCAAGACTTCATAAACAGTTTGGTAAATTCTATACAATCAAGATATGAAGTTTGCTGGAGGTAACCACACAATATATTAAAGAAAGATTTTTTGAAAACATGAAAGATTATTTTTCTAACATTTTTTAATTTCTTTAAAATTAATATTATAGAAGTAAATTATTAATAGTTCCATAATGTAATGTTATTGACTTTACATTCAGTATTCAAATATTACTCAGATAGGAAATATGGTAATTTGTTTACCTAATGCTTGATTTAATCTTTTTCAATTAACTTTTCAACTTGATTTTAATAATTTTCAATAAACAACTCTTATGTTTTAATTCTGTCACTACCCTCTAACTTCAGTGCATGCAAACACATAGTCAAAATGATAGTTTTGAATGAATCGTCCTTACTCCCAAAAGTAGTGTAGATTTCTAATTGTTGATAGATTCAATAATTCTGTTTCTAATGACATATTTTAATTTAATTCCGGAAACTAAACCTGTTTGTATTGCATTATACTAAACTGTAAATTAGAATTTTATCTCCTACACGCAAACCGAAATCTGTTTTATGTTTGCTCGTATTTCTTTGGAATTTGAAAACAAAAGAATTTTTCAATTCCTTTTTAACTCTATGTTTTAAACGATACATTCTGGATATTCTTTTTGTTTCAAACATTTTTTTCCGCTGCAGTGTATTTCTGTCTAAAAATTATTTAAATTTTCTTAGAAATTATATTTTTAAGAGAAAAGTGACTTTTATTATAAAAGTATAAAAGCAAAATTTGAAATTTATTCGACAAATAAGAGATGATAATAAATGAGAAAATAATAAACATCGATAAATTTGAACTTTATCGACGTAAGACCAAATAAAATCGAAATTTACTTTTTCGCATGTTTTATTTCCATCGGTAATGCTCAATTGTCGAACGCTAAAATCGAGTTATAAGATTTCACCCTTCATATCTACTCTAAAATCAATTTATAAAAAGGCAAAGCAGAAACTTCAGCATAAAAATATCAACAAACGCAATGCCAAAATTATCTTTTCTCAAAGCGAAAGCATATCTGAAAAGCAACAGAGAAACACACTGATGTGCATTGCGTAACCAAATATTATCATATTCGCGTTAAGATAAAGCAAAAAGTGTGTTTTTTCTCTTTAAATACACTAAAAAAATATTTGAGACCAAGTGTGGGGAAACATTATTCTTAACAAGAGGTACAAACACTTTAAAAACGACGTAATGAAACTATTTCTTGCTGCCACCAAAAAAAATCCAAAAATTTACAGAAATCTGCCCCTAAATGTTGTCGATGAACTGACGAATAAATATTAACTAAATATTTCGATGAATATCTGAAGTTCCGAATGTTACGCAAAAGCGTCGCTATACGTAGAAGGTGATTTGAAATTCCCTATAGAAAGTCCATCGTCCACCATCAGAAACGACCGGGCATACATTCTAGTATGTCCGGATCACACTAAAATGCCCCAGATGGCTTCTAGGGCGATCTGAAGGCGTTGAAGGTAAGCCGTTAAGGTGAAATAAAGGACTACAAAGAAGTCCTACAACATACATGTTTATTAGCTAAATAGTTTACAATATGCAAACAAGATGTGCACAGACAAGTTCATAAGAAGTGATAAAATTCCCTTTCAAAAGCAGCAGTACACATCTAATAACACAGAGGCTAGCACAACGAAAATGTGCTATAAGGTATATTCTCCCTCTTTCCAGCATGAATTCATGGTGTAACGGCAGCACACTTGGCGCATATTCGAGAGGTCCAGGTTCGAGTCCCGGCGAGGGCACTGCATATTTTTCACGTCTTCTGCTTCAAAATAACCTGAAGAATCTACAATGGCGGCCGAACTAAAAGGTGATGGACAATAATTCGTCACTACCAGGATTTGGCGACTGGGTCCCCTAATCTCCAGGATCCCTTTAAAAGGGGGCTTATATTAGCTATTTTCTCTCTCCTTTCAGCATGTTTTCCTGGTGTAATGGTAGCCCCCTCGGCGCGTATTCGAGAGTTCCAGGTTCGAGTCCTGGCGACGTGATTGCTGATTTTTCTTGTCTCCTGCTTCAAAACCGCCTAATGAATCTACAGGGCAAAAATTAATGCCTGTCTCACTGTCTCAAATACAACTAAGTATTTCAACCACTCTTGCAACTAGACAGCATCAGGATTATAAAAAAATGGTTCTAAACATGTTTTCATAAAATAAACTTTTATTTGAAATTTATAAAATAATTAAAGAACTAAAAAGAGTAAAATAATTAATGATATACTTTAATGAGAATACTTAATTTTCCCACACAGTTTTAGACATAAAATTGTAGATAAACTAATCTACAATTTTATTTTACGAATAATAAAAGCAATTTAAATAAACAAATTAATCAATCTAAAATTGTAAGTATGTGTGAATGGGCAAATGACATAAAATGGGCGAGAGAAATACCTTATGCTTTTAAAATGAAGCTTTCTCAGCTTCATTTTAAAAGCCTTTTATTAAAATTCAGTTCGGTTTCCAAGTAACCGTACATTATCCTTAAAAATACCTTTTTTATTTGCACATAAAAAGAAATAAGAGCTTAAATTAACAGCATACTGGAATCCTGATTTTAATTTAAAATTGTAAAATGTAGTTTTTGAGTAGAAACTAAAATTAATGCTTGCTTAAGAGATTAAAGTACAAGTTTTTTTTTCTCTTTCCAAAAGAGCACAATCTTGCTTTCTAAATGTAAATGTAAACCTATTTATTTCATTTGACATCAGCAAGGAAGATGTCATATTATGTTATATCGACTACGGTAAATAACATTGAACTCCCTTCATTACACCACGTTCTGCTGATAGCAAGACATCCCGCCGACAAATTCCATTTCTGTTTCTTCGGAAATTGTGTAATGTGACTTTTTGCAGTAAGATAGCATAAAAGAAAATTGTAAGAATGAAAAAAAAAATTCTTTTTCTCGGAATTTCTGGTTCAAAAATCTCTTTTTTTTCCCTTTAATTTTATCTCTTTTCAAAGGAACATAGGGAGATACTGACATAATTTGAAGTTATTTGCAAATTAATTCTTCTTTTATTACCAATTATACTCAAGGATCTCTGCTATGTGTGTGATTATTTTCTGAAGTTAGTCAAAAACTAAAGTAAAATTTAAAATAAAATCTCTTAAAATCAGAACAATAAGTCAGTCCTTTCTGTCATATTTTTCCCGTTATTTTCTATCACACTAACTTACTTTCTTCCCCTTTTTCGTATTTATGTTACTACCTTAATTATATAATTTATTAAGTAAAGCATAATGTAACCCAAGTACTCCGCACTTTTAGTTCCTACACTAAAAGTGCATCCACCACTTTTAGTTCGGGCGCCACTGTAGAGACATTAGGTCATTTCGAAGCAGAAGACGTGAAACATGAGCAATGCCCTTGCCGGGACTCGAACCTCGGACATCTAGATTACGCGCCGAGTGTGCTGACCACTACACCACGAAGGTATACTAAGAAGGCGGGAGAAATACCTTATAATCTTTTTGAATAATATTATCCTAGGAAGCATCAGACATTTCACAAATCACAGCTTTGAGGCAGGTGTGTAACTATGAGTTCTTTGATCTGTTACTAGCTGCGTTTTCTTCGCATTGTTAGTGCATATTCAGATTCATTTAACGAAGTTAGCTTTCATTTCTGTGCCTAAAACTCTTGTTCCTTTCCAAGTGAATTACATGCTGAAGCAAATGAGCAAGGATAGAATCTACTGCAATCAGTACTCATCATTTTCCGTAAGTCTGTACTTTACGACGAGTAAACTGTACTTTACAACGCATTTAGTAAATTTTTTTAGCAATTAATACCTGAGATTTCTGGACTTTTAAACGAAAGAATATTAAAAAAAAAGAAAGAAAAAAATTCTCATTTGATTTATAAAATCTATTTTAATCCATAAATTAAAAGAGATTTAGCAATTTTTTTTCAATATTTTCTCTACATAAACCAAAAACGTCATGTATAGCGTTTATTATTAACTCTTCGTCAGAATTCTTAATTCGAAATGATTAAGCATCCATTGAAGTTTTCAAAGAATATTTTTGGATTCAGCACTCTAGAAATCCAAAGTAATTTTTGAGACGTTTTTAAGAAGAGGATATTTTATTTTCTCACTGCATATTAATGAAGGAATTTAGAACGTAAGTTTTATCAAAATTTTTAAATGAAATTATAACTCCAATATTTTAGTTAAAAATTTTAAAAAGCTTTTTATTTCACAAATACAAAACTCCTAGCTAATTCGTATAATATATTAATTTAATAAGATCCATGCTTCACTTTATTCAAATCACTTTTAATATTACTACTTTCTTTCAGGTTACAGTAAATGTGTATTAATTTCTTTCATAGGAAATTAACTTTTCGTCACCTTCAGGGGGGTTTTCCTTCAGATACGAATAAATCTTTTCCGACAAGCGCAACAGGGGAGATATGAATGTTTTTGTTGCTAAACATAATTTGCGTCAGCAGTGTTATCGCAGCCTTTTATCATAAAGGTACAGGTTGACAATATGCATAGAGAAAGGCAAGAAGAGAAATACAGAAGTGTTTCAACGGGGTCATCATCAACAGATGGGGTTCTGCAAACTAACCTAGATTTACAGGGAAGTGAACAAACGCGATAATGACACGCATTCATTTCCTAGAAATTGCTAATAACACTGTCAACAAATATGCAACCATTACACGTGTCTTGGCAGTTTATTCTTTGTTATTCTTGCGAAAAGGCGAATGCACAGATTTATCTCCATCTCGCACTTTCAGATTTGATAAAGCGAAGAGAAATGCTCAGAATAGCTGATTTTGAGTTTTAGTTATTTCGTAAGTGCTGAACTAGTGTTACTCAGATGGTTCTATAACCACTTTCAAGTAGTTAAGTAAGTCTTGTCATATTGTAGAGCATTTTAGTTATTCGTTAGGAAACGTGAAAATACAATAGTGCTTTGACCGGAATCCGAATCACTGGTCTCCCAATTACCAGTTGGACGTGTTACCACATACACTAGGAGAGCACGCGTAGCAGAATGCAACAATTCTTAAACTTCTCCCCCATTTAAAAGGTGAATCGCACTGTTAAACTGGTAGCTGGACATGATAACTACTTACATCATGACGGCATGCGGGAAAAATATGATACTTTCTTACAATATGATGCTTTTGCCGCCGCTGGGTAACCAATCAGTATTGCTCAAATGCTGCTGTATGCTTACTTTTTATATAAAAGTAATAATATGTAAAGATAATAAAGAATAATAATTATAATATAATGTAAGGCATTAGTCTCATAGTAGATTAAAATTATTATTTATTATTATTTTTATATAAAAAAGAACTGTTAAAAAACCGCAACGGTCTCTGATGAATACTTATGGTCTCTCCCGTGTGCTCCATATTAAAATTGCTTTGTGTATTAAGAATAAAAGCGTTAAACATGAGTGGTAATTTTAAACTTTAATCAAATTTATATTGTAAAATCCTTCATATAACATAACATGATCATTAATTAGCGACTTTACTCCAAACTGTTATAAGTAAAATTCTCCAAATCAATAACTTTTATTCATAGCTTAATTCAAGTTATAAGGTATTTCTCCCGCCTTCTTGGCATGCCTTTGTGGTGTAGTGATCAACGCGCTTGAAGCGTATTCGAGAGGTCCATGGTTCGAGTCCCGGCGAGGACGTTGCTCATTTTTATTCTCTATTGCTTTAAAGAAATACCTAATGCGTCTACAGTGGCGCTCGAACTAAAAAAGGTGGTGGATGATGATTCTCTACCACCAAGATTTGGCGATTGGGTCCCCTAATCCCCAGACACCCTTTAAAAGGGGGAGTATATAAGGAATTTTTCCCGCTTTCTTTAGCATGCCTTCGTGGTGTAGTGGTCAGCACGCTCGACGCGTATTCGAGAGGTCCGTAGCTCGAGTCCCGGCTAGGGACATTGCTCATTTTTCATCTCTTCTGCTTTCAAAAAGTACCTAATGTCTCTACAAAGTTATTTTAGACAAGACACATTCTCCGAATTCCTTTCAAAAAACTTTGTCTGGAAGCTCTAATTTATTTGAAGAAAACTCTTCTACTGAATTTCTATAACTTCCTACAGTTGACAAGGAGGACTTCTCAACTTAATACAATTTATTGTAATAGCAGTCTTATTGTCATGTACAAACTATCTCGATAGAAATAGAAATCAAGCCAATTGAAAGTCTAGATATTTCCTAAGAAAACTACCGTATTCTTTGAAATATATCTTATTATATGAACACATAACAATACCTTGTTATAAATAGAACTATTAGTATCTAAGCAGGTTTTTGCGATAAGTTCAAAGCCATTACTTGGTAAACAACTGTTCACAGCACATTGGTATATGCATTTATTGACGGATCGTGCGGCTTAAAATTTGCATTTCACTAAAAGGACTCCCTGAAAGAGGCTTAACTACAGAAAACGGAAATGTATACATCAAAGATGGTAATAAATTCTTAGAAATATATTTTGCAGGGAACATTTCCCATTGTCTGAGGAAATATTTAAGTGGCGTCTCGTTGATGTCGACATTTTCCCGGAAGAGACTTCCTGAAACTGGAAACTTTTCTTTATGGGATATTATGAGTTTTTTTTATTGTTTATAGGATATAAGTTTTCTTGAACTCTGTGGTTTTAAAAGTTCCTGTTTTGTGCTTGCGCAGTTTTTCTTTAAAGGACATTCTAAGTTTTCTTAATTGTTTATGGGATATTATAGGTTTTCTTGAATGTCATATTTTTATTAAGTTCCACTTTTTTTCTTGCACAGCTCAAAATTATGAGTTTAAACTGCGGTATTATATTAGTTTTCGTCATGTGTTTTTCTAAGTTTGTCCATAAGACGCTTGCGTAATAATAAATGGAAATATTTCTCTGTAATGTTGTAGATGAGCAATATAAGAAGTTACGCTGTTATTCTCTGAGTTGTCTTACAGTTTATTGAATAAAAAGATAAACCTAAAAAACTGATATACGACGTCAAACGATGGTAGAACCCACTTATTAGTAAATGTTGCTTGAAATAAACATCGCTTATAATTTTAGATAGCATAGAACATGTTTTATTGCATTTAAAATAACACAGGTAAACGTACTGTAATACACACTTAACAGTTTATACATATATATTTATACCATTAACTGTTTAAAAAATAATTCCTGTCAGTTATCCGAAAAACGTATTATCTGAATTGCCTCGCTCCTTCCGATGGGAGAAATTCGGATGCTGTTGTAAAAATATATGTAGCGATATTGCATTGCATAATGTAAACATACCAATGTATTTATCAGAGATTTAAAACCGCGAATTGTTTATCATGACATTAATACTTTCGTAGTGCCATTTAAACTTTTCATATTGTCATTAAAAGCATTAGTAGTGTCATTTAAATTTTTCATTTTCATTTTCGTAGTGTCATTTAAATTTTTCATAGTGTCAGTAAAACACTGCAAACAGGGTGGGACTCTACACTATTCCTTCCGAGATTTAGCAACATATATGTGTGAATGTATGCAAGCGAAGTAGCTACAAAATTTCAGCGATAATCAATAAACTCAAATACCTTTCCCAGAAAATTTTAAGACTTCGAGTAATCTTGGTTCGTCATTTCTTGTTGCTAAGCAAAAATTAGAGAAATAAAATATGTAAAGATTAAAACAGTCATTCTTTTGTAAGAACAAAGGAAATTTTCTGCTTCTTTGCTCAAGTCCCAAATATTCATGTTTTTGTAGCACTAATTCATATTGACATCACGTCAGCACCATAAGCGGATGAAGAGATTATTATTCGTATAATCCTCCGAAAGTGAAAGAAAGTTCCCACTTCATAATGAGATATTTTTATTCATATATGACAACGGGGATTCGATGAAATAATCCATTCAAGCGCGCAAAGAACATGCTTTCCTTAACTTTCTCTTTCTGTCTGCTTGCATTAAGATACGAAGCAGACACTATCCAAATCCGATAATTTTTCTTTTGGGAAATTATTGTTAATTATAAGAACAGTTTGCTTGTAATATTCCATATGCTTTGCTTTAATTAATCACTGAGCCCGTAATTGTATTGTTATCGGAGAAATATAAATTTTTCTTGTTCGTAAGCATTATTTTGAAAACGAATTTTTAAGGAAGGCTAATGTAGAGGGGTTTTAGACAATCTTTTAATAATTTTCTGTTTTCGTTTCTTTGAACTTGTTTGGGTTATAATAATTTGAGTTCCATTTTTTATTTCCTTGTACAAAGTAGAAGAAGTACTGTAATCAGGAAAAATTTAGAGTATCATATTTCAACAAAAAATATCCATTTTGACCCCTCTCAAATCCATTTGAACAATGTTTTTGCGTGACATCTGAACGTACGGCGAGAATAAAGAACTCTTTTATTCAAAACAAATTGTAAAATGGATTTAAAATGGATTCAGAAGAATTTTTTTCGTGAAATCTGTTATGCAAGATAATATGTACGACATACATGTCTGGCAAACTCAAACACGAAGTAGCCTCAGAACGTTGAAATGTTGCATATGGGACTGTAATAACATGTAGTTAATTGTGCTCCTCCCTTTTTAGTTGCAATCCACCGCACCAAACGTATTTAATATATATATATATATATATATGCTTTAAAAGTGATTGAATTATGTTGTTCTTATGTTCCGGTTAAGGTCTAAGTTTAAATAAGCGCTACCACTTTCAGATTAGTGTTTTTCTCGACGCGGTAAGAAGTAAATTATTCATTTCGTTATTAATTAACACTTTTCACATATAGTTTAAGATTTTCATTATATAAAATACAGTTTTTATAAAGTCTTCCTTTTCTGTAAAATGTAATAAAATTTTTAAAAAAATTGCACGTGTATTAAATATAGGTTAACGACTTAATTGTTGCAAAATAAGAAATATTTTAAAAAATGCAGATAATAACTAAATTGTTTTAAAACACTGAAAATATAAACGCCCATTTTAGCTCCGGTGCAGTCACTATTGCCCAGATTTGAGCGCTGAAAATACTTAATCTAAAATGCTCCCATGGTGAATTATGAAAATAAATTTTGGCAAAATATTCATGCGTTACCTTCATGACCTTCATAAGATAACTCAAGGTCTCTTTCTTTACTGTCCAGTGAATGAACTTGTGTAGCAGAGCTTTTGTTTCCTGTATCTGAACGTTTTATCTACTTCAACCACAGACATTCAGAAATTTTACCTTCAGATTTTCAGAGTTTGGAGTTTTAAATCTTGGGGCTTGCTCACTTGGTAATTATCTATTGACACTTGAAGTTTTATATGAAAATTGGCTCTCGAGTCAATTTTACATGATCCGCTGGTATAGTCACACAAGCTCCTCCTTCCTTTCGGTCTCGATTGCTGTTTGTTTCTTTCATTGGTACTGCAGAAATATCATACGAACTCACTTGCATGGATGGATTTGGAAGAGATAAGTGAAGAGCGGATTGCAATGAAGGCAGAGGGAAATCTATAAGTAGCTAAATTACACTTACGCCTCAAAGAGTTCCATCGCAAATATTTTTTATTTTAGTCTCAGAAGCTGTAAAGTCATAATTAGAATATTATTTTTCAATAGATACGTTCTAGCAACCTTAAGGCAATTTACTTGTTCGTACTCGAGGATAAGATTTTCGAAAGCATTCTATCGCATCATCTGTTGTTATAGGCC
The DNA here is from genome assembly GCA_000611955.2 of Stegodyphus mimosarum. NCBI lineage: Eukaryota > Metazoa > Arthropoda > Arachnida > Araneae > Eresidae > Stegodyphus > Stegodyphus mimosarum. The sequence continues at coordinate 819,968 of KK112630.1, read as the reverse complement.
ATTCTGAATGTCTTAGCCATTGCCTCATTTCCTCACTGTACCGTCTTTACAAAGGACTCATGAAAGTCCCATCAAGAATTTGCAGTTTGTGTGCAGAATGAAGTGGAAAGGTATTCGCAATTACATGCTTTTCTTTACTTATATCAATTAAATCAGGGTTACGTACTTAACTGCACATGCTTGTCTGTAATAAACAAGTACAGGAGATTCCTAGGTTGGAGAAAACTTTTCAATAAAGTGTATAAACTATTCGCTAAAAATATTACTTTGAACACAACCAGATAGGTGAGCTCGGCAAATAAAACCTACTTAACTTCTTAAAATCTGAGACATGCAAGTCCTTGGAAGGATTATGAACGGAGGAACATAACGACCAACCGTTAAGTCGAATATAAGACAGCCAAAAAATATTTTTTCCATGATCAGAAGAAAAATAGTTGGTTCTTCAGTATCCTCTCTTCTAAATTTGGCTTTTCTCAGTTTAATACGAGTATGCTTTGAGCAGATATTATAGCTTTCTCTTGGCTAAATTATGGCAATGTACTGCAAAATGCATTGATACTCTTCGCCGCTTTTAAATCTCCAATTTTCTTTCCCTTAACAACAGTGACCGCTTGCTCCCTGTCATCTGAATTTATACGCTATTCAAAGCATTCTTAAAAAGAAAGTTATTAATTCGTAAAATATACTAGAAATAAAAAAGGTCTTTTTATGTCTCCCATAATTAGACCAACAGATACTAAATTTTTTAAAGGTTGTAAAATTTCATGTATTTTTTTCATGTATTTATTTTAATTTGTTAGCCTTTTCTGTCTTCTCTTATACCCCTTGCGTTTCCTTGCCAGGACTTAAATTAGCTAGGGTGACGAGTGTATTTAAACCGATGCATCGAAAACGTTTAGTCACAACGCGGTTTCGTTCTTGTGAGCGCACGTTGTTATTTCTTCCAGCTGTTAACCTTGAATATCGCCTTCGCATCTTTGCCGCCGAATTATTATCCTGCCCATGTAGATTCTGAGTTAACCTGTTAGATTAAATTGAATTATGTAGTCTTGTACTACTCTTAGCTTTAAATTTAATATTCCGTATATTTTAAGTTTCTCACCGCAAGTGGGCGGTGTCTATATGCACGTAAAGCCATGCCATCTGTAAAATATTGTGTTCAATAAAAAGGTCTTTTATACCCTTCCCCTGTTGTGTTCATTTTCAAGACTTTGCGAGAAGTCGCAACGATTAACATTTAAGTAAATATAGTGACACTAAATGATAACGAAAAGAACTAGATCCCACAAGCTGAGCTACTAAGACTTTTAAGCAAATTAAAACGCTTTATATCCAATAAAAGGCCGCCAGTAATCAAATGGATGAAATACGGATCATTGGTAATTTTTACTGCTCCCGAGCTCTGGCGGCACGCTTGACTAGTAACTTGAGGATTTTGAATTTTTTTTTATTGTAACATGAACGCTTAAATTTTTAAAAATTTCCCGTCAAGATATTCCGTCAAGTCTCAGATAATTGAAATAAGAGGAACAGTTCCTTCTCAGAAGAAATATTCTCTTTGCAAACGCGTTCTATAGCTGAGTACGCATGCTTCTTTGCATGACAGTAAAGCTATAAAATTTTCATGGCTAATTTGCTTTATTTTCCTTTTTATTATCCTAAGACCTTATAAGCTCAGCAGCACTCGGAATGCGATGAGGTTATAAATCACTACCTGTCGTTTACAAGCATTGCAATCAGTTATGTCAGAGGAATGTGTTGATATGTTTTGTAAAGCTGTCCAATGAAAGCATTCAGTGGTTTGAGACATTTAGAAGAGGAATTAGTAATTTTTACGACGGGAAACTACCGAATAAATTTCACTTAAAAAACAAATGTCATTTTGAGTAATTATATATTTTTCAGATCAGGCCTGATAAAAACGCTATCGATAAAACCGCAGTTAATAAAGATGTCAGTCGCAATTGTATTATTTATTCCTCAAAGATTACACACAAGAGTGAAAAGAAGCAGATATATTCCCAAATGCTTAGATTGTACCCTTTTGGGAAGCCATAGAAACAAGCGTTCGTGGCAGACAGTCAAAGGCTTTTAAAGAGAATAAATACAGCTGGTAGTAAAGTAAATAATAAGTATTAGAGCTTGAGTTATGGAATGCCCATTTGGTTTACTTTTAGACAACATAGGATTTGTTAGAATTTTCTCATAAATTAAATGTGCATTAAAGTTACATTAGAACACTAGTTACATACAAGAACTTTTTTACCGAATGTTTGCGGGCGCAGTGAGCTCCTGATTATCCATTGTAATTAGTGCATACACGAATAGTCAAAAAACGCATATAATCTGAAAACAAATCGATAAAATTTTAATTAGGGCAATAGTATTGTAAAAAATAACTCGTCAGCGTTTTAAATGAGTAAAACACTATATGCAATTTACATAAGTTTCAATTAAAATCATAACAAAATTTACGCAGATTTTTCAACCTTTCTTCCAGAAAACGTCTCTTGAGCTCCGTCTTATTTCAGATATTTATGCTGATACTGTTTTTTGTAACATAACATACACTGCACGCAACTGTGATGTCATAAAATTGGAACTCAATTTATTCACCCAAAAAGTCACACCTCAGTTTATTCACCACATCAGGCCCACATTCGAGTGCCTCATCATCGCTACCCTTACTATGTCACCTTCATCTTTGTATCTTTTTCGTATTCTTTTGTTGAGTTGTAATGTCTTTTTTCTTCATCCAGGTAACGAGCGAAATTAACTGCGCTCTCTCCGATATTCTAATCAGGAATCTCCCAATGATATGTGAACATTCTTACCACTTATATATCGAGAGTACCCATAGTATAACGCGATAACAACTTATGTTCTCGTTTTAAAGGTCTGCTGGGAAGAAGCACAGAAGTCCACCAAATTCGTGAGCTAACAAGTTATTGTCCACATTTTAGTATAAGTAAATATATACGAACTAACTCCTAATATGCACTTGTATTGTAAATAAACTGTACCTTGGACTGTATTGTAAATGAACTGTGTACTGTACACTAACAAAACCTTGAACTGCCACGTTGTATTCTCGGTACACGAACTCTAAGTTAGTACCCAGAGACCGCATATGAACAAACTCCTAATGTGCAAGTGTCTAAACAATACATAAATGTGCGCTTTATGTGCTAGTAACTCCTTTATTAATGGTGTTTATGTGTCACGTATGTTTATGTGTCACGTATGTTTATGTGTTATGTTTATGTATCTTCCTAATAGTAACCAGTATGTTATGTAATGTAAACTTCGCAAACCTAAAAATCTGTACTCCAACATATTATTCAATATATCTCTCATCAGCCCTTGTATGGCAGTGTAAACTTTAAATTAAGATCAAAATAAACTCCCGGTGCGGCCTGCTGGGGTCCCAGAGAGTTGTCGCCTCTAGATAGGGAAGGACGAGGGACATATGTCTCTTTACCTCTGTTAAACACCAGGCGTCCCCGTCCTCCGTCACCTGTCCACATTTTAGTTGGAACCTGACTGTAGAGACGAGCACTTCTCCAAGTAAAAACTAGAAAACCAAATGTACCCGTACCGGAATTCAAATCACGGTTCCTCTAATTTGCTAGTTGAACGTGTTAGCCCCTTACACTGCGACAGCATGCGTGGGAATTCCTTATAAAGTCACAAATTTCAGACTTCAATATGTGATATTCCTTATAAAGTCACATATTACAGACATAAAAGCGACCTCATAAAATAGTAAACCTTTCATAATTTTCTACCATTTTATTTTTAAATACTTGAATACCAGCACTGATTTCAAATAGACCCTCTGTAATGCCGTAAGCATGAAGCTTTTATTTCATTCCAAGTCTTATAAATATGATTCAATGCACCAAACGTCTTGACTTTCTTACAGAAGTAAAGAACTATTCATTTCCTTCACGTTTCTGTCTGTAACTTTTGAAATGAGAATGCTCGAATTTTCATATATTATCCGAAGCTCAGTAAAGAAAGGTCTTGAACGAATTTATATATTTTTAAAATAAAAAATTTCAACTTACAGTGTTTCAAAAATGCAGAAGATCCAATCAGCCTTTCGTAAAGAGATCTAGATTTTCTCTATTCCTTGCAGTGGAGGCTAACTGCCTATGCACATTTGTCGAGCTGAAAGAATTTTTATCAAGGAAAGGAGCTCTGTTGATCTTTTTTAGATTTTTTTTAAATTTATAATCCATCTGTTTACACTTTCATGAGTACATTCTTACTTGTTCTGAAACTGGTTGAGGAAAATATGAGTGAGTCTCTGAATAATCCAAGTCGATGTTTTACTATGCATAAAATAGTTTTACGCCAGAGACTTTTAAAAGTATATTATTACTTTAAACATTCTAGGTAGTCAAATCTTTCAGGAATGCTTTAAAGTGTTCGAGAGATAAATCATTTGAAGTTATATTTCAGTTTACTCTTTGGTTTATCGTGGCCAAAACGTATTTTTAATTGAAGAAATAAACGGTTTATAAGCTTAAAAACGAGCGCGAATCGAGAACCGATAGCAATGTAATGAAGTGCAGTAACTGAAACTCGTCTAGTACTGCCTCCCAGAACTATTTTTGACCGTGAGCACGAGTAGGTAAAATTTCATTGCTTATGCAGTGCTTTGATATAAAACGTATTATTTTTATTTTTCTTCCATACCTTAAAGATGTCCAGATCTCTTCAGAATCAAGTTAAGAGAATCCTTTAATTTCATATATACAAGAGATAAAATACAATCTAAATGTGCCGTATAGCGCGTATTATACATTTAACTATTACTTTCTTGAATGTTGGGAGTATCTTACTGTACGCAGTTTATTGCAGTATTTACTCACGTATTGCCCCCTTTTTTTCACTACTCTAATCATCCAAAAATCGGAAGTAGAAAATTATGGGAATAATTCAATTTCCGAAAGACGCGATTGCTGTAAAAACAATAACAAATTAAAAGTATTACAGGATAAAACTGCCGGTAACTCTCACAATGTTATTTATTTAAAAGAAAGGCACATTCCAGTAAGAATGCACAGTAATATTAACATTACAATATCTAATAAGACTTTTGATTTATACTTCTCTGTATTCTGACTCTTGCTCATCCTTACTGTTGCCCACTGCTACTTCCCAGGCCCCAAATCATTTAAATGGTGCTGGAACTGCTGCCTGTGTCATGTGCTAGAACTTGAACAGCAACAGAAGAATAACTGAAACAAACACTGAAGTAAATGTAACTACTGTAGAATGCTAAACAAGTAAAATAAAAACATAAACATTTATTATAAGAAAACCGAAAGGGATCGAAAAAGTTAGAAAAAGTTTTAAATTTCTCTTAATCTCTTCATTAAGGGATTGGTGTCCAGAGAAATGTGAAAGGCGTCTGTTTCTACATAAACCAGTGAATAATTTAATTAACTCAAATAATTTTAATAGTTAAAAGTTTTCATTAAATTTTCATGAAGTAAAGAAACACGAAACGAAGCAGTTAAATTGACAAAAACATAAATACTAACCAAGCAAAAATTGAAACATCTACTGTGTTGGGTTTGGGTAACTAATGAGCAATTTAATCTATTGATTAACAGGTTAATGGGCAACTTAATCCAATAAGTAATTTAATTTATTTAAAGTGTTAATTAATGAAATTATTTAATGTGACCAAATTCTTCAAATGGTTAACTGAGAAACAGATTGTATTTTTTTTTTTTTTTTACTTTTCTCGAGCAACCAGTCCCTAGATGAAGATATCAAGAGAAATGTAAAAGCTCTTGATCCTACCTTTTAATCTTTTGATTTTTTTATAAAAAAATTACTTTTGCATTTTACTTATTCAATGTTCTACAGTTCACCCCAAGGCTCGCTTTTACTAATCTTCTGTTGCCGTTCCGGTGGAATGTGAATTTAAATTTGAACTTTATTATGATTAGTTTTATGCTTCCACTAAATTATAGCAGTTTTTAGTGAGTTCTTTGTTTACTGTGTAGAGACATTAGTTATTTCGAAGCAGGAGACATGAAAAATGAGCAACACCTTCGACGGGAATCGAACCACGGACCTCTCGGTTTCGCGTCGAGCGTGCTGACCACTACACCACGAACGCGTGCCAAGAAGGGGGGAGAAATACCTTATATACGTCCCCCTTTAAAGGGCGATTGGGGTTTTGGGGACCCAATCGTCAAACCCCGGTGGTGGAGAATCATCATCCACTGCCTTTTTAGTTCGGGCGCCAGTGTAGAGACAGTAGTTATTTCGAAGTAGTAGACATGAAAAATGACCAATGCCTTCGCCGTGAATTGAACCACAGGTCTCTCGAATACGCGTCGAGCGTGCTGGCCACTACACCATGAAGTTTTCTGAAGTTAAAATTTGTAAATTTATTTTGAGTTTATAGGTATATATGAAATTGCGAAATTTTTAAAAAATTCGTTAATTTCTACATGTTGTAATTTCTACAAATAAATTAATCAATGAGCAAAAGTCGTAATTTGGTTTCTGATTTATTCTTAATAAAGCTAGAACTGATGGCTAAAAATGAATTGATTGGGAGATTCAGAAAGAGAGAGTGGGAATTTTAATGATAAATTGGTAGTTCTTCATTAGGCAGCAGACAGCAATTATAATAAACTCACCGGTTTCCTAAATTCCTTTCTGGACCAATTTTGTTAATTTTTTTTCTGAAAAAACAAAATCTTTGCGTAAAAATTAAAGCCAATAAATAATAATTTGCAAAACTTCATAACCAGAAATGAATACACCCCGAAACAGTAATTCCAAGTAAAAACAACATGGTTGAAGTCAGGATGGATGATGAAACTGATGGCTATGGAACATGGTTGATGAAACTGATCTTCAGATGGCCAAAACATTTTCAGTACCCAAAAATTTGAATAGTTCTTAGCAACAATAATTAATCATGCATCAACAATAATGAATTATATCACTTATAATTTATATATATATATATATATATA
>KK112630.1:680958-812923 GCA_000611955.2 Stegodyphus mimosarum | reverse complement strand
TTTACGGAACTTATTAAAAGTGAGTCTTCTAAGAAAATACTTTTTTAATATTGAATGCATTGATTGCTAAGTAATATAATTTCCATAGTTCAAATTGATTGCCCTAGAAGATTCACTTATAATAAATTTCAAAATTATAACAGTTTCTATTTTTCATTTCCAAGGGGATAATCGATATTAATAATAAAATTAAAATTCATAATCTTAGCTGCTTTGGCTCTGTATTTTTAGCTTTGAAGGTCTACATTTTCCGTTTTTTTATTTTTACCATTTTGTTTGTTGTATAGGTTGAACTTTATATTTTCTGCAACTAAAATTTTCCTTTAATTTACTTTCCAATCTCTTTGAAGTTAGATATGTATATATCTATATACTATATATGTATTTTATATGGGTGTTTGTGAATGTTTACATACACATATAAATTATTTGTCATGTCCCCGTTAATTTGTAAAGTTCTTTTCCGTCATCTGTTTCGAAACTTTAAACTTCATTGCGACAAAACTGCAAACACTAAATCCTTTCAGCATTTTTCATTAGGTTTAAATGCGACTTGATGTAGAGCTTACCTTTATTCGAGCTTTCAGTGATTTAATTTCCAAAAACTAAGCGCTTTATCAGAGAATTTTTCCTTCTTAGAGAGCTATTGCGAACAAGAGAACTTAATGAAAATTTAATCAGTCATTTAAGAGGATTCTCTAGTAGTTTTCCACTTCTAAGAGTAAATGAGTTTTCTACAAAGTATTTACAAATTCGTTAACATCGCCGTTAGAGTTAAATTATTTCTCTTTCAATCACGTCAAGCAGGCAAATTAAATGTCACATTTTGAGTTTCGTACTGAAAATGGCGGTACATTAGACACTTGCCTGTCATGTTGAAAAAGGACAACGCGCTATCTTATCCCAGACTATATTTAGAATTTAAGTAGTTTAATAAGGTTAAAGTAATGATAAAATATTTGCTTTTTTTACCATTTCCTTGCTTTACTCCTTTACTCTATTTAGGGTAACGTATTGCAGATAACGTCAGGTATAAATGTCTGCAAGAGTCATTTCGGATGTCACATCAGTTTTTTTAGACATCTGTTAATTAGTCTTTCGATGTAAGGACTTGGAACTTGCAAATAAATGTGTTCGAAGACGTGCTGCAGAAAGACGTAACTGATTTATAGATGGGGATCACTTCTGCCGGAGAGCTTGTGGATGAGCACATATTTCATAATGACATTTGCTGACTCACTAGAAATCACAGAATGGAAAACGGGGATTAAGTTAGAGGTTTCTAGACTCTGGGGCGTCTCCATGGTAAATGTCATAATACTAGGATAAAGACGCTCATATTTTAGTAACCTTAAAGCAGAAATTAGAATTAACCTGCTTTCCAAAGTCACTATAAAAATTTATTTAACTCAGGATTACTTTATATATCATAAACCAAAATGAATATCTGCCGAATAAGTAATACATTTCACTTATGAATCAGAGAAAGATAATAACTTTCGTAATTATAATCGTGCGAATTATAATATGGTAATTAAAATCATACTTTTAATCATATTAGTATATTATCAAGGGAATTGAAAAGGATTACCAAAGATTAACATATAGCCATAGTTTATTTTACTTTATGGCACATTATATGTTTCCTACTTCGTGGTCATCCAATAATCTTTCTCTTTATTCATTACTATTTTATTAATTATTTAATCTTTTTATAGCCTAAAAATCCTTTCCAGAGGCTAAATATGTAATACTACTCTATAATGTTGTTTAGTTCCAGATTCTATTCTTGGAAACTAAATTGGTTGCCACATATGTGTTTCATGGTTTTATCCAGGCAAAGCGAAAATACGTGCCGGTGTTCCTTAGAAAGGTTTTCCATTAAAGTATCCATTATAGGGTTTTATATTATATTGTAGGGTTATATTATTATTATAGAATAGACCAATAATAAAATAAGCAATACGCAAGGGATGAAACGTATATTGTTCTGTATTGTCAAAAGCATAGCATTTAGACGTTGGTTGGAAGTTGTTTATGCAAAACATGAACAACTTCCTTACTGTTTATTGCAAAATGCGCTCTGAAAATCGGAAACTTTTCTAAAAATTCGGTGAAAAGTTATCAGTTTTTCTATAAAATTTCAGCGCATAGCAGTGTTTGTGTCTTCATACAATTTGAAACAAATCATGTATTAATTCACATAATAAAAGTCTTTCATGAAATATATCCTATCCATTTATTGTTATTAACAATCTAATAGGCCCTTTTTCTTCAGGCACTGTGCGGGGTACGTTAAAATACTAACTATAATTTGATATTTGATTACTGATGATTCTTGATTTAATAAGATAAGCATTTTTGGATAGGTTTCGGTTTTAAAAGTAATTGAACACCGATATTTCTTTATTCAGTGAGATAAAAATATTGTAAATGTATGGAAGTAAAATTGTCGAAATCAGTTTTCTCGAAAAACTGAATATTTACATAATTTTCGCAGACCCCTTTTTATCACTGAGATTTTTTTCGTGACCCCACATATTAAATATAAATTTAATATCCTCCCGTAAATAATTTACTTCTTTGGTAAACAATATACATATAAAAAGAAGTATTTTAGGAATTATTTTAAGCAAACAAAAGTTAAAGAAAATTCTAATGAGACTCATGTGCTCGTTTTCTGCTGCATAACAAATTAAATGCTGGTGCGATATTTGACAGTGCTGGACATAAAGCATCTTTGACATGTTTCAACATTGAAATATATTTGGTTTTAATTAAAGCTGAAAAAGTAGTTTTATAAAAATATGTGATGCTGAATGAGAGATGAACATTTAATGCCATTTCAGAAATAATGAGAAATCTAGTTCTAACTCCGATCCAGAATTCATCAAGGATTTTTGTGAAAACTCAAGTTTTAGGTTTGAATCGGTAGATAGCTTTACAAGTTCCTTTTGCACATTATAGAACAGGTAATTAATCTCATTAATATCAATTAATGTAATGTATTTATAAGTCTATTCTCATTAATGTCAATTAATGTAATTTCTTTGAAAGTCTTATAACTGCAGTTTCTTTAAACTCAACTATCGAATTCAAATTTCGTGACACCAAAATTTCGATTTGCGACCCATAGTTCAAGAAGCACTGATATAGATGAAAGTTTTATAAATAAAAGATGAAAAAGAAGTAAAACATTTTATTAGATAAAGAATCGAAACATTTTTTGTAAATAAATGGGTTGGTAGAACGGCTGGAGAGAGAAAATGCTTAAACAACAGAGACGAAGCCACAGCTGTTTAAAATAATTGTCCGCGATTCTTTGAATTTCTTTTCCTATAAATGACCTTGAGCAGTATGTTACTCTGCAGCAACTTATAATGCATGGACCTCTCATTTGGAACTCTAAAATTTAAATTTCTTTTTCGTCATGTCTTTTATAAGTTTCCTACCTTATATTTTGTTTGAAGAACTAATATATTTGTAAAACGTTATTTCAAAAGTAATAGATAAAGCCATTTAATTCTGTTGGTCTCAATAATTGAATAATGTGGAAAAAGCAACAATATATTGAATTCAAATAGTACAATAAAACAAATTTCTGTATTTAAACATTCCCCTTTTCAAACGATTCCTTCTTCCTTTGTTTCATTATAACCGTAATCTGTGTATTCGATTTTCAGTGCATTCTTCCAATTTTTTTGTTCTAATTTATATCTTCAAAAACAAGCTTTTGTTCATATTACTGTATATTTGTATGCATTCCTTACTACTACTTACTGTTCACTTAGGAAAATTAAATAAAGTATACCGTTAGTTAATTTTGGTGACCACATTGCACTTATACGCTAGAAAAGGAACATGACTCGCATTTCGACGACTTTCTGCTCTCGGTACTGCATTTTTACCTGATCCTTCGCATAATGTATATTGCAAACTTGTACCTGCTTCCTTTTTCTGAATTTTATTTTTTCATATTGTAGGGTTTTACTTATTTAATTCAGTGTTCAATCGTTGAAACCCCACAAATACTAATAAGCGAATAATCGCTTGAGTGTGTGAACAGAGACGTAAGACTCAAGAAGGGTTAACAACCCTTTATTTGTCAAAATTAGTATGACACAATAAGCTCCTAACTCGGAGCTTACAGCAAAGCCTCTACTTGGGTTTGAACTTAAAATAATATGAAATTAAACCTAACTAGCTTAACTAAAGCTAACTGAAAGGTATAGCCGAAGCTATCAAGATTCTAAGTAGTTGGCTCCTAAAACTTAATTAAGACGGCGAAGCCAAACAAGGGCCTAAAGAACGGCCGAGCGTTGCAATAGCTTAGAGAGACGTAGCCAAAAGACAAACGCGCCCTAGTCAGGAACTCTGGCTCTCTAACGAAGTCCGTGAAAAAACGACTTAAATACTACTCGTACTCATTTGCATTGACCACGTTTCTAAAAATACATTCTGGTAGGAAATTGTAAGCTGAAGCTAGAATGGACAGGAAAGACGCATAAACTTAAAATAACTGTTATTAAAATTAGGATAATTCTTACAATGTTTTGGTTGAAAGTGTAGCGCTTTATAACACAAATTCTTATTTCTAAACATTTCACCTGATTATGAATATAAAATGAAGTAAATGTTCAAAAGTTGGAATCCTAAGTAAGTTTTTATTAAACCTATGTATTTCCTACGACAGATATTCCTATATTTTTAAAGGACAATTCATCCACCAGACACTTTTCGAAAATATGAAGAAATATAATATGTACATATTTGTTGAAGCATTAAAACGTTCACTCCTGTTTTCTTACGAAATGGTTTCCTTTTAAAATTTATTGATAATATTCTATTCTTTCATAATGCGAGCTGTGCAGATGAGTCTAGTTGCTATGCGCTGAAATTTCAACATTCAAAATGGTATTTTTGTGGTAAACTAAAATACCCAGATTACTATTTTCTGGAATAAATATTGCTCATAAATTATTTCCTCCTCTTTCTGTGTGGAAAAATTATTCAGCTGCTCTCCGCCGAAGCGATTTCGCACAAATATTTCCTCTGCAGCGGCTCACAAACAGAGCGCTGGAGTAACAATAAAAATGGAATTTTATGATTGCCGTAAATGTGATAGCAAATTCATTTCTACTTCTATTTTTATTTGTTTTCAATGGAATACATTTTCCGATCAGCACTCTGTTGAGTGAAAAGGCGAGATTTTCTTGACATTTAATATGTAAAAGAAGAATCGAATAACTGCTTATATCGCATTAGAGTAATCTTTACGGGGAAGTTGATGTGCCGGAAAGTATGAGGAAAGTTGTACTTTACACAAATGCCGAAAATAGTGTACGTGTTATAATGTTTTATGTTTCGTCTACATTTGTGATAAAATATTTTAGCTGTTTTACTGCTTTAAAACTTTCTTTCTCTCTCTCTCTCTACATATAGATATATATAGACATACATACATATGTATATATATGTATGTATATATACATACATATATATACATATGTATGTATGTATATATATACATATGTAATATATACACACACACACATACATACATACATATATATATATATATATAATATATATACTGTATTACAAACAAATAATTCACAATAAATTATAATAAGAAAACTTTCCATATACCATCTCCAAGGAACAAAAATTCAATTTAAAACCTTCATTGAAAAAGGTATTTGTCAGAATTTTAATAAGAATTTAAAAAATAGAATTTTGTAGTCCTTCTTTGCTTCAAAAACAGTTAAGAAAAAACTTAAGTCTCAAAAATGACAACATCCAAACTAAAACTTATTTAAGTATTGAAAAACCAGTTATTGGCATTGATAGCAGATTGACTTATCAAGGGGATAAACCAATCTACTATCAATTAACAACAACTAAAATAAGAGAGAGTGTTTTATCTTACTTCCAAGTAAGCATCGAATTATTTGCTAGATTCAAATCATAATTCACAATTGATACTCAATCAAAATAAAGACATTAGTCCACTTAAACCAAACGAATCCTGTTGAAAAGCAAATAATTTTTTAAATTAAAGTTTCTCGCTAAGAACACAATTAAATTGAACTAGTTGTTTACTTTAGAAGACATATCCCCTACACTCTCTTTTCATCTCAAAAACAAAAGTATATATTTAAAAACAAATTTTAAAAATCATAAATAATATAATAAAATTTAAAGTTAATAACTTGTAGTAAACAAGAAACTTAAAACTTAAACTAGTAAGCAAAAATTAAGCAAACTTACTTGCCAAATTTTAAAAACCAAATGACTGGAATGCAAGTGATGGAAGATGGAAGTAAAAAGGTTGTCGTAATATGTAGTTTTTCTTTTAAGAAAGTTTAGCCTGCTTTTTAATTTACTTTTATTTTGAATTTATATATACATAAATATATCTAAAGATAACGATTAAATTAAATCCAAATTAGATCATGAAAGGAAGCAGGAATCTAACAGGAAATACACATATCAAAATTTAAACAAAAACAAAATAAAATTAAAATAATTCAATAAAATTAATAAAACATGATAAAGCTAATATAAAATTTATAAAACTGTTAAAAATTCTTTGTTCTTTTCAAGGAGCATCTGAAGAATTTCCGACATAATCACGTTTCTGAATAATATTGAGATAATTGTGAATTCTTGAAACATTTAAAAATAAAAATTCAAAGAAAGCGCAAATTAAAATAAGTAAATTAAAATAAAAATAATTAAAATGTTCTATAATTGCAACAAAGTAAATTAACAAAAATAGATTTAATTTAATTAATCATCAAGAAATAAGCTGTTCCGGTGGTATAAGCTGTAAAATAAATAATTGAAAAATAAAGAAGAAAAGAAGAAATAATTATATATATAGTATAGAAAAATTCTCGAGTAAGAAGTCAGAAAAAAACATTGGGTAAGTTAAAGTAATGTGCTAATAGATTTTTGAGCCGAAGAATAAGCGGAACTCCTAAAGAACTTTATAAACCAAATGTTGTACGGTAAACCAAAAGTAAAATATTTCAAATAAAAAATTTTAAGGAAATTATTTATTAAAAAAATTATCAAAAGAACATTTTTTAACGAAAAGTGCAGAAAATTTTCCAAATTCATCTAAAACGAAGAACTCATACATAAGTGGAAATATTATAGCCTAAACTGGAAAAAGGATTAAATTAAATTGAAAAAGGCAATATGCCAAAATTTGGGGAAATTTAAAATAAAACCGTATCAGGTAATTCTAATAAACTAATTTGAAAGGAAAATTAAAAAAAAATTAAACCTAAATGAAATGTCATGTCCACATAGAGAGCTTTATAACTGCTGAGAATATTATTTAGAAAAAGTTGAGATGTATGTGGAAGTGTAATAAATAGCCAGAATTGAGTATAAAAGATATATATATATATATACTTTTAAAAAGGATAAATCCCTTTAAATGCCCCCATATGGTGCTCTGATAAAAGGATAGAATGTAAGAAATGAAGCAAGAAGGTAATATTTAATTAGTTTATATAAAGTTGATTGAGTTAGATGAGAAAACGTTAATACATGAAAAAAAGAGCTTGTCTGGTATAAATAAATCATTTTTTTGCTTTAGTTCTGCGTCCTGGAAGATGAAATTGACGAAGCTACACCTTTTCTCATTAAAACCCCTTGAATATTTTTTCTTTTACTATGCTTTTATGTTCTACTTGCTACCCTCTTTCTAATAATGGTTTTATTACAAGCGCTTTTAGTCATTAGTAATCTTTGTTTTTTGCTCGCTTAATTAATATACTCCTTTATTAGTTTCTTGTTAATTTATTGTGTAGAAATTTAGAAATTAATATACGTTTTGCTCTTCAGCAAGTTTTTAAGCAGTCATTTACAGCCTTTTCACATAATAATTATATTGTTTCATTTTTTCAGCTTTGTTTCCTTTTAGCTTTCGTGCTGCAATTTATGCATCTTTTTAAACATTTTTCCATTTATTTATCTTCCTGACGAATATTATTTCGATAATTATTGTCATCTTGGCTTATGCATATATACACAAGAAACTGTTCAATACTGTTGAAAGGAAATAGTACAAAGTTTGATTATCATCAGATTTAATGCAAAATTAGCTTAGAAATCTCAAATGTTTTATTTATTTTCTTATAAGCTATATTTAATTTAAAGTTCACAAATTGTGTTCAATGTAATCCTTCAAATTTAAATTCTGTTTATTTATGTACTTCTTTTTCCAAAGCAAAATTACCATTTAAACGAAAAATTTAATTTAATGTATGTGATAAAAACTCACTGTCCTAATATCACGAAATTAGACTTGCTTAAAAATTTAATTATAATCATAATTAATCCTTATTCAATTATAATTATATGTTATTAATTAATTATTGGTTGAATTATAATTTTTGATAATTATCAAAAAGATGTTTTGTTTTAATCTAGACGTTATGTTTAATGTTTTAATCTAATCAAATGTCTAGACGTCTATAGAATCCGCCGTAAACTTTGACTTTTGAATATTGTCTCAAGAATAAACGTTAGTTTTACGAATTTCAAACATCGTTATGAAGCAATATTCTAGCTTAGAGAATTGAAAAAAATCCTATTCATTGGATGGGAATGTAGTCCAGATCATTTCAAGCAATAATAACTAGAATTTTTATAATAAATAGAAGGCGTTTATTTTGGCTATAAAAGAAAAGCTAAAACGTTGTCAAACATAATATATGCATTGCAGCATTTTAAACTGATGCTTCACGATCGCATATTCTTCCTTTGTTTACGTCAGATTTAGAAAGTAAAATGAAACGAATCAGAGAGAACATTTTGCACATCCTATAATAGACATATATCTACCGAAATTTTCAAGCAGTCATGTTCAAATAACATAAAGAATTTATACGAATATAAAAATATGAATAGTATCGAAAAAAATTTCAGTAACTCTCTAAATATTTTATTGCTTAAAGTTACTCAAAAGAATTTGCATGGAAGATTTTGTATTTTATTGCTTCAGTAGAAAAGTATAAATTTAAGTTTGAAGACGAATATTGAACTTTTTCTCTTGTGAAATCTGAATCAAATTATCAGTAATAACTGCCACATGCAAAGACAATCAAAAGCATGCGGAGAATTCAAAAATAAAAAATAATCGATGGGTTTCAACGTCAACCCAGTCTTGAATAAACGGGATGAATTATTTCAAGCTTTTGTGATAGAGATAATACAAAAGTATTATTTATATAGAGAAAGCTGTTTTATGCAAATATAAGTAGCAGAGGTAGTCAAAATTAAGTTAGCTCTGTGCTGCATTGTGTCAGAGATTTCAGTTTAGAATTGCTTGCTACCTAAAACAAGAATGCAAATAAACTTTACAACAAGTATGGCATGTATTCAGATGTGCAAAATAGCAATGAGTGAAAAGTATTTTGATTTCTCAGAGGATGCTCGCAGACTGCTATCAAAGCTAAGAAAAGATAAGAAACTGCGCAAATAGCAACAGAAAAAAAGGAGAACGAAGAATTCATCATGTAGCAGTAAAAAACATCACGAATGAAAACTAAACTATAGCTAATGGAAAATGCGGTTCGCATTTAGATCGTCAAATGAAAAGATAGTTTTAATAAACATTATATGCCGAGTTAAATTTGCATTTTGGGGCATTTTCATTGAAAAGAAATATCCTAAGCATAAATTTCAAATAACCATTTGAATAAAAGCCAAAAATTATCCATACTTTAGTTCCACTTAATTTTGAGGGCAGTCATGACGCCATGACTGCTCTTTGACTGTCTGATCATCCTTTGCAAAATCTCATAAGTAAAATAAGTATAATCAGTGGATTGAAGTTTGCGTTGGTAGTACCCGAATAAGCTTCTAGGTTTAAAAAATATTTCTATTTATAGACGAAAACAAATTTAAAATACATAGATCACTCTCCTCCCAAAACATTGTTAAAAAGGAAATATTATGCGTTTCATCCAATAACAAGTTGTGAATATTATTGTATATATAAATAAATACTCAGCTTTTCGATATTAAATGAAGTTTTTTTATATTAATTGTGCAAGCAATTGCTAGGAGTGATCGCATAATCATTTCTTAAGCACTGTGGTACTATAAAATTAAGATTTACAGCAGTTTTCCGTTGAATTAAATTAGCAGTTTTTTACAAAGTCACAATGCGAAATTATAACTCAATAATATTTAATGTAACTTAAAAGCAGCACGCAGTATGAATGAAATTTTACTGATAGTTGATATAGTGGACAACTTTTCACCCTATAATATGTTCTACAAGCGGAGTGGGGGAGGCAAGATAGGGCATTGTTTATTACGATAATATAACTCGAATTGCATACGCATATGCTTTTTTAACGATTTGTGCGGTGTGTGGATAACTGGTGTAAGTTTGTCTTAAAAAGCATAAAGCCTTGATTTTAATATTGACATTTTTTTAGTAGATACACTATAACTACAGTTATCTGGACTCTAGCTACCCAGAATTCTATTCGGAGTCATCTGTAATTATCCGGATCGCTTGCCCTTTTTTATATGCCGAGCGAAATGAAGCTTGCAATTAATTTATTTTACTGCTTTTATTTCTTCGTTAATTTAAACAAATATATTGTGCCGCAAAGTCAAAATTGCATTTTGGCCTCTGCAGCTGACATTTGGATCTGTTTTCTGATGCGAGAACTAATTGCTCACCGATCCTCTTCAACATATGTCAGTTGCTTTTCCTTGCAATCATTTTTTCTTTTACAATAAGCAGACTAAAATTACTTTCTATTAGTTTTTTCGTTACGTTATAAGGTTCCTCCTTCAATCTCTTGACCTTTTTCGTGAGCATAAACTGTGAAACCTTATGTGGAGGACAGTGAGCAGATCTAGGCTATGTCCTTTAGTGTTGCAGAAACTACAAAGTCAGAAGGAGGGTTTAAAAGTGACCCTTTAATTCAAATATTTACAACTCTTCAAATTGAGAGTAAGCCACTACTTGGGCTGAACTAAAATAATATTAAACTAAAGTGTGTTAACAAATTCAATACCTAACTTAATTCTAAATAGGACGGCGAGGGAAGCTTAACTCTTAGTGAAATGCAATTATGCGAATTTCACTAGCAAACACTGGTAATTGCAAATTGCCTATGAAGGCGAACTTTCAGTAGACAGAGGAAATCTTTGCGCGCACAGCCTTACGGCGATAAATCCAAGGCTCTGTCTTTCCCCTCGTTAACTCCTGCCTTTTAACTGCTAACAGATATATGCGATTTGCATAAATATCTCACTCGCGCTAAATTCGGGCAGCAACTGAAACTTTGAGAATTCGATAGGAAAGTTCAAACTAAAAATAATTTGGTTAATTAAAATAATGAATGCTACATAGTTGCTCCCAGAATTTAGTAGTCTGAAACTAAGTAGCCTAAAATCGGCTTTTAGTGAAGATGCTAAATTCTAAATCTAAATTTTCCTTCCTATTCGCCATCCTTTACAATTGTAAGTTTTAAATTTAGTTTAACTCTCTGTTTGTGTCTTAGATATTTTAACATAGAATATCTTTTTCCGTCTTCACATCAAAAAGATCCATCAGGAATTTGGCTGGATACTATCTGGTTCCTTCCAATCTGGAAGGAAATAAATTTTAATTTCATGTTATAAGTACATTTCACCTGAAAAGTACAACATTCCCTTCCTCTGATGCTTTCCGTAATGACTTTTATTCGCGCTTTAGGTATTCGCGTTTTTTAATTTCTATTAGCGCTTTTCGCCAAACGCATTCATTTTACACTCATTCATTTTTAAAACTTCCCCCTTGTTCTCTGGCCAAATGTGGTGTTTGTGAAAAACACGCAGTTTTACTTTGTCAAGTGTTCACAACTACCACCTGACTTCAATTCTATTGGGGTTAATTCTTCGACTTTCAAGACCTCAGACTTCCCCTAAAACAAATCTGAAATGCCCTGAGGTTCTAACATGAAATGAACTTTAAACTTTTGTGTGAAACCAGAGAACACTACGTACAACATTCAAACATTTCAATTGCATTTCATACATATAATTCATTCTTTCAATCTTCAATTCAAATTTTCTTTAAATGCTCATTGCGTTAAATAACACTTATATATTCACTTTCTAATTTAGCGCGCTTTACGCTTTTACATTACATTTTAATTTTAACTTGCGTATCCTTTACGCTTTTCCAAAATATTCGATATAAACAAAACCAGTGCTTAAGGCTTACAACAAATCATGCATTACATAGAAAACAGTTTTACATTAAATGCATTCATTATTTATACATAGAAAAATATAATACAACAGTTTTGCTATACAACTTACGTACTAGTTGCTTTTAATTAACACAATTCAATTTCCTATTTACAGAGAGTCTTTTGACTAAAATCGATGAATCCCATGTTCTGGATTACAAAGAACATTTCACGAAGTCTCACAGTTTTTCAACTGAACTCTCGAATTTCTTCCGCTGCATAATTAAGTTGTTCCTTCAAGCGTGTCCTTTACGCTTTCGGCAACCGGCTTTTGACTCGGGTAACTTCCCTTTTAAATCTGCAACTTGCACTTAAATCAGAAACATAACTGTGTGAATTTTAAAAGAAAATAAAGAATCTACTTATCTTTCTGCCAGTCTTTTAGGCGTTTTTTTGTCCATTCCTGAAAGGTTGGATATACTGTGGCTTGGGCTATTCTTTGCTTGTTACTCCTAGATTGAAACTCTGGGGCTGCCTTTCGTTTGGTCGATCTTCTTTCCTCCAGAAACACCTTGTTGGGACGAATGGTGGGTGGCGCTTTCCGTTTGTGCTGAAGTCTTTGCTCCCTCTCCAGACTGGCTCGTTCCTTCTCCTGCACTCGTAGGCTCCTTCGTTGTGGGTTGGCACCTTCGGCGGCTCGCTTCTCGCCGTTCTGTTCCCTCCGTAGTGGTGGAGCTTTCATAGTGTTTTCATTTGGACGTTCCTTCCTTAGACGCTTTGGTTGCTGAGACTGTTGCTTAGCGTTTGTCCTTTTTTCTTTTTGGGGTGGTCTTTTCTTCGGCTGCGGCTTCCTCTCTTCTGGTAACCTCCTTTTCAAACTGGGTTCTCTTGTTTTTGAGGGACCTGGTTGGGGCTCTTGAATCTTAGAAAAATTCTGTGAGGCTGGACCCTGCAACATGTCTTTCAAAATATTATTATTAGCTCTTCGATAATAATGTTTAATTTGATCGAAATTTGCCACAGTCTCTTCGCCCTTCTCATTCTTTAAATATGCACGGCATTCAACTATTCTTGTAATTTCAAAAGGACCATGCCATCTTGGGCAAAATTTTGCGACCTTATCTTTTGCTGCGCATGAAAGTGCGTGGGCTTGTTTCAACACCTCCTCCCCCACTTTATATTCTACGGTTCTTCTTTTTGAATCGTAGTAAATCTTTTGTTTCTTTTGCGCTTCCCGGGAGCACTTTTCTGCCTCCTTCAACATTTTTTCTATTTCACCCATTTGAAATTCCGGCGCTCTATCTTTCACATAAAATAATTTATCTAAGGGGGTCATTATCTTCCTGCCCAAAAACAATTCGGCGGGGGATTTCTTCGTTGTCTCGTGCTTAGCCGTTCTGAGGGCGAATGCAAATTCTTCGACGCAGTCATCCCAGTTAGAATGGTGCTTTTGCACATAATTTCTAATCAATTTTACAATATTCTTATTTACCCGTTCCGCTATATTTGATTGTGGGCGGTAGGGTACCATTTTCATATGCTTAATGCCCAACTTGTCACACATCATTTTAAATGTACTGCTTACAAACTGGGGACCATTATCGCTAATCACCCTCGCTGGACATCCATATCTTAAAATATATTTGTTCAAAAACGAATCTGCAACGACTTTTGCTGAAGCCCGCTTAAGTGGTATCAACTCAACCCATTTACTGAAATGATCCACAATGACTAATAAAAATCGTGCCTTATTTACATGACTCCTGGGGTAGGGGCCTAAGAGGTCAATACCAATTATTTCATTGGGGAACCTAGACTCAATACTAGTTAATAACCCGGCCGGGCGGAAATTTACGTCATTATTTATCTGACACGTGTGACAAGTCTGGCAGTAATTTTTAACTATCTTTTGTAATTGCGGAAAATATACCGCCTCGCGTACGCGTTGTATTGTTTTTCTAATTCCAAAATGGCCCGAGACAGGCGAATCGTGGAGCTCTTGCAAGATACTTAAAATTAATTTGGCCGGGATGACTGGTCTGTATTCACTATTTTGATTCGTAACTTTAGTATAAAATAAGAGACCATCAATGATTTCATAGTTCTGTGCTCTGCTTCGTATTGCATTAATGTCTATATGCTGGAAGTTATCTGGGTCTTTTAAATAATTATAAATATTTCCGAATTCGGGATCCCTAGCAATTTCTTCTATTACAGTCTCTCGAGAGTCAATGACCTTTGCCTGAAGCATCGCTATTTTTACTTTCTCGCCGTTCTCGTCTAACTTTATTCTAGATAATGCGTCGGCCACTACATTGTCTTTTCCCGGTGTGTGTTTGATAATGAGATTAAATTCTTGCAACTTTAGGGTCCACCGAATTAAGCGTGGCGAAAGATTCTTTCCTGAAAATAATCTGGTAACTGCCGCATGATCTGAATATACTGTTACGGGAGAACTCCCAAAATATACACAAAATTTTTGAACAGCTGCGAGCACTGCTAAAGTTTCACGCTCCGTTGCCGAATAATTTCTTTGCGTATCATTCAATGTACGACTAAAAAAGGCAATCGCTTTTCTATTTTGTGTTAACACGGCTCCGATTGCGTAATCTGATGCGTCTGCATAAATTTCTAGACCCTTGTCTTTCTCTGGGAACTTTAGAACCGGTGCATTAATTAAAGATTCTTTTAACTTCTCAAACGCGGCGTTTGCTTCTGAAGACCACGCAAAACGAACTCTTTTCCTTCTCAACTTTAACAATGGTTCAGCAATTTCTGCGAAATTTTTAATAAAAATTCTATAATATGAGCACATACCCAAGAAAGTCGCTAACTTTTTGGCTGTATTCGGAATTGGGTAATTTTTCACTGCTATAACTTTAGATTTATCTGTTTCGATCCCCCTTTGAGAAATTTTGTACCCTAAATATTTGAGTTCTTTTGCCGCGAATTTACATTTCTTAATGTTCACTTTAAGTCCTGCATCTTTCAAAAGAGTAAAGACTTCTCGAAGGTCTTTAATATGTTCTTCCAGCGATTCTGAAGTAACAATTATATCGTCAAGATAAATAAATGTACTTTTTCCTATTACCGGCCTTAAAATTTTGTCCATGCACCTCTGAAACGTGGCCGGGGCTCCCGACAATCCAAAAGGCATACGCAAAAAGCCATATGTACCGTATTTTGTTATGAATGCTGTTTTGTGAACATCTTCCGGCTTTATGCTTATCTGAAAATATCCGGATGTCAAATCTAGGGTGGTTATGTATTTTGTCGATTTAATACTTCTTAGAATTTCATCAATTACCGGAAGTGGGTAAGTTGGAAATTTTGTTATACTATTAAGCTTTCTGTAGTCAATAGCGAACCTGTACCTTAATGGATCAGTTAACGGCAAATCATTATTTTTCTTACATAAAACAACCGGACTCGCATATGCACTAGAAATAGGAGTTATTATTTTGTTTCTTAACATTTCATCAATATGGTATTTTATTATTTCCTCCTTAACTTTGTCGTACTTGTAAGGACGCTGACGTATAGGTTCATCCGTAGTTAATTTAATTTCGTGTGCTACGATCTGGGTGAATCCTGGAATATCATCAAATAAATCAGCGAAATAACTTACCAACTCCCGAAACTTGTCCTGTTCTTCGGGCGTTAGATGGCTTAAATCCACTTCAGGGGGAGGTGTTGATTTCTTTTTAACTGGGTCCATGGTTACTTGCAAGGTGGAGTTTTCAAAATCGATTTTCGCATCCACAGCTGCAAAGAAATCTGTTCCTAAAATAACCGATGCTTGGAGGTTCTTCACTACAAGAAACATAATTTTTTTTTGTTCTTCGCCGATTTTGATGTACAGCTCGATTTTTCCCATGCATTGACACGTTTTTCCTTGGGCTGCTACCACCTTCATTCCTTCCACGCTATGCAGACGATATCTACGAAAGTGCTTCTTAAAAAATTCTTCTGCCAAACAGCTTCCTTGAGCGCCGGTATCCAACAGAGCTGTAGCGGGTACGTTGTTAATTAGTAACTGCAGTCTCGGTAATTCAATGTTTCTCACCATGACCGTATTTAGCTGTACTTCAGAGGGATTTTTCTTCTCCTCGGAACATTGCACCCCCTTCCCCGCAATATTCCTTAGTAGTTTAAATGCTTTGCGGGTGTTTTCTTCTGTTGCTGGCTTCTGCCTGGGGAGAATGATTTTCTTCCGTAGTTGGAATTATTTTGTTGGCGCTGTACTTGGCGCGGTTGACCGCTCGCATTTTGACTGGTACCAGTAGTTCTCGGCCATCGTCTGTTTCTTCCTTCGGCATTCTGGTTCCCCTGCAGCCGCTGTTCATACGATTGTCTCCGTTGATTTTCGGCCGCTCGCCGGCTCTCGAATTGTACGGCGAGTTCAAACAGCTTGTCCAGCGTTACGGGATTTCTTAGCTCCATGAAATCTTGTATCGATGGTAACAATCTGGGCAGGATTATCTGGATAATCTCCGGGTCCGGCCTCGTGCCATACAATAATTTAAAGACTTGTATTTTTCTCAAAATAAATTCCGATAGTTCATCCACCCGCTGTTGATACTTGCTAAACAACTCAGCTTCGAGTTTCGCACGGTCTTTAACCACAGGAAACGCTCTCAAAATTGCTAGTTTAAAATTCTCGTACGTGTAAGTCGGCGTTCCTGGTTCTCCCAGCAGACATTTTCCGATGCACTTATACCAGGTCGCTGCTTGGCCCCTCAATGCTCCTGTCGCTAATATGACCTTCTGATGTTCCGGAACTGGATACAGCAAAAAATGCGCTTCTAACTTTTCCAGGAATGTGTTCACAGGTCCTCTGGCATCAAAAACTACTGCCGGCTTCATGGCTGCTCTGATGGTTTCCACTATGAATCCAAATCCATCAGGCATTGCAGCTGGATTTTGGGATGTAGTAGGCATATTCCAACTTCCTTCCATCCTTTTAGTTGTTCGGGCGCCATTGTAAGGTTTCTCCTTCAATCTCTTGACCTTTTTCGTGAGCATAAACTGTGAAACCTTATGTGGAGGACAGTGAGCAGATCTAGGCTATGTCCTTTAGTGTTGCAGAAACTACAAAGTCAGAAGGAGGGTTTAAAAGTGACCCTTTAATTCAAATATTTACAACTCTTCAAATTGAGAGTAAGCCACTACTTGGGCTGAACTAAAATAATATTAAAATAAAGTGTGTTAACAAATTCAATTCCCTAACTTAAATTCTAGGTAGGACGGCGAGGGAAGCTTAACTCTTAGTGAAATGCAATTATGCGAATTTCACTAGCAAACACTGGTAATTGCAAATTGCCTATGAAGGCGAACTTTCAGCAGACAGAGGAAATCTTTTCGCGCACAGCCTTACGGCGATAAATCCAAGGCTCTGTCTTTCCCCTCGTTAACTCCTGCCTTTTAACTGCTAACAGATATATGCGATTTGCATAAATATCTCACTCGCGCTAAATTCGGGCAGCAACTGAAACTTTGAGAATTCGATAGGAAAGTTCAAACTAAAAATAATTTGGTTAATTAAAATAATGAATGCTACAACGTCACTTCTCCCCCCGGGTATGTATAAGAATATATGTGTACGAGCACAAAGTGCGCACTGCGAAAAAAAAATTGGGACAGTTCTATATCTTCCGTTCTACTAGGCGAATTGAATAATTTTGATTTGCATTTTTCATGCTTCGAAAGTGCGACTTAGGATATATAGTAGATTTACATACAGCACTGTTCTAACATAGATATTTCGACACAAAATCGAACTTTTACGAGTGTGGAATACTGAGTTTTTTTCAATATTTCGATTCTACGACTCTAGTTATTCTTAAATATTAAATTTCGTAAAATTTGTTGAGAAACTTGTAGAGACATTAGGTTATTTTGAAACAGAAAACATGAGAATCGAACAACAGACCTCACGGTTACGCGTCAGGCGTGCTGACCACTACAACGCGAAGGTATGCGGAGAAGGCGAAAGAAATACCTTATATACTCCCCCTTTTAAAGAGCGACTGGGGATCAGGGACCCAATCGCCAAATCCCGGTGATGGAGAATCATC
Source organism: Stegodyphus mimosarum (assembly GCA_000611955.2). NCBI lineage: Eukaryota > Metazoa > Arthropoda > Arachnida > Araneae > Eresidae > Stegodyphus > Stegodyphus mimosarum. Next base: position 794,628 of record KK112630.1, on the reverse strand, counting down.
ATCCACCACCATTTTAGTTCGGGCACCAGTGTAGAGACATTAGGTATTTACTTGGAAGCAAGATTTGTGAAAAATGAACAACGTCGTTGCCGGGAATCGAACCACGGACCTCTCGGTTACACTTCGAGCATGCTGACCACTACACCAGGAAGGCATGCGAAGAAGGCGGGAGAAATACCTTATCCAAAAACTTAAACTATAAACTTATCCAGAAATTAAAAATGATCTTAGCGCCCTTTTTCAGTTTTCCCCAAGAATAATTCACTTGGCGAAATTTTTAATTTATGGTAACCTATTTTCCTTTTCCTTTCTTTGTGGACGAGCAGAAAAAAGGGTGCGTTTTTCCGTCTTTCAAATAATTTTGATAAAGTGCATAAACAGAGCTGGCGTTATTAATGCTTATAACAAATATCCCAAATTCCAAAACACGCTGATATATAAATTCACGTAGATCTTGGGAAATTTTTAATAAAAACTCTAATTTTTGCATGTATGCCTAGAAATACACCTACGTTAATGTGATGATAAAAGTTTCATAGGTTATAATTCAAAAATATTTTGCAAAAAATTATAAAATTTACTAAAAAGTGCAAATTTTAAAAATAAATCAGAAAAATAGCTGCGAATTTTATTTAGATTGCACCTAAATTTTGAACTGTGAAGAAAGGATTCTAACAAGTTGAATAAAAAAGAGATATTAGTAAATATGTACCAGATTCAATTAACATTGAACTAAAATTTTGAGAGCTTATTTTTTAAAAGCTACTTATGCGATTTTTACAAAACTTGGCACTTTGGCATAATTTGAGTCGTAGAATTTAAATATGGAAAAAAACCAATATGTCATTTGAGAAAAAGTTCTATTTTGTATCAAAATATACTTACGTTAGAACAATGTTATATATAAATTTAATACATATTCTAAGTCGCGCTTTGGAGACATGAAAAACTCAAGTTAATATCGTCAAATAGGCCAGTATAGCGGAAGATATAGAACTGTCCTATATTTTTGTTCAGAGTGTGACTTTTTATTTTTAGTGAGATTAAAATATGTTTTTACTTAAATAACATTATTTTCATTTTAACTGTATAATTTTGCTTTAAGTAAAATGATGAAAATGTTAATAAAATTACCTCACCATAGCTCTCAAAAATTCGTATTGGTCTTATAAGCAGAATGAAAGCTGAATTATTCAAATTTTTAGTATAACCACGTGAATTTTGTTCGTTAATTCGCATAATCTGAGTTCTACTACGCTGCCATATGACGCTGTGAAAACCATTTTCCTCATTCGCTTCGTGAAGGCTAATGTCGCCATAGTTTTTGGTAGTAATAGGAAAAAGGAAACACAAAAGCATACACCATACCTTCACAACTTTTAACAATCGAGAAGAGAAGAAAAAAATCGCCTGCACATCTGCGCTTTCAGAGTTAGATGAAAAGTTACATAATTATAAAAATGCAAACGCAAGCATCATAAACAACATTCGAGAAATGCTGCTCCTATCGGAAGCAAACATCTGTTGTAGAATTTGAGTATTCGGAAACAAAGTTCTCAAATACTCTGCTCCTGAAAAATATAATGATTATTATTTCTTCCTTAACAAAAACCAAATTACAGAAAGACATGAAGCAAAAATATGAGACTTTTAACACGCAAATGGCTTACTTAGCAAAGCATGTGTTGTATTTTGATCGTTTGTAATAATAATGCAAGCAAAATAACGCTTTCCATCGTAAAACATTTTTACAGATAATCTTTAAAAGCTAACATTTTCCTCCTTCAGTTTGAAAGTACATTGATAGATAAACAGAGCAGGGCGCAGAACTGTAGAATAATTAAAAAGAAGAAACACTTACAGTCAAGCAACACTTGGAAAAGTCATATAACATTGCTAATATTGTAAATCTGTTATCTGTGCTGTAAAACTGTTTTATAATTAAAGCACAATCTAAAGGCTAATACTCAGAGACATCGTAACCTATTAGTGAATCATTCCTTTTCATAACTATCTGACTGAAAATACAAAAATATGTTGTTATTCTCAATGACTGGACAGTTGCAACTTAATGGGAATGGCCAATAACCATTGGTCATTTAGCTGCCTTATCTCAGATGACAATGCGCAGGGAATACTGAAAGGGTCGAAAGAATTATACCCGAGAAAAAGGAGAAGTTACTTCCCAATTTTGATGGAGAATATCCTGAAGGTTGAATCCGAGGGTCTTCAATCTCTTCCCCTAACACCAAAATTCACGACAAGAATTTCGGTTCGCCTATATTTTAAGTGCCCTCTTGCAGCACACATAATATGCACTTACAAACCTTCTCTTGGATTCGAACCCTGGCCCAGTGATACTGTAACCAGTGTATTAATAACTGTATTTATCAGTGCGACAAAACACAAAACGTCGAATTAAAATATAAATAAAGTTTATTAAATCATTCCTGAATGGCTGAAAGTACAACATAAACTAACATAGATTAATGAATTGAAAGATCGTAAAAAAATATTACAAAGATGCAGCTGCTTGTCCTGGAGTTAAATTTTAAGTATTTACGAAAGAAATTTCCAATCAAACCTAATCACCTTGTTGGTCTATATAACAGCTAAACAATTTAAATCAGCTTACCGACAGGACAGCTACTTTCAAATTTCCGGCTTTCTACGGATTTAATAATAGCTGGCTTTCAGTTTCAGCCAGAGATGATGCAAAAAGGCCCTAATGACCCACAGTTGAAGCTGAGCTTCTACTTTTAAATTTCACTGCATGCTTTCAAATTTACTTAATAGTTTGTTCTCTACGAAAGTTTTGATAGTGTCTAAAGAAGATAGTTTTAAGCGCAATCTGACTATTAGTTGAGCTTAACAATAAATGTCATAGCGCACCTGATCGTCTCTGGGGATACTCAGCATTGATATTTTGTTATAATTTTATAGCATCATAATACGAAGCATTAGCATGTGACGTATACACATGCACTTAAGTTTTTAACAATCGAAATCTTAGAAAAATATTATTGTTTTAAAAACGAAGAATTATATACAATTTTAATGCCATTTTTTACGACAGACCGTCATCGGCCCAGCGGTAAAGTCGCTAAACACTGGCAACGGTCCGAGAATCGAATCCAATCCTGTCGAACGGGTCGGCTACATGTGTGTGCTACATGGGGGCACCCAAATCATGCGGTGAGACGAAAGTTCTCTCGAGATGTTGGTGGTAGGGGAGGAGGGAGGGAGACCCTCCTACAGGTTCCCTCCGCGGTGCTCTACTTCAGAATTGAGGGCGGAATTGAGCAAAGTCTTACTGCCACCTATATGGTGCCCAAGGCTCTTGCCAACTGCAGGCGAAATCTTGAATGCTTGCCACGATGAATTTCGTGAGCTTACTCTTATTCAGACAAGCCAGATTATTAACAACAGCAAATATCCCTTTTTACAAAATATATTTGTTGGTCATCGTAAGAGCGGCTTCAGCGATATTTTGATTTATTAGTTAGATAACTCAAAAAATTTGTTACAAGACTATTGTTATTATAAGACTGTAGATTATTTCGAAATAAGAGAGGAGAAACATGAGCAAAGCCTTCGCCAGGACTCGAACCATGGACCTGTGGAATACGCATTCAGTGTGCTGATCACTACATCACGAAGGCATGCGAAGAAGGCGGGAGAAATACCTTATACATTCCCCCTTTTTTTAAAGAGCGACTGGAGTTCAGGGAACCTAATCGCCAAGTCCCGGTCGTGGAAAATCATCATCCATCAGCTTTTTTAGTTCGAGCGCCTGTGTAAAGACATTAGGTTATTTCGAAGCAAGAGAGGAGAAAAATGAGCAACGCCATCGCCGGGACTCAAACCACGGACCTCTGGAATACGCGCCCAGCTTGCTGACCACTACACCACGAAGGCAGGAGAAATACCTTATAAGATTATGTAGTTCTTCAACACTAAGCTAAAAATGCATAAAACATATGGTTACTAGAGATGACATTTTTAACTCTTATCCTTAGCTTAAAACAAAAGAAGAATTGTAATTTTTAAATCAAACCAGGAATAGAAAAATATCTGAATTATTGAAACTCTTTTGATGAAAATATTATCTTCAATTGCATGTATTGCAATAATTGAGACTTTCTGTATACTAAGTGCAAAACGTCTTCAGAGTTAGTGCATTATCATTGTTGAACGTTGAAAACATTAAAATGTAAATTTTATGAATCTGACGAAACTTGGAAATTTATTTGATACCTACGAATAGAACTAAGAATTATTTCAGAAAAGGAGTAGGTTTATCATCATTGAATATAGTATGAACTCATTATTATTCTCTGGAATTTACTAGAGTTTCTGCTTTCAGAATTTTTAGATTAATGGAGCTCGTTTCAACGTTTTAAATTCTGATATTTCTCGTTTCAGGTTAATCGGTATTCGTACGTTCAGGTTAAATACACGAGAAAACAGAAGGGAGACATTCCAAATGCAAAATTTACTCTTTTTAAGCAAATGTAGCATTTATTCTTAGCAAAAAATAAAAGTAGTACTTGGCTTGTCAAAAGAGAAAATTGTTAGCTGATGTAGCAATTTTAAATGTTTCATGCTTAACTTGCTTTGTTAGTTAAAAGAAACTTACAAAGTCATACATTCACTTGAGTATTTTGTCTATGAAGGAGAGAGTCGAACATATATATCAGGTCCGTGTAAAACACAGTTGTTGCTTAATAACGATTTAAGTATTCAAATTTTAAATAAAAGCCCGTAGAACTTTCATACTATGTTAAGATGCCAGCAGTTCAAGCCATTTTGGCTGTTTTTGTTTTCGTTATGAGAGTTTCCTTTTTTCCCAAATCAAATTTTTTTTGATATAAGTGGTTTAATGAATTCCTTTCTCTCAAATTGATCCGTCACATTCCATACGTTGTTTTGTTCAACCAACTCGCCATTCAGTTTCTAATCCACAAACTCAAATTCACTGCTATGTTGGCTTTTCTGGATCTGACGGCTGGAACAATGTGCAACGAGGTGTTATGATCAAGTTCTAGTGTTAGGTGGGAGAAGGTTTTATTTGAAGCCTGAAAGCTCTTTCTGGCAGAGAAAGAAACGTGAAAATTTCTCCCTGACATTAGGTTCCACGAGAAATTGCCAGTGTGATAAAACGTAGGGCCTGTCACATCAGCAACTCCAAGCTTCCTCTAAAAAATGAGATCGTGAAGAATTAGTCTGAAGAATTCACGAAACGTTTTTTAAGATCCAAAATATTGCTCAAAGCGCTGAGTTGCACTCAGTTCAATGAAAGGAGAAACAAACCAAAGGGTGACCAGATTTCTACTTTGCCAATGCCAGAGGTAACAGTGATCTGCTTTGCGTCCGAGTAACGCTTTGGTTAGGTTAGGTTATTTGAGTAACGCAAAACACACGACAGCTGTTTTCCTAAGGGAAAGGAATGCTTTTATGAAGGTTTTAAGGGAAACTGATTCATATTCACGAAGCAGAGAAATACATGAAAATATTCGAGAAAACGTTCCTGCAGTCAGCCCCATTCGCAGGGATTTGAGCTTGGAACAAACTACCAATGGTTAGCGATCTTACCGTTCGGTTCTTGGTGGGCTAGAGTCATACTGTCAATTGAAGATAGATACATAAAAGAATTCCAAGAAATATTTCTACTAACTTCAAGTTATATATATATATATATATAGATATGTATATATGTATGTGTGTGTAAATATTGTCAAATTAAATAAATAATTATTTAAACCCATTCCATATTCAAGATGGAGTAAGAAACTAGCAAAATATATAATAAAGTCCTGTGAAAAAAATACAAAATGTAAAATTAAGTATCCATCATTGTAAATTATTAGTAATATAAGTGCAAAAATATAATGTAGACACAAAAATGATAAAGTTTCTCATCAGTTCAACCCCTACAAAGGAGAGGGCACTTTGCCCAAATTCTTACGAATCAAAAAAAAAAAGAGTGCTAATATCCAAATAATTAAAAAAAGCATTAAAACCTTCCATTTGATTCAGATAACACAATTGAATTCGAGCAGGTAATTCTTTGAACAAATATACACACAATAGCAGTATACACAGCAGAAATAGAAAAAATACTTTTATCCTTAACAGTCGTTATTCGTACTATAAACTTGCTCAGCCCAGTAGAATAGGCTGATATGGAATCAAAAATTGCGTAAAATAATGAATAATTAAGTTCAAATAAATTAAGTAGTGTAATAAAAATGAAGTAGAACCTCTTCAAATATCAAATCCATATGCTTAAATCCATTATACCAACCCTGAAGACGATGTACTGAGAGATGTAAATTCTGTCTTTTTTTTGGGGGGGTACTACCTTTGTAATTTTTATATTACATTTTTTGCACCTTTTTAGATTTACGCAATTAATGATTTACAATGCTGGAGACGTTTATTTTATATCTGATATTTTTCCCATTTTTATTGCATATTTTGCCAACTCCTTACTCCAAGTTGAATATTACTGAGTTTAAATAATTATTTATTTAATTTATCAATATTATACAAGTTGTTGCAGCTTGCAGCGCATAATTTGGCAGTGGATTAGAAATTATTCATTTGTTTTGTATTTATTTATTATACATGTCATTTCGGTGCAGATGACTTGAAGATTTGATTTAAACAGTTGAATAGGTAAAAGGATGACACTCTAAAGATTAGCGTGGTCTTTAAACACATGATTTTATTTCTTAATTAACCGTGTTCACATATAATCACGGGTGCGATGTGCACAGGCACAGTTTTGAAAACTTGCATTATCCGACAATGGAGACAAAGCAGAGCGATGAGAAAGTATATGTTGTGGGGCTTTACTTTTTATTTCTTAATTCTAACTCATAACCCCACGAACACTTAACAAATGGATAATCGCTTAAGTGTGAACAGAACACGTAAGACTTGAGAAGGATTTAAAACCCTTTATTATTCAGTATATTTAAAATCAGTTCCGACTTGGAACTTTACAATAAAGCCGCCACTCGGGTTTGAACTTAAATACTAATAAATTGAACTAAAACTAGCTTAACTAAAGCTCTTATTGAATATAGCCGAAGCTATCAAAATCTAACTAGTTGACCCCTAAGTATTAATTGAATCGGCGAAGCCTGGCAAGGGCCTAGATATGGCCGAGCGTAGTAACATGAAATCAGACTCTCTCTCTCTCTTGAAGTCGCTTAAGTCACGACTTAAATAGTACTCATTCTCATTTGCATTATCTGCGTTTCTGAATTCACATTCTGGCAGGAAATTGTAAGCTGAAATTAGAATAAGATAGGAAAGCTACAAAACTTAAAATAACTGTTAGAAAACGTATAATAAACTTTACAATGTTACCAACAGCAAGCAAAACAGTAAAAAAGGTCTTACGCAGTATTAGCAGTGGTATTTATAGACAGAAATTTCTTCAATCTGATTGGCAGAGAGTTTACTTTATTACCGTATTGATTACATAAAAACGAAACGGATTAATTTTCAGATGGCGCACTTTAGATTTCTATATTAGTATATTTGTTTAGATAGGAAGAGACCTTAAAATTAGTAATTTTAAGTTTCGAATTTTTTATCTTACAACACGGGAAAATAAGAAGTGGAACGTTATAGCAATTAATGTGAGAGCTATTTATAAATTATTAAAAAATTAATCCGCTGTTTCATTAAAATGGAAACAACCTTGATTTCATTCAACGAAATAGGAAGTTTTATGAAAATTTAGTCCATAACTATTCATTATTATTTTCAGCAAATATGGAAATAGAAAACATTAGAAGATGTTACTTTTGTGAGAACATTTATAAAAGAGGAATCCCTTGTCTTTGAGGTGAGAAATAGGGTAAAATATAAGAAACCCTCCACGTACTCTTTATACTATTTCATACTTCCCATACTGTTTGCAGGGGAATGAGTATAATTATATATTTAAGTAAAGTTTTATAAAAATACGTTATGAATACACTTTAAAAAATTTTGGTCATTGTAAAAATTTCATTTTAAACATAATTTATTTCTTTATTTTTCACAATAGCAAAATGAATTTCGTTTTCAACAATAATGCTCATTTTTCTGTCCAGCCTTTTTTTATTCTCATTAGACTGGCTGACAGCAGTCAGTGCAGGTAATAAATCAACAAGAATCACGTATCTCTGAAATATTTTCTTAAAATATTTTGAAGAACAAAAAGCATGTCTTGCAGCATACCATGCTTAAATGTTCGGTTTGAAAATATTATGATAGTATAGTCACAATGTGATAGTATAGTCTATAGTACGATAGTATAGTCTATAGTACGATAGCATAGGCACAACGTGACGCCTCGGCTTCTGAAATTCACCGTATCTGAAAATTCCCAGAACTTGTTGCTTTTTGGAGAAGGAATATTTATTATATATATATATACGTAATATAAATACATGAATTTAGAGAAAATTAAATGATAACTCTGGCCTTATACATACTAAAAACTCTAATAAAATTGTACAATAATGTTACGAATCAGTAAAGGATATGCGAATATTCATTTATGTATGTATATCAGAAGTCTATTTATTAGTTTCCTTCAATATATACAGTATAATTTTCCAGAATAACGCAGATTGGCAGGTATTTAAATTTACAAAATGAAGCTTTGAAAATCGCATAAGTAAAGTATTATTTTTGCTTTCAAGGTAAGTTTACTTTCAGAATTTTATTCATTGGTTTATTTAAATTTCAAGTGGTGAAAAACTGTTTTCTTCTTTATTATCCCGCCAACCCGTTTTTTTCCGAGATACAAAGAGAAAATGATTCGAATTTATTAAAACCGACCCAACTGAAACCGAAATACATTTTAAAAAGAAGCCCGATGACGATAAATCAACTTGAAAATGCAGATTTATACTATATGATGCTCAGTTTGTAGGATATAAATATTTCTCTATTAATTTTCACTCCTACTGTTAACAACAGAGATGTCTAATAGAAGATGTTTTTAACAGTGTACATTTAATATTGTGGAACGAAATAATTCTTTCTTTAACTCTTTAAGATATAGTAAGATAAAAGAAATTATTTATATAATTTTAAAGTAAAAGTTTGCCACTTTGTGGTTATATATCTCTCATCTATAAGCTTCTTACGGTGGTGAAGCCGAGGGCTTCATTCCTTCTGAAAAGCCGTGAAAGTTTCAAAAATATTCATGGATTTTCGTAATCCGTCTAATGATGAGACTACGCTCTTACTCATAAAATGAATGTGATTCAGGTGGATAGAAATGTTTTGAAAATATATTAAAAAATTACAAATGACCTTTGAATTTCTTTATCTTAACATGAGAACAAATCTCCTAGTATACACACGGTTTTCCATGTTTTATCTCATTGCAGGTAAGTCTGAGCTCTTTGTACCCAAGTTTAACGATCGCTTATTTCGATTTCTAGCTCAGACGAGAAGAGTTCAGGATACTGCATAAAGCATTTTAAAGGTAAGTTTCAGATTTCTAAATTTATAACTGTTTTACATAAATATTAATATGTATGTCTGTAGATAAATTATTGTAAAGGAAACAAAATATTTGCACTTTCATATCTGAATAACTTAATTCCTTGTTATCATTTAACTGAATTTTGTTATTCTTCTTTCTTCTAGTTATCTCATTAAGTTATTCTTATTTCAGGTTGAGAGAAAGGTTGAGTCTGAAGATGCTGCAATCAAGTTTGCTTCTTTGTCACTACTTGCAATGCAGATGAGTAAATGTGAATGAAGGAATAAATTTTCTCGCCTGAAATTTTCAGCAAACAAAACCATTGATTGTTTGAATATCTCTTTGACTGTTTCACATCGATATACATTTGTAGTTTCTTTGAGCTACGTTTGGTTGCTACATTTACTTGGATCTCTTCATTTTACTTTATAGGCCTGCAGTTTTAGACTTGTATTAATTACTCGTATTGACTTGTATGTACAATGCAAAAAAAATAAAGTTTCTATTTTTAAAAAAATAAATTTCTGATCTTTTTTATTTCTATTTCTTAAGGATGAAAGCTTAAAATTACACGCCCTTTATGTACACTGCGCAAAAAAAAATTCTATGTCTCCCGTTCTACTGGGCCGATTGATGAAATTCAACTTGCGTTTTTCATGTCTCGAAAGCGCGACATAGGATATATATATATATATAGCATTCATCTAATATAGGTATTTTGACACAAAATCGCACTTTTACTGAAGTGGCATGCCAACTTTTTTCCATATATCGATTCTACTACTCAAATTAAGCCAAACTACCAAGTTTTGTAGAAATTGCACAAGTAGTTTTTAAAAAATTAGCTCCTTAATGTTAATTGAATATGGTATATATTTATTAATATCTCTCTTTTTATTAAACTTATTCGATTCTTCCTTTCACATTTCAAAATTTAGGGTCATTCCAAATAAAGTTCGCCCATTTTTTATGCTTTTTTTAAAATTTGTATTTTTGAATAATTTTTATAAATTTTTCGAAAAAAATTTTGAACTAAAACCTATAGAATTTTTACCATCATCTTAAAGCAGATGTATTTCTAAGCATACCTGCAAAAATCTAGAGTTTTTTTTATTCAAAATTTCCCAAGATATGCGTGAATATACATTTTGGCGCATTTAGAAGTTAGGTATATTTGTTATAAGCGATAATAACGCCAAATGTGGCCAAATGTTTTGTTAAAACTATTTAGAGTATAAAAGATGACCATTTTTCCGCTCATGTATAATGAAAAAAAGGGAAAGGAAAATAGGTTGCTATAAATTAAGTAGTTCGCCAAGCGAATTATTCTTGGTGCAAAATGAAAAAAAAATGCGCCAAGATAAATTTTTAAGCTTCTCCATAAATTTCTCACCAAAATTACAAAATTTAACATGTAGGCATAATTTTAATCGTAGAATTGAAATATGGAAAAAATATTGGCATGTTATTTCAGAAAAAGTCTGATTTTGTGACAAAATGCCTATGTTAAAATAATTTTATATATAAATCTAATATGTATCCTAAACGCACTTTCGAGACACGGAAAACACAATTTGAAATTCGTCAATCGGGCCAGTAGAACGGGAGATATAAACTTTTTTTTTCCCCCGCAGTGTACCTTGCATTTATTGCTCATCGTAAAAGGTTTAGATTCATGGCGGAGCTTTACTTTGGCATCATTAAATCACACGTGATGTATAAATGCCAATTTTATGAAGGGTTTATAAATAGCATTTTTGCGTCAATAAATGTGAAGTCCTCAAAAAATTTCATTTTTGAGAAATTTTAATTTTTTTTTTCATTTTTTGTGAACTATTAATCTAAAAAGTTATGGCATATTTTCAGCTTTAATTCGCAATTTATTGCTTTCCTCTTCTAAGCTTTTATGAAATTTTATTTAAAAAATAATAGCTGACAGCAGCCACTGCAGATCATAAATCAGCAAGAATCACAACTGTCTGAAATATTTTCTGAAAATATTTTGAAGAACAAAAAGCATGGCTTGCAGTTCCGCCTTAAATGTTAATATAAGTTATAATACATAGGAAATTTATGTAAAACTTAACTAAATACTCATTATAGACAGAAAGCAATTTTTACGAATTATTTTTGTCGTTCTTTTCAACAGCAATTTTTTAATGATTACCCTCGACTACTTAAGCTATTTTTTCATTATTAACAGCGAAGGGTGCTGTTCAAACCTGAATGATTCAATTTGTAGAGAAACTCGCACTTTATCAAAACGAAAGTTGTTACCAAGCTATGCAACATAAACTTTCAAATTAGAAACGTTCTGAGCAAAGTCTTTTCAAAACTTTTAAACGGCTGCATTACGCAACGTTAGGCTACTATCGACATAACATCCCCACACTTTGCTATATGTTGCCGCTACGCAAACATAAGATGTTTAATTTATGTTTCACGAACAGTGTTTACCAGTTTGTCTTTCGCATTTAATTAATTTGCAGCTGCTATATAAATTAAGCGATTTAAAAGTAACAAACGCCTTTTTTAACAGTTGTAATTAACAAAAGAAATTTCTAATGTTATTACGTAGCTTTTGCGGAAATTTTTGCTTTAGTTCGTGGACTCAAACTGTTACTTTCGTTTACTTTTTCAATAGCAACAAAACCCTGCTTATGAGAGTGAAAAGAAGGAGCGTTTCAAACCGATAAAATTCTCGGTAATATTTAATTGAGAGCCAAATAAGATTGTTAATGGTACATTTGTTTGAATCGTTGATTCTATTCAATGATTTCTTTTTTATTTTCAAAAATGAAGTTAATTTAGTTTTAGTAAAGATGATTTGCTTTACAAATATATGTGCCGTTAGCATAGATTAATAAAATACTTTTCTTACATAGAAAGTTATGTAGTAACTCGACTGCAAAATTTATCTGAAACTCTCCTAATCTCTCTGTATTCTGCATTTAATAAAGGTTAGCAATAATGATAAAATATGTTGCAATGTATATGCCGAAACAGTTTATGCTTCTTTATCTTTTTCACTATCAGGTAAACAACAACCAATTTTTTCTTAAATGGCAACATTAATGGCTGTATTATTTTTGTTTAATAAGAGGGAAAAAACGTGTAAGATTTCTTCTTGATTTGTATCTCAGCAAAATTCGATTTTTAGAATGGGAAATTTTTACAATAATTTCAAGTTTGTATATTCGACGAAGGTGTGAATAAATATTTTTCATTCCTGAAACAGAGATTTTGAATTTTCCGTGGACTTCTGCATTTTAAATTTAAATTACATCAGTTTTTAACACCGTGAAGCGTTAATTAAGCGTTAAGCTGAATCCCAGAGATCAGAATACAAGTTTGTTTTAAATTCCCTTGAATAAGGTTAGATTTTGATAGATTATTTTAAATTTAAGACATTTTGCAAAAGAATTGAAAAACAAAATTTGGAAGTTGTAAGCACGATTCAGAAAGTGGAGAATTTGTTTTAATATAAATTACAAATTTTGAGCAATAACTATGTACTTTCGTATGAATACCTTGCTGTCAACCAACATGCTGTCAGTGCTGTCGGCCACCTGCTGTCAATAATGTCGTTTACCATAACAGATAAGTGTGATAATAGGTTCAATGAACTTGTCATTTACATATAGGTCAGGAATAAGATCAAACAAAGTAAAATAAAGACAGTTCACAGTCATAAGTAACATAACTCCTCAGGAATATACCAGGGAAGAAAATATATTTGTTCCTTTATTTTAAGCAATATTTCTAATATAAATGTGAGGCACAGATTCCTAATTATTGTCATATCTGCCCTTTTTTTATTTGCTATTTTTTTAAAATTTTTTACTTTTAGTATTTTATAAACTTTCAGCAATTCCAAGCTTTACCTTTAAAAAACAACTTTAGATTTTGAAATTTTAAATGCTTTTTAGCACAAACTAAAAACCCATGCGAAACTATTTCAAATAAAATGAACTAAGGGAAGTTACGAAACTTTTTTGCATTCATTTAATTACAATGCAGAACGTCCAAACAAAATCTAAATAATACATCAATTTAATGGTAACTGAAGTAACAATTTAATGGCCTACGTTAAAATAATAGATATATGAGAAAGGGTTCAAAATGTGTTATACTGGAAGTAAAGGTAGAGTAACTGAATATCGCGAAGACTTAAATTCTACACGTGTTAAGATCAGAGACGGTTTAAGCAATTCTAGGTGGAACATGGGGACCGTCTAACATGCTACCCTTTAAAATTGCATTTTTAGGTAGTGTATAAGTTATTACCACTAACATTTTTATTTCGAAATTGTATTATATGCAGGCGCTTATGAAATATCTTTTGTACAATAACAATTTTCAAAATTATGAAGTTTTCATAGCCAAATAGAATACAAGTAAGAAAAAGTCTAATGCGACATCTTTTCTTGTATAATTACTCTCGTCCCTGTTTCAAAAGAAAACTGCTTTTTTTAAATTTATTTTTTTTAAATTAAAATCAGGGACTTGAGCAATATACCCTAAATATATAACTAACCTCTAAGCAATTTTTTTCTTATTGCCACTGGCGGGCACTAGCCATTATAGGCTTTGGCCACTACAAGGGCCGGAAGAGGTGGTCACTTTATTATGGAGGCGCCTAATAAGTGAGCCATCGTTGCCTCCTGTAAAGGGACAGACAATTTACATCAGTGCCTTTTGAAATCAGTGATTTGAACCCGGGCTCTTCGCTACAACAGTCAGAATCACAAACCACTTTCCTGTCTGGGCAGCTCCCCTAAACATATAACTAGTTCATTTAAATTTTAATAGCTTTTTTTCCAAATCTATTTACATGCAATCTTTAATAATGCATAGATTTTTATTTGTAAGTTTATAATTCCATGCATATGAATTAATTTATTGACATGAATAAGAATATTTTACCAGATTGCAAGACATAAAGAAAATCAAAATGATGTGATTTCTTTAAAACAAGCTAGATACCTCACTAAAACAGATGGGGTCTCTTTTAAAACTTTCTTTGAGATCTTCTGAGACATATATTCTTAAGCTCATATATTACGCAATTAATATGTTCAGTTCTAGCTTTCTATCTTATTTCAGAGAATGGTTTCAGCATCAGTTGCACATAACTAGCAAAATTGCTCAATGCTTCGTAATGCAGAAAATAAAGAATGTTATCTCTGGCCGGAACCATGCGTTAAATAGTTAGATTGACTTTTAATACTTAGATTTCATTTAAAGCAGTAAACTTTCGAACGAAGATGGAGATCGCTAAATGTGTAACATGAAGAAGGAAACAAATGTTCTCATAACTAGGTCAATTGAAATTTTTATTCTGGAATTATTAATACAAGATAAGGAGCTTTATCTTGACAACTTGGCAGCAGCAAAAATCTCATACATTTTGTTGCTTGGAAACGAAACTATTAGCGAAATAAAGAACAATAAAACTTATAATTTATCCATTTAATACTTTTTAAAGATAAAATTTTGCAAATTATCTTAACATTTATTTTTAGCTTTCAACGTGGTACATGATTCGTACCTGTTAGAAAATTATTCTAATGATTTTAAGTAACAGTGTTTTTCATACGTTTCAAAATATTTACATTCATAAAATATAGCTTAATTCTAAACTAGAGGAAAATTAACAATAATAATTAACTATTATTCATAAAATGTAAATCTTCGTTACAAAATAATTTACTACGAGATACACATATATATATATATATATTAATGCTGTAATTATACTAATATATATACTAGATATATGTATACATGCCAGACAGCTCAACATGTATTCATATCACGTTTACGTACTTTAAAATTTTATCTGTTCATCTAAACAAAAAGATAAAAGCATGTGGCACTATACAAAGACTAGTTAAAGTAATTTTCTTTATATTAGCAATACGCATAGGTAATTATTAAAAAGCAAATATTTTTGCTGCTTTGATTATTATTTTTCCATCCTCATCTAATCTAATTGGGTTGGATTATTTTATTATTTTTTGTTGATGTAATTACTAACTATCTCATTAAACATTATTTCATATCTTACAACTTTTTTATATTTTTAGTGAAGTAGTATAAAGGTTAAACAAAAATGAAAACACATGCCTTTTTTTAATAATTCTCTAATCTCAGAAGCTTGTTATCCATACGCTTAGTGCATAAATATTAATGCAGATCCTAATGTTTATGCATAAACTTGCTGACCACTTCATATCCCTCGCTCCAGATTATCGTGCGCTCTATTACTCTAATCCTGCATGTTATTAAACCTAATTATACAAGGTATCACTGCATAAATAATTCATAAAATGGCTTCATAAATGCTGTACATAAAACAGGAATGTCAGACAGAATATTAAATGTAATAAGAAAATTCTTGTTTTTAAAATAACGCCATCTAATCACCGTTTTTTAAAAAAGTATTTCACTAAAGCTGCCTATAATTGTTTTTCCTAGGTAATTAGATTTTATTTATTTCGTCAGGTATTCCTATTTATTTCATATTTAATTCAGTTCATCAATGTTTTCAAAATACGCATTTAAAATGAAATTCGTGTTATTAATTTTGTTGGTCTTGTTAGCACTTCCGTCACTGAGAAGATTAATGAATTTTCATTGTATTATGGAGACTGTAGATAGTTTCAACTTCTGTGATTTAAGAAAGAGAATGAAATAGGTTTCCGTATTTATTTATAGCTGTGCTCACAAAAGCTACCAATAGAAGAAGAAAAGATACCTTCAGGAATGAAACTTCTACAAGTTTACCTTAAACCCATGACATTTTGTTTAAATACAGGTAATAAAGTAATAAGGTACCGTAACGAAAACATTTATTTATTATTGATTAATTAACGTATTCGGAACATTATAATTAGTAGTAGTAAGCTATGTTTTGCTAAGAATTATTTAACTACCTGTTTTACAGTATAACCGCACCAGCATATCTCACTTTGCAGAGTAATGTAGAATTCTTTTGTATCCAGGAAATATGAGAAATCTCCGATGCCCTCGCCGCCGCGACTTAAACTCTGGATCTTCTGACTGCTAGCCGAAAGCGCTTTCCCCTTTCACCACGAAGGCGCGCGTTAAGGAGGGAGAAAAACCTTACAACATTGCCTATTAAAAATGGTACACATATATAAATCATTGCCTATTAAAAATGGTACAATATATAAATCTTCAGTCGAAAACTAAATTAACTAAATTTCTGTGTCTGGCATACTACCTATCAGAAATAATTGACAGTTAACAAATCTTGTGCCACAAGCTAAATTCCTTCATAGATAGTATCTAAATTTAATGTCGCTAATATGACACGACCTTTATGAGTCTGAAGTTCCTGCTCTATAACTATTAATGACATAACGAACATTTTGTAATTTTGTGAGCTCCTAAAATTAATGCTTAAGTCATCAAAGATGTATGGGATAATTCTACGCAGCTTGCGGAGTGAGCTCGGCAAATTCAAAGCCACAATTGAGATATATGTTAAAGTAAAAGAAAAGTCCCTACGAAAGTAAAGTCGAAAAAGCTATATTTCTGAAAGTTCTCCAGCAAAATGAAAATCACTCAAAATTTCATTCAGTATGGTTGGTTGCTGCATTTCTAAGAATTTGTTCAGGAAAATTTAGGGCGCTCTCTTCTGCAGAAAAGTACGTATTCTTGAGTGCCCCTGCCGTTCTAACCCTCGATCGATATACATCGTAAACATGTTGACATAGCTTCGGTTTCTTCTGCTCAAATGACACATTTAATTTGGCCCAACAAATAAAAAACCAGAAAAACTGTGCGGAGACTTGGGGACAACAATGTTTTGTTCGCTGCAGTGGATAATGCCTCGCTGGGAAATTTCTTGCTAGATATGTAAGTAGTCGATGTCTTGTCTGCTAAACCGTGTAATTTTGAATTCTAAAGAAGAAGTTTCTTTCGAGTTTTGTAATAAATTTTCAGGTAATACGGTAACCAGTTTTTTTCCTGTTTCTCCAATACTTGATCTGTCTTTATATTTCTCCTTTCTTATCTTTAATTGTTTAAGATTTAAATGCTTTACTGAGAATTTTATATTCTTCGTAATAAAGAGCTAGTACAAAATAATTCAGCAGTACGCACTTTATATTCTTCTCTAAATCCTCTACAGCAGTGCTTCTCAAAGATTTTGCAAGTGGGGTTATCAAAGTTTTTGCAAGTGGGCTTTTATAAATTAAAATATTCTGCGGACTACCGTTCTCTTGTCCCTTTCAAAAACAATGATTTTAGCATATGTTACTACCAGTAATTTAGGCTAAAAATGTTACTACCAGTAAACTGGGATTTTTAAAAAATACAGGTCATCAGAATTCATTTAGTTTTGTATTAGTATTAAGTCAACAAGCTGATAAAAGAAAAGTTATATTTGTTTTTAATAATTCATGGGTATTAAAGTTGGGATAATCTTTATCTTATTAACAAAAAATTAAATAAATGTCGGTACTCATATTAATGAGATAGATGAGTCTGACGATTCTCGCATAGCTGTTTTATGTTTGAAGATATGTTGGTAAGCAGCACCACGGTCATAGTGCTTTAAATCTCTGTTTTATTGCTAAGGCTAAATTTCATAAAATGTTAGACTTAGAAAAAAAATTATAAACGTTTTCCATGTGTATTTTCCAGACTCTGAGATTTTCAACTATACTTTGGTATGCGCAGTAAATTTAAAAAAAAATTGGGGGAAAGGGGGAACTCAAGGGCAGGCTTCGAGAACTAATTGTGATCCACGGATCACAGATTGAGATTCCCTGCTCTATTACATTGAAGCTTCTGTAACATCTAGTATGTGATCATTAGTATATTTGATACGAAAATTATGCTAAAATGTAAATAATTTTTGGTAAGTAATATTTTTCGTTACATAACTTTCATATCAAAGAAAATTACTTTTGGGCTTAAATGTGAAAATGTGTTCATTGTCATAAACGTATTTCACCTTTTTTTGGAGGGATGCGGGATTTCAGCAATTTCCCATACATTGCACGTCAAAATTTCCTTAAAAATATAAGCATATTATGACGTATATATGCGTTAACATGGCATAGCTTCCGTTTGTTTTTCCTTATTTGCTCTTAAAACTAATTTTATTCCTTAAGCCTTTCAAAGGACCAAAAGGTTATAGTATTTTAAACTCTTGTTTAATTACTATAAACTCTTTATCTGTTAATTATACATATCGGACTTCAGTTTATTGGTAATAGAAGGTATAATCCAGGCATAATTAGTTATCATTATTTATTCAATTATAAAGAAGGGGTAAAAAATGTAAAAATAAATTTTGCGATTGAAACATAAAAAACCTAAGGGATGTTTCTAAAATTATAATTCGAATCATATGTACTAGCATATATTTTTTATCTTTCTTGGACCAATGGCCTTTTTTTATCTTTTTAGACTGATAACAAATATTCTTGTTTAACTCTATATATAATGTCTCAATATGTTGGTAGCAGGGGACGAGTTTTACGACAGCCTTGGATTCCAACCTTCAAGTTGCTCTCTGTCAAAACTGGTGTTTGGGTTGATAACTGCTGAGTACTTTAACTAAATTGAATAAACATAATCCACCAAACTGATTGATATACCTTTTATTTTATATTTTTATAACTCTATCTAATATTTCTCTAGTTTAAAAAAATGATATATTTATATTTCTCGTCTGCAGTTTTATGTTAACTTTGTTTCTCGGGTAACTTTTTCTCATTTCTTTACAAAATGAGGATTTTTCAACTTTTAGAGGGAAAAATATCGTAAGAAACTTATGAATAAGCCAAAATAATGAAGTTTTTGATAACTTTCAAAATGCTAGAAGAAAGTTGTGCGAATTATTTATACAGGGTGATTCAGAACTAATGGAACAAACTTTAGGAAGAGCAACAGCACACTACAATAAGCATTTTTTGTGTAGTAATCTATGGGTGAAAGTGGCGCGTTGATGCACAGATTCAAGATATGAGACTCGAAAGGAAACTCCTCTTTTTATTCTAATTCTTTACACATCATCTTTGGCAAGTACCTTTTATAGCATCAAAATAGCTTCCAGAAAAATAAATAAATAAACATCAGTCACATAAAGGCTAAGCCACTGAAAGTTTAAGGCAGTGAAAATCTCCTTTGATCCTCCAAGCATGTATTATTGTTGGTGGATTCTTTTAAGTTCTTTAGTTTAAGCCATGAGCTCAGGATCACCCTGTATACTGATGAGTTTTGCTATATATTAATGACGATTATTTACCTTGAAATTATATTTGACCGAAAACTAATGCATTGTTTTCTTGTTTCTAAAAAGACTAAAGATCCGGAAAACTTCAGTTTGGAATTAATTATGTATTTCTGAATCACTTCCGATTATATTTTTCTACTATAATATTGAGAAGAAATTTTCCTTATTATTGGGATCAGTTATTTCAGTTTATTGTAATTCCTTATAAGTGAAATAGTTTTAAAAATTTATTTGGCAGTTTGAACAACATCAATTATCACTTAATAGTGACATATAAGTTTTTATGCTACCATCTATATGCTGTCGTTGTGACTACTCTCGCTTGTCTGATATCAACGCAAACCCACAAAATTCATCATTGCAAAGAAGCAAGCTTGCGTCTGTCGTTGGCAAGAACCTTGGGCACCATCCAGATGACAGTACTCAGATCCACCCACCATTTTGAAAGAACGCACCCCGGGAGAACTGGTCCGACTGTCTCCCACCCCTCTTCCTCGACCACGAAACTCTGGAGAGGACTTTCAGATTGCCGCATATTTACAGTATCCTCATGTCGCACAGATACTATACATTTACAAACATCCATGCCTTCTCCGGAATTCGAACCCGGGCCCTTCGGTACGGCAGTCAGTATCACTAACCACTATCCCGATTGGTAATCACTATACCCGGCAACCACTATACCATTCGTTTTTAATATATTTTTTATCTTAATTCATATAACTTTTCTGTTAAAATTCTTTTGCTTCAATTATCAGGACATCTGCAGATTCTAGTTGATTTCGGAAACATAACTATAGTCCTGAGTAGGAACAGGGAGCTTACTGAAAGCTATGTTCGTGCGTGTGTAGAAGATACAACAAAGAGGGTGCAAATTACCCTTTATTTGCTTATCAATTTTACATACGTTCCCGTACTTCGGGATACAAAGATCAACCACTTGTGGTCTGAACGTAAAAGAATATAAGACTACTAACTAACTAAAATTTAAATAAGAGCTAACTTTTAAATATGTTACACAGATGAGTAGCACTAAGACTGGCCTTTTAAATTATTACGTTTATAGTATGCACACGGCGAAAAACTACAATACGTCTTTAACTTTCAAGAGGGTTAACCTCTGGCCTTAAAGGCGGGCAGTAACTGATGGCAAGCTCGCGTGAAGACTCGTAGCAAGAAAGCTCTCTCTCCTTCCTTCTTCTACTTAACAAAAGGCCACAACTTAAATACTTAAGCGTTAGCAAGTACAATTTGCATAAACGTATTCACGCGTTAATTCTAGAAGTGGAAAATAAGAGCTGATAGTAAAGTTTTAAAATAAAATAAACGTTAGTGAACTTAAAATCCTTACACAATCACATTATGAATTCTTTTAGAAAAATTCTTTTTAAGTTACTTTTAGGTAGGCAACAGGAATAATGCATTTATATTCGCATATGGTTGAATTTTTATATATAATAACTTAAATTTGCTTGTCTTAAATTTAATCATAGCTACCTGAAAATAATAAAATCAGATGCATACAGAATATATATTTCACTTCCTTGTTCGTACGATAATTGCGAAACATTCATCAACTTCTGTTAAACACGAGGTTAGTGTCATCAGCCTCAAACAGCACTTTTAACACTACTGTTAGCAGTAGCTTATAATTCACGACATAAAATTATGTGACTTACATTCAAATTGAGTTGTAAATCTACTTTTAATATGCCTTTCCAAATTAGCCGTCAGCCATAACTGCATAGGTTAGTGCATGTGGAAAAATGATTAATAAGAACAAAACGAATTACTTTTAATACGTAAAAAACTTCGTAAAAATATTAGCACTTTAGTTGTATATTTCTTCTTTATTAAACCACACATCTTCTCTTGCCAGAAAAAATTAATAACTTTTGTTCAGAGTTTTCTTTGAAAACCTGTACATGTAACTTGATCTGGGAAAGAAGTGTTCTTCCTAGCAGGAGATTACCTAAGCATATATGTGTATGTCTTCCAAATACGAGATATCGAACATTTCTGTTATTCTTTTTGGGGTTGTAAAAGAATTATGTTTTCTTTTCGAAATAATGTGTTCTCAAATATTTTTTCTTTTCCAGCGCTCAGTCGTCTAAAGGGCCGAAAACGTATGTGGTTCGTATTGGATGAAAACAAATGCAGACTTCTGTACTATAAAAGTGAAAGTGATGCCCGGTCCAAAGACCCCCTTGGGGTTATCGACATTAGAGGTTCTGCCATTTCACTCGCTTTGGAGGAGGACAACCAGTTCGTTGTACAGTAAGTGAACTTTTACGTGTTTCTGTATCATTATATTAGGAAATTATATTATTTTTATCGCTAGTCAAAACTTCCTATAAAACTTATCCAAATTAGATAAATGTTTTTAATAAACTCAACTTTTTGAACACTGGGAAAGAACCAAAAATTTATATTTGCATAATAAACTGTAAAAGAAAGCAAAAATCTGCGTACTCAATTGAGGGCCTAGGGTTCTGAATTTTGAATTAAGTATATCTCAACATTTGAGTCAGATTTGTGTTGAGTAAAACTAATTTTTATGCAGATGTAGTTACACGTGCAACACACAAGACTACACATTCAAAATAATCGTCGAGCGATTTATTAATATGTTAATGTATTAAAACACATATGTAAACGTAACACATCTCGGTAAATTAAGTGGCCTACGTTTTAAATGTAAGTGACGCATATGTATGAATAAATGAAATTATAAGCATATGCTAAACTGTGTATTAAATTAATAAAAGTAAAAAAAAGTAAATAAGGTTTTTTTTAAATTAATACTGGGAGCAAAACAAACATTTTTAAGCAAGCGGCCTGATATGCAGCTTGTGACAAGATGACGAAACGTTAGATTAAAATTCTGAAATTAAATCTCCGAAAGCAATTTTGTCCCAGCGCAAAATTTAATGAGGCATTTAAAATGTGCCATGCGTTTTTGTTCCGTTGTGTTACTGCAAAAAATGTAGCGAAACACTGGTAGAACGAGCTAAATATTAAGCGTTAGGAAGAGTAAAAAGAAAACTCCAATGCTTTTTCAAAAAAACTTATAAATGGATTTTGTAATAATAAAATTCGGATTTTTTTTCCTTTTGACGAGAGCATTAAAGAAAGAAATCGTAACTGCATTTTAAACAAAAGACGCAAAATTGGGCTACATGTAGAAAACTACCTCGGTTTTTGATGTTCTGTGTACGAGCTCCATGCAGCAATCCTTATATTCCAAAAACATATTTAATTACATAATTTGTTAGAATGTTGCATAAAATATTTAAATAAAACCCACTGGACTGATTTCTTCTTTCTAAAATCACATACTGTATGCGTCATTTATGTAATGGTAAGTTTAACAGTTCTTAAATGTTGCTATATTGGCTACACTAACACGTTTTTCTCCCTCTCATAAGATTATTTTATTATAAATAACCTGTTACTGTTGTATATATACTGCAATGGGTTCTAGGGAGTCTCCAGAAACCTTCATGTAATTATTATAAGTTAGGTTTTAAACAGTTGGTTTACATTCAGTTGCACTAGAGTTATTGAGACTTGGAAATTAAAAAGAAAAAAAACGTTTTCAATAACAGTAATCTACATCGCCATTCGCCAAACGGAGATTTCGTTTCCTAATCGAAAACGAGACTTCATTTTCTAGTCGAAACAGAGAATTCTTTTTTTTTTTACTTCGCAGAGGTTTATCTCCTAAGTGCAAAACCTAGACTAGACTGCAACAAAATTTTGTCTGCAATGTAATGCTAGTTTATCATCAGTATTTGTAATTTATCTGCAAAGAACGTCAGTAATAAGTCAGCAGTTTTTAAAAAGTTATTTTATTATCAGTTGTTGTTTACGGTACAGCTTTTGAGTACTATTTTGCAAAGAAGAGCTCAGAACTTTTTTATAGTTTTAAAGTACGAGCATTGTTCTAGTTGTGGCAAATGAAAATGTAGAAAAAACTAAAAAATAACAAAAACCGTTTTTTAATTTTTTACAAATTACAAATGACTGCTCTGATCAGTAGTGATAAGAAACCTGGAGCTCATTATAGCTCTTATTTACGTATAGTCAATGAAGGTCTGATATATTCGAAAATAAATGAGTAATTAACATGAAATAGGGGAAGTTCCTTTTTTTATTTACTTAATAACATTTAAAAGTCTTACCATTAAACGCTCCTAGGTATTCAAAGCTCCTTCATTAATTGGTGGTATAGCTAGCATGGAATTACAACTCCAATTAATTGTACTTCATTTTTTGGATTCTATTCACTCATTTAGCTAAATGTTTTCACTCGTGTTCGGGTACGGCTATTTATTGCACAGACTACTTTAATCTTTATAGCAATTTAGACATGAACCTTTCTGTTTTTGATTTACGCAGGATAAGATCGAATTGCTCTCCTAAAAGGTGAAATCGGTCTTTCCAAACATGTCAATAGGTGAAGGAACCAATCTTTGGCAGAGAGATATATTGAGCAGTCTTCATTTTATCTCTTAACAGTATGCGGTCTACCTGCTATAAAAGTAGTGACGCAGTCCTAGATCGTGGCAGTAAGTGATCGTGACACTCTGGACACAGCCGTAGGGTTTCAATCTCTCATTTTGTCGACGCTGTGTAAATATCGCTCATTTACTTGGTGTCAACGACAACATTTCGTATTTCGAATTACTTTAGGCAACTGGTCTGCTATTTATAGCCCACCCGGAAACAGTTACTGAATTAGATACTCTCCCTTACTTTTCATTTTCTTAGAGAAATCAAAGCGGTCTGTTAGTCTGAATCTACCAACACTGTGGTCATTTCGCAGTATAGTTTTAAGAGATTTTTTTTCGTTCTTATTTTCCAGTCTGGTATTCATATTAAACTAGCTCACTAGAGGGCAGAGACCTGTAACAAAAGCCTAGAAACAAGCCTGTGAGTAGTTCGCCACGCTTTCGAGACAAAAAAAAAGTGACAGTTCTGTATCTCCCGTTCTACTGGGCCAATTGACGAAACTCAACTTGCGTTTTTCATGTCTGGAAAGCACGACTCAGGATATATAGAATTGTTTTAACATATGTATTTTGACACAAAATCGGACTTTTTCTGAAATGACATTTTTTTTTATTTCGATTCTACGACTTAAATTATACGGAACTGCCAATTTTTGTAAAAATCGCATGGGTAGTTTTTAAAAAATTAGCACCCAAAATTTTAGCTCTTTAATGTTAATTAAATTTCATATATATTTATTAATATCGCCTTATTATTAAATTTACTTAATTCCTTCTTCAAGAATTCGAAATTGAGGTTTAATCCAAATATAACTCGCCCGTTTTGTATGATTTATTTTTAAAATTTGTATTTTTAAATATTTTTCCAAATATTTTTGTATTATAACCTACAAAATTTTTAATATCGTCTTAAGGTAGATGTATTTCTAGTAACACTTGCAAAAAAATTAGAGTTTTCATTCAAAATTTCCTAAGATATAAAGGAATTTACATATTAGTGCGTTTTGAAATTTGGCATATTCGTTACAAGCTATAATAAAGCCAAATGTGGTTTACACACTTTGTTAAAATTATTTGAAACTAATGAACGTGACCTTTTTTCCGCTCGTGTACAATGAAAAAAATGAAAGGAAAATAAGTTGATTTCACAAAATTTAATATTTAGGCATAATTTGAAGCGTAGAATCAAAATATGGAAAGAAAACATTTTATGTTATTTCATAAGTCCAATTTTGTGTCAAAACACCGCTATTAGAACAATGCTATATATAAATCTAATGTATATCCTAAATAGTGCTTTCGAGACATGCAAATTGCAATTTGAATTTTGTCAATCGGCCCCATAGTACGGGAGATACAGGACTGTCCTTTTTTTTCGCAGTGTACATTTCTGTTAGAAAGTCTTTCACGATTGCATTCCCCTTTCTAAAGAGACAGCTTTCGCTCTACGTATTTTGCCGTAATCAACTACGTCGTTGCGATCCACCCTAATGCATCTACTAATATCGAGTGATAACAGCCACAATGCACTGCATTTTCATGAAGTCGTATTTTCTTCATTTTGTTGCGTAGTATTTATAAAACTTTTAATTTTTACTAAGGAAAAAAATTCAGAAGTGTTGCATAGCTTACTTTTATAGCTCTTCAGCTGCTGAACAACAATCTCAGGTGATTTATATTGACGGGAACAAGATGTTAGATACAGATTAAGCTGAAATATATTCAACTTTATTTGTCCTTTTTAGTTTCCGAGTTTTGATTTTCTTTTCATAATTTTTAAAGTAATGAAGTTGACACATTAAAGCAGTAATAAAAGTTTTACAATATCTTCCTGAAATGGTGCACTTTTTTTTACGTTTGAAATCTGTTTCTATTACTTTTCAAATTCGGCGCTATTTGGAAAACAGTGTTTATATGGAGAACACAACAGCACAGAACATATGCGCCAATCTGATTTAAACTCATATGTAAATTCTTCACATGGTAATGAATGCTTATGTTTAATTTTTGGGGTACGGAATGCCCAAAAGCGGTCGGTCATTTAGCCGTCTCATCAACGCGAACATTGCCCAAGGTGCCTCACAAAAGGCAATCGATTATACATCCTCAAAACCTCAACAGAAGTAAAGGGAATTATTTCTATATCTGGATTCTATATCTTCCTTTTACATATCATTATACATTTCCTTTTCTATATCTTCCTTTTACAAGTCGTGGAATGGTTTTAAACAACCTTTTTATTTAAACAGAATTTAGAACATAAATGCACTTTCTTGTCAACCATAGCTCATGATGATGTAACTGGAAGAAGCAATCAAATTCAAATTGGAACGTAGACAAGTATTCAAAGACTACATAATTTAAATCTAACTCTAAACTGGCTCAGTAGTTCAATATTGGCCGAGAACAACGCAAAGCCAAAATTATAACTATTTTAATAGCCAAAATTATAATTATTTTAATAATTATAATTTTTGCTTTGCGTTGTTTTAGATATAAAGAATTTCGGGGATATTTTTAGTATTTCGTTGCTTGCTTCCTTTTTGCAAGATATTTCGCCCTTGAAGAGGAAAGATGATTGTCCCCGAAATTGACAGAGCAGGAACTAAATGTAACGTGCACGCGCAAGCCGGAACCACGCTCTTTTCTAAAATCCAAAAACCTCAGATTAAATACTAGCTAACTCATTTATATTCTAGTGAAGAAAACGGAAAGGATAAGTTACAGTAAAGATCCAAATCATAAAAACCTGGTTAATTTAAATAATGATAACCGTACAATGTTAATAAGATTTTAAGTTAATAGCATATTTTAAGAGAAAAAATTATAGTTGGCAAAGGTTTATTTTAAAGAAATCATAATAACACGAATTCAAAGTTTCTGAGAACAAATATTACTTTGAAACCAAGACGGAATTAAATGAAATTCTATTTCTCCCTGTTCTTTCTTTATATCTAAAACTAAGATTTCCCTTTCTTTACTTCCTTTTACAAGATCATGAAATTTCAAGTCCGTAAATCATTTTAGGAAGCTAGATATATAAATAAAATTTTGAGGCAAGGTTTGTTTATTTCAATTCCTACGCCTTAATTTTCCGAGATATTTGCGAGGTTTACTATCAGAATAAGCTTTCTTTAAAGAAAAAAACCGTATAAATTATATGCGATGCAAATATTCTATGCTAGGTAATTTTTCTTATGGAGTATTCGCTGTAATATAGCCAACATCCAGAAATTTTATTCCTAAAGGCCGAAAACGTATTTACAAACTCCTTTTTCTTTCTAGTGCAATTTCTTGTTAAGTCTTAAATTTCCTTTGCAATAAATTTTACACATTGAATAACATAATTGCTCTAAGACAACTGCTTGTATTTCTGAAGAAAATATTACATTTCCCTTCATATTCTATAAACTTTTAAAGAGTAAAACTATGCTTTTTCTCCGGTTCCAGGGATTAAAAGTTGTTAGAGCTTTGCCATCTCTCGAAATTTCTCAAATGTTACCACTCATCTGCAAGGTAAATTTTGTGCGATTTGCATTGTCATTTGCTTTTTAAGTTTTAAGCGAAAGAAGATTAACGTGCCTTGATTTTTTTCCTGTAATTTCCTAGCATAAAAAGAAAACGCTTATTGAGATTGCAGTCATGGAAGGGCGAAAAACCTTTTCGAGGCGAGCGGGGGGGATGATCACTCTGGTGAGCAGAAAAAAATAATGTAAAATTAGGCAAACAAATTACCTTATATTGCATGTATTTTTGAACGATAATTTTTTGTTTTATGTCCGTTGCCTCCTCAACCGATAGAGTTTTATTTAAAATCTACATAGTCTAATATTTTAACGTTTTCATTAAAGTATGTCTCATCCATTTAGATATTATTAAGTTATAGTTACTGCAAAGATTATTAAGTTAAATTATAAATTATGTTAAATTATAAATTATTAAGTTAAGATTATTTAGTTACTACAAAAATAATAAAAATGACAAAGGAAAACACCCATTTTCGAGATAAATAAGTATAATATTCTTTCAAATTTTAATTCAAATTGACATATTTATTTTAAATCCCGAAAATTCTCATTCTTCTTATTAGGACGTAATCATTGCAAAAAAGTTTTAAAATGAATAAAAAAGTAAAATCGCGCCTGTGTTCGGAAAAGTATAAGGAAGCTTAATCTTTTGAATAAATCATTTTTCAATATTCAGACAATAAAATTTAGATTTATCTATTTCTCATTCTTGGCCTCAGTGAGGCCAAGGACAGATTTATCTCAAACGCATCTGCATCTTCCCATGCTCCGAATTTAATCCTCATCATGTGTTTTGTATACCTTCTTGAATAGATCTCAGCTCATGTGTAATCTTCAGTGTAATGAGCTTGACCATGAGACGTGATCAAACGGAGTATAGAAATCTTACATACTGGGGGAGTGAGAAATTCCCATCTGCAAGTCAAACAGAGGATAAAAAATTGCTTTTCCCTTTGAATATCATATTCAGTTGATTACGTGAATATTATTAGCTCTGCGAAATATCTGAAGTTTATTAGTTATAAGACAGAAAATGCAGATGAAGATACTGAAAATGAAATTATAAAATAATAGGCATCTCTTTCTAGAATCACTTTCCAGGCTGCAATTTTGTATTATCTGTTTAGGAAAATGTAGCTTGAGTTACTTCTCAGTACCAATTACTTCTGAAAGAACCAGGATGTACTTACTTATTCTAGTAAATTATGTCACACCTAAGGAACAATCAAATATCGCCGCAGTCAAACATTTTTACTCTTGATCTTCTCTGCCATGAATGTACTGTGAAAATGCAAAATCCTGGCACAGATAGTTGCATAAAGACAAATCTGTATCATATAGCAATGTAGTACTGGAAATTTCATCTTTATGTGTTCGTGTGCATAGAGGCTGAGAAAGAAAAAAACATCATAGTGTAAAGTCATTAGGTTTTTTTTGGAAACAGGAGACATAAAAAATGTGCAATGCCCTCGCCGGGATTCAAACCTAGACCTCTCGAATACGCGCCGAGTGTGCTACCGTTACATCATGAAAGCCTGCTGGAAAGGGAGAGAAAATACCTTATAACGGAGCAAGACAAAAGGGCTTTTCTTACTCTCAAGATATTTTTTAAATACATCGAGGTTATAAAGGGTGTTAAAAGTTGCGACAATGAACCATGCGTGACATCATCGGGACATAGTCCAGTATGTTAAGGTTGGCGATGTTGCAGGCTCATGAATCGAATCTACGATCGTCCATTGATCTCCATATGTCATGTTTCCGTGATGACAAACACTTGAAAATGGCATTCCTCGTCTCGCCTTGCTTTGTCAATCTGATATATATTCGGGAAGCCTACCTCTTTTAGAAGTGTATACACGTTTAACTGAATTTCCTTGTGTAAAGCAGAAGCTCTTAATCTTTATGAATTCAAGAAGTTCTTTAACATGATGAGCATTTAGATATACTCTTAAAGATTAATTTTCGTGTTTTTTTAGTAAAGTTTTCATAATGAAACTAATAAATAAATAAATATTTAAGTTAGAAAACTGACTAGCGGAATCTCGACCATTAATTTTCTCGCCCCAGAGGTCCATGGACTATTGTTTAAAAATATTGATACAAAGATTATAGATAATTTACAGAACATCCTAGCGTAATTTGCAATGCAAGTATTTGAAACAAGGATTGTTACTCTTTTGTAGTCTGTTTTTCCGCTGAGTTTTATTCATGAATCCAGTAGCAAGACCTAAATACATAAATTGACGAAACATTGCATCCAGTAGCGAGGTTCTAGCAGGAAGCTAAGAAGTAATTAGCGATCTTAATAAAGCGTTCTTTCATATTATGGAAATAATGCTCAGAATTAAAAGAAAAGAAACGTTGTAATATGTAATATTATATAATGTAAGCGTAAACCCTGTATGTAAGAAAATTGTTAGAGATTAGCTTCACATTGTTAGAGATGTGAAGGGAAATTAAATGCATTAGCAGCAGAATTCATTACGAAATCAGTAAGAGACTCGTTTCGCAAGTAAATAGTGCTCTTTCTTCAGCCAATTGGTAGATAACTGAAGACTTTGTTGAAAACTACCATTTTCCAAGGAAGTGAAAGCGCTCTGACTCACGAAAGAGGTCATCTTTAACGAACTCACATTGTGTACTACTATAAACTTGTCGTTAATTTATTTGATTTCATTTTATTTGTTGGTGTGCTAACCGTAGCAATTTCGCTATACGCCGTTTCTAAAAAATTGCGTCTTTAAATATATCTGTGACGATTAGTCGTAGATCCATGGCTACAATTAAAGAAATGAAACAAATACAAGAGATTCTCAGACTAAATATTTTTGTTCTGAGGCATTTTTCAGTAAAACTACGAAATTTAAATTTATCCTCGTACTAGGCACTTCCTAAAGAAAAATGTTCTCCGGAAATTAGAGCCAAACTAATTCATATTTTACCATCAAAATTACTCGAGATATCATGAGTTAAAATTTCGGGATATCCTATGCAAATATTTCTGAAGACAAGCTACACATGAAAGTTTTTGAATGCATGGTTCTAAAAACCTGAAGTTTAAAAGATTTTCCTATCTTAAGATAGGATTCTTTATGTTCATTAACTAATTGTCTATTGTTTTTGGCTTTATTGTCACATTGATGCAAATTAAATTTATTTAAGGACGTTCTCGAATTCAAGAGAACTTTTGTGCCAGCTATCGCTGACGGCTCTATACTATTTCCCGCAATGTCTGAATTACTTGAATTGGCTTTAGCCTTGCTAACCCCAATTGCTCGCGTAAGTTGAAGACCTTAGCCAAAATTTGTAGGTTCCATTTGTCTTAAAAATCTCATATTACAATGCTATAAATTTTGATTTAAGCTTTATTTCATTCACGCAAGTTGCTAACTTAAATTTTTGTTATTACACACGTTGTGTATTGTTATGCTGAAGTTTTATTGTAAACCTTCCTCTGTGTTAAGTTTTCTGAGAGATTAAGACGGAACGATAAGTCACCTTACTGTCTTCACGGATCCAGAGATTAGCATTTAAAGTAGTTTAGTTCCGAACAATATTATGTGACCAAAATTACAGCTTGGAAGCTTACATCATTATATTCAAATCTGAAAATGTGGTAGTTCTTCAAGGAAAGTTTAGTTGTTCTGTAGTTTTGCAACATCCTGTATATATAAATATTAAATAGAAAAATGGAAAAAAAATCCTGAAATTTTTAAAACAATTGATGATGCACCGACTGTTGCTACAAAAACTGTAATTATGTAAACAGATTTGTTTATAATCTTTTACATAATTACACATGTAAACCTCTCATGACTGGCTAGCCCAGGAAGCAAAAGCACCGAAAGAAACCCCATTAAGATCAATGGGAAATGCAAACTGAAAGAAATAAATGTAGCGATTAAGAAAAACTGAATCCGAATGCTATTCGTACCCAAACTACCACTTTTCTGAACTCATTTCTGAATGAAATTCTTAACTTTGTGTTTTAAATCTGAAAATTCTAAAATTTTGTGCATTTTGTTAAACTAATAATTTATAATTCATAAAAATTATATGAACAGGTTAGTTTCTGGTTATGAATTTTTGTAAATTATTAATTATCAGTTTAAAAGAGGGCAGGCTTGTTTGTAATTATGATATAAAATTTACGCAAATTTTAGAATCTTCAAAATTTATTCTCAAAGTTATAAAATTCATCCAGAAATTAATTTGGAAGAGCAGCAGATTGTGTTAAAATTGCAGTTTGCTTCTTAAGAATTTCCGTTTATCTTAATCCCTAGACATCTTTCTTACATTTTGCTTCCTCACAGATTTAAATGGGATTATCTTTTAATCCTTTTGTCTTCAAGGCACGTCAACCATAAGAGTTAAATAAGAATTCTTACAGATTTTCTCATTTAATTATACGTACATGTTATTTAATTTTTTCAAAAGGAAACTTGGACAAATTAAATTGAGGAATAACATTCTAAAAGAACTATGTCTTATCGCCCTATTAAGGTGACACACCAATTTATCCTCTTCCCCCCCCCTCAGTAAAGAGGCATGACTGTCTTAAATACGTATCTTCACGCTTTCTTTTTCCTGAGAATTTAAATTCCCAATCCTTTTCTTATAGTAGTAAGAAACGTGAAATGGCCTATTTCTGAACTGAATTACTCCATTAAAAACCGAAACTCCTCGTTGAAATAAATAGAAAGAAAATCCCAAAGCAACTAAGGCGCTTCCAGCTTTTAAAAAAAAATGCAAAAGCTAAATTAAATGAGCAAATGCCTTTTTGTCTTTTGCGGTAAAGAAGAGAAAAGAATAAAACAATTTAAAGAAAACATGTTTTAGTGAGAATTTAAAAGAGAAAAAAAACTGATTTAATTATTTATATCAACAACAGATAGAATTTGCACATTTCTGGAAAGAGACTACCTACGGCGTTGTAAATTTAATTACCTTCCAAATGTCTTGTTTTAACTGGAATGTAATACATTTAAACGCAATATTTCTTAACCTGTACTTTAAGTCAAGTTGCATAAAGTGTGAAAATACTTTTTCTGTCAACTTATATGTCCTGTTTTGTTGTGCAAAATTATTTTAATAAGCTTTGTAGAGACATTAGGTTATTTCGAAGCAGGAGAGATGAAAAATGAGCAATGCCCTCGCCGGGATTCGAACCACGGACATCTCGAATACACGCCGAGCGTGTTGACCACCACACCGCGAAAGCATGCTAAGAAGGTCTGAGAAATACGTTATACACTCCCCCTTTTAAGGAGCGACTGGAAATTAGGGACCCAATCCCAAAATCCTGGTGGGAGATTCCTCGCCCACCACCTTTTCATTTCGGGCGCCACTGTAGAGACATTAGATTATTTAGAAGCAGAAGATGTCAAAAATGAGTAATGTAATCTCGGGGACTTGATCCACGGACATCTCGAATACGCGCCGAGCGTGCTGACCACTACACCACAAAGGCATGCTAAAAAGGCCGGAGAAATACCTTATAGCCTAATCCTTTCCCTCTACACAGACAGATTATACATATTATTACTATATCATCTGCTGCCGATAAGTTGCTTGACTAATATCTCTCCTCTTTTCCCTCTGCCCCATAAAAAATAATTGTACATATTTAAGACTTAAGGGGCAGAGTACATATGCCCGCTGAACACTAATATTTGTTTCATCTGGCTTCAGATCTCAACAAACAGGCCTATTGCATGAGCTTTTCCGTATATTTTCGCATGTGGGACGTGAACACGAGCCAACTTTCCTTATCAGGCATCCACGAAGGTATCTCTTCCGCTAAGCCCATTGACGTAATCCATAACCTAATATGTAAGGTTTATCCCTAAGTTTTTAACAGTTATCTTGCGTTAAACTACTTTCCTATCCTGTCTCTTTTCAGCATTCAATTTCTTATCAGAATGTGTTTTCAGAGTCGCGTTTAATGCAAATGAGTAAGAGTAGTATTTAAGTCAAAGTTTCCTTCGTTAGAGATCCAGAGTTTCTGGCTAGCGCGCTTTTGCCTTTGGACTACGTCCCTCTCTAAGTTATTACTAGGCTCGTCCATACTTCCGGCCCTTGATAGCTTCGCCTACTTAATTGAGATTTACGGGCCAACTACTTAGAATTTTGATAGCTTCGGCTATGTCTTTTTAACTAAACATTAGTTAAGCTTTAATTCTTATTACTTTAAGTTCAAGCCAAGTGGAGGCTTTTCTGTACGCTCTGAGATAGGAGCTCAGAGTGTTAATCCTTACTTTGAGAAATAAAGGTTAATTAACCCTTCTTGAGTCTTACATCTCTGTTCACACACTCAAGCGATTATTCGCTTATCGGTGTAAGAGGTTCTCCACATTAAACTGTTAAGTAAAAGGGTGGAGCCTCACAATCTTAAATGAAATATTTTCAAGCCTTTATACATTTCCTACATATAACAGATATTGAAACGAGAAATATTTAACATTGATAGTGGTTTTCATATGCAGACAGTTCAGAAGCATAAAAGACATACAATATTATACCACTCATGTCCATAAATTAAGGATAATGCAAAATCAGGAAAAGGAAGAGTTAGAAGCAAAACAAATTTGACTTATTTGTAAAGCTTATTTATTAAACAAAAGGTAAAGAGCAAAAAAAGATGCTATATGTTTGATATTATTAAAAACATTAGCGATTTTTTCTCCCTGGAGCAAATTACAAAAAAAAAAAAACCTATTTACAAAAAACCAATATTACATGGTTGGTATGATTGTTAATACATTTTTTGTCTCCCAGACGATGCAATACAGTCCGTACAACGCCTAGGCATGCCGAGTATCAAATTATCGATCTGATCTTGGGGGATATTACACCACTCAAAAAGCAATGCTCTCCGAAGTTCCCGTAGACATGTAGGAGGAGGTTGACGGGCTGCAACTCGTCGGCCAAGCATGTCCCACACGTGCTCTACTGGATTCAAGTCCGGTGAGAATGCTGGCCAGTCCATACGGGTGATATCCTCCGATTGAAGACATTCCATAAACACAAATTGTGCGCCCATGGCACCCCGAAACAAACGTTCATGTTGCTCCAGAATGACGTCCCGATAGATTTGGCTTGTCATGGTTCCAATTTGAACATGCAAGTCAGTTCTGGAACCCAGAATAATTCCACCCCAAACGAGCACTCCTGCACCACCGTAACGGAGTCGTTAAATGATGTTTTCTTGGTGGTAACGGGTACCTGGAGCTCTCCATATGAAAGTCCGGCGAGAATCAGACTGCAAGCTAAACCTGGACTCGTCGGAAAACATCACACAAGCCCACTGTTGCGGTGTCCACAATGCATGCTTTCTACTCCAGGCTAACTGCAGGCGACAGTGAGTTGCAGTACGTGGAACGCATTTAACAGGTCTACGAGCATATAAACCAATCTGCCCTAAGTGTCTGTACACGGTCTGCCTTGAAATTGTCGTACCAGTGGCTGAAGAGAGCTGACGAGACAGGTCTGAGGCTGTGCTCCGCCTGTTTCTTTTGGCAGTAACTGCCAAATACCGGTCCTCATTCGGCGTTATAACTCTGGGGCGACCTGTGGTGTAACGTCTACTCACATTACCACCATCTTGGAATTGTTGCCAAAGCCTGGAGATGACACTTTGGGCAATTTCAAGTTCGTCTGATACTTCCAGTTGAGTACGCCTACATTCCAAACGGCCGATAATTCTACCACGTCAAAAATCATCCAAATACGTCCTTTGTGTCATAACTATTCGGTTATTGCACTGAAATGCTTATAAAGCGCCTGCGAACAATTTTACTTCTTTGCCTGTATTCCTTATATATCACTCTCTTACACTCTCGTCATTGTGACGTACCATCGGTGTCATCTGGTTACTTCCTGAAATTTGCATATGATTCTTGAAGATGTGTGTAGTGATTTTACAGGTGATATACGTATTTTAGAGTTCGATTTCCGCGTGACTCAGAATTATCCTTAATTTATGGACATGAGTGTAAATAGAATCAAGTATATATAAGCTCGAAGAGCCAAAATGCTGTCAAATGACGAAAAAGGTTGAGTAGTTTCCTTAATTAACTTTCGTTGACTGAATTAAGTGAAACACATTCTCTTAATTATTTCTAATTAGATGTCAGCAACGGTTAGAAATTAAATTCTTCAATTAAATTTCGCTACGGTTATCTACTCTAAAGACTTTTATAACAAGAATGACAACTACAAAGTTTTAGGGAGAAGAATCATAAAAATTTAAAACTTTTCTCGGTTTCGTTTTACCTTAAGAGCAGAACTTGAGAAAGACATATCATTTAACAGTAATTACGTAGAACGCTAACTTAAACTAATTACTTGTCTAGTAAATAATTAGAAAAACATTTTAGAACCGAGGAAAGCATACTTTATGTTTATTACTGTTGTTAAGTTATTAGTATGTAATTTTTAAAAGCTATTTTTCATTTAAATAGAGGTGATTCTAAATCTATACATTTATTATTATGTTCATTTATTATAATTTTAGCTTATGACCTATATATTAATTTCCTAACGGGTGCAAAACGCGTATTAACAGTTTTATGAAAGAAGTCGCATAAAAATCAAAACTAGCAGGGGCCATTTCATACACCACACTTTTCTTTGAATGCTAAAATCGATGGAGCTGCTAAAAATTTGTGTCTCTGAGTTTTCACCGACTATTAGGGAAGGCGAATTATTTTTATAGGAAATCTCTGCAAAGGCTCCGTTTCCCTAGGCAAATAAGCCCTTGAGTGCTTTTCTAATAGAATTAATTAATCACATTCCTTAGTATAGCATTTAACAGCAATAAAGGATATAGTAAGTAAAGAGCGCTTTTTCCATGAAGATGAACTTACTACGAACCACGTTTTTAAGGAAATCTGTAAAATCTTATGATGGATGAATTGCTTACTTAAAAAGGCCCTCAAAGCTTCGGTAAAAGTAATTAAATTTATTTACCGATTTTAGTTATTTATAGTTAAAGAGTTATAGTTATTTACCTATTTATCGTTAAATGGTTATAGTTTTACAGTTAGGCGGTTATCTATGGGGCACAGCCCCCTGCCCACCTAGCTGACCAAAAGTCAACCATATGACATTTAAGAGGGAGGCCCATTCCAACCACAAACCAACAACCAGCAACCCGGCAATGTTCCAAACAAAACAAGCTAAATTATAGTAAATTGTAATAATTAAGTAAAGCCCCAGGAAAACCAAGCCCCGGGTCCCGAGTAACTGAAAAGGTTAATAAAACGAAACTAAATGAAATAATAAATACACTGGCATGGATTTCACTTACCAAGCCAGTAGACAACACATAGCGAACTAAACAAACAAAAAATGATACTCGGTTAAAAAACTAAAGAGAATAACACAACACATAAAACATCACAACACACATTATAAAACATTAAAAAATAAACACAGCTTCTCATATGATTGCAATCTTATCCTTATTCGAATTTATTATCATCATTATCTCTCTTGCATATTTTAAATAGTCACTATAACATTTAGTACTCCTTGTATCTATATTTTTTAATTCAGGTCTCAAGACAGCAGTCAATTACATTCTTGCCAAAAATGAGAGGCATTACCAATTTTATTACACACTTTACAATTCTCATTTTGTTGAACCCCAAATCTTTTCAGATATGCGGGAAATCTACCATGCCCTGACATCATTTGGTTACAATCCATATCATTACATATTTTCATATTTTTACTGAACTTTATAAATTTTAGTAAATCACTATTTTTTCCAGAATTTTCCCACGCATATCTCCATTTATTAAGTATTATTTTTTCATAACAGTAATAATTTTTCGTCTAGAGTCAAAAACTTCAAAGACATGCTGCCCATCACCTTTCGCAGCACACTTCGCCAGAGCATTCGCCCTCTCATTACCACATATACCAACGCGGGCCTTCACCCAATGAAATTTAATATTTTGCTTTTATTCCAAACTGAAATATATCTCTCTTATTTCATTTACTATTTGATTCCTGTAATTTAATGAACTAAGGGCCTGTAAGGCTGAGAAAGCATCTCAAAAAATATGGATCTCATACTTAACAGTTAGAATAGTTTTTATCCAAATTAGTGCCCTCTTTAAACCATAAAGTTCAGATTGATATACTGAGTTCATATCCTTTAATTTAATTTTAATAGTATCGATTTCTATTTCATGAAAATAGATAACCATGGCACATCCGATGTCACCCTCCAGACCCGATCCATCTGTATATATATCTATCTCGCCCCGAATAGGCCATAAACTATCGTAAGGGATGTCACGTCTGTCTATGGGATGAATATTAGCTTCGTCGCAAGTAATAAAAGCATCGCTCTTCAACACATTTTCACCAGATTTTATTTCATCCACAATTTGATACGTTAATAAAAACTTTTCATAATAATAGAAGTATA
The DNA here is from genome assembly GCA_000611955.2 of Stegodyphus mimosarum. Lineage (NCBI taxonomy): Eukaryota > Metazoa > Arthropoda > Arachnida > Araneae > Eresidae > Stegodyphus > Stegodyphus mimosarum. The sequence goes on along the minus strand of KK112630.1, from coordinate 756,365 downwards.
ACAAAGAGAGAGGCGGCACCCCGGCAAAGAAGCCCCACAATATCTGTTGGAGTTGTTTTGAAAGATCTTGTTATAGCCAGCATCCACCCTCTCTGCAGCATATTCAACTTCATTCGCAATCGTACCAGCTCCCCCGCTCTGGATCCCCAAGCACCAATACCATAACAAATTTTTGGAACAATGACACAGTTATAGATTTCTCTCAAAATATAAGATTTCCTATATAAGACTTCTTTATTAAAATTGTATTTATAAAAATTTAAAATGCTGTCCGTATTTCTATGTATATTTTTTAAATGTTCCATAAAATTTAGTTTCGCATCAACAGTGACTCCTAAAAATTTTATAGTTTTCTGAAACTTAATATTTTTTCCAACAAATTTCAATTTAGGTGGTCTAGTTCTTACACCACCTCTCGGGAAGAAAAATCCGAAAGTTTTTTCTACATTAAAATCAATCTTCTCCCGTTTACTCCATTCTTGAAATACCTCTTCAATTTTTTGAAAAGTAACTTCCATTTTCTCTAATGAGTCTCCGTCGATGATTACCAAAATGTCGTCAGCATAACAAATTATTTTAATATTAGGTATGGTGCACTCCTCCAATAAACTATTTACAATCAATCCCCAGAACAGTGGAGCACTGCACTAGCCCTGAGGGCATCCTTTATTTACCTTAAGTTGTATTTCCAATTCATTAGAATGTCCTTTATATACAATACTTCTACTAGAGAGATAATCTTTTATAATTGTCAATAAATTCCCAGTAACTTTTAAATCAGCAATATGAACGAGCAGGGAGTACCAATCTTCCGAATCAGACGCACCCTTAACATCAAAGGAAACAATGGAAACATGTTCAATCTTCTTTCTTTTCACCACCGTTTTAATCATATCATGTAATGCTAATTCCGCCGACCTGCCTTTCCTAAATCCATACTGTGTATCAGAAAGAACTTTTTGTGTAGTAACATAATACATTAATCTATTTACAATTAATTTATCTAATATTTTTGCCTCGTTTTCAATAAGCAGATCGGACAGAATTTATTCCCTTCCTTAGGAATTAATACCAATTTACCTTTTTTCCATATATCTGGAATCATTCTCAATTTGAAACATGTGTTATACAATAATACATAAAAGGAAGGGTAATCCCAAAACAATTGTTTAACAACCAGAGCTCCCATATTATCTAAGCCAGGTGCAGATTTGTCTCTTAAACCAGATATAACAATATATATTTCATGATAGGTAAATTCCATCTCATTCATACCATCATTGATTTTCATATCTTCTAAATTAATATCACCAGGTTCATTATTCATATTTAAAATATTCTTAATTAAATCCATATATAACTCGCTTAAGGACTTCTTAACTCCATCACTGCTATTCTTGACAATCAATCCCGTTCTTGACTTCCTAGTAGCAATTTTGAGAAATCTATCATAATATACTCCATTCCTCATAAATATTTCATTTTTAAATTTGTTCTCAACTTTTTTAATTAATCTCTTATACATCGCAAGTTCCCTCCTATAATCAATCTTTCTAAAACTCCATTCTTCTTCACTCAAACCCTTTACCTGGAACCGCCTCCTTAACGCTCTAACTCTTCTTCTAGATCTCTGCAAATCTTCATTCCACCAATAAATTTTCTTATCATTTTTCTTTTTACTTTTCAAACTTATGTCCATTTGTTTCATCAAAATATTCTCTAATTCTGTGACCAATTCATTCATTTCTTTCTTATCACTAATTCGTATCATTTTATCTTCTATTTCCAAAATCATTTTCCCAACCTTTCTACTAAACTTCTGTATCCTAGATTTATTTCTGGAATATACAAATACTATATTTTCTTCCTCGCAAACTTTTCCCCAGTTTACGAAGATATATTTATGATCACTCATCGTTATTTGTTCCATAATATCCATTTTAATTTCATTTACATTGATGAGTGAAGAACCCAACACAAGATCGTCCAGCCATCTCCAACTGATGACGAAAATGTGGGACCTGAATCTTTTTTATTAAATAAAACTAAATCATTTTGCAATATAAAATCATAAGTTAAAATCCCCCTACAGTCTAAAATCGGTGCCCCCCAATTAAAATGTTTAGAGTTAAAATCTCCAATAACTATAAAATCATACTTATGTAACTTTAAAACATCCTCTAAATGTATTAAATGTCCATCCAGATCTTCAGCTGGAGAAAAGTAAACAGAGACGGTTCCAATTTTTTCCTCTTTCTCAAAAATAGTAATAGCAGTAATACAATCAGTAACAACATCTACTACAAACTCATATCCGATATTAATTACAATTATAGCCGCCCTCCCCGTCGTATTATAAACCGCTCTCCAAGTTCTTTTAAGATGCGCAATATTATCGTCTATATAATAGGGCTCCTGCAGTGTTAACAAATCCGGTACTTCATCCATAACATTCTCAACTGCAGAGAGTCGGCATGCCGCTGCATTACAATGATTCAAATTGCAATTGAGAATCTTCATACTTATGTATACGAAAAGAAATACAAATAAAATACTATAAAATCAACACAAATTAAAAGTCACAAAGTTAAAATTCTCTAAAATCCGAAATAGTTAAAATCTTCATAGTATTAAAATAATAGAGTACTATAATCACTATGCTGCTGGACTCTTATCTTTACCACTTTCGTCTCTACAAAATTTAAATATCCAAATGCTCCATTATAAATCTAATTTCATTCTTATACACTGAGCATTTTTTGAGAAAAAATGTCCAATATCAAATGTAGAACCATATTTCTTATTATATCACAATTCTTACAGCACTTAATACTCTCTGTGCATTGCTTCCAAACGTGAGGTTTCGAACAATATCCACAAGAGAGATTATTTTTACAATCCTTTTTTGTATGTCCATACAATAAACATTTAAAACAACGCTTCGATTGAGCAAATAATCTCAAAGAGAAGGACTTCCATCCCACCCTTAATTTTTGAAATTCCAAAATATCTATCTGACATTTGGCATTGATTCTAAAAATTCTATTTGACGTACCATTTTCCAAATCAATAGCATTTTGAAACAAAAATTTAACGCACTCGCCAGAACATTGACAATCAGCCTTCAATGCTTGTAATAATTCTTCATTATGGACAAAGTCTTAAACGTTATACACAGTAATCTTAGGGGAAATGAATCTTTTGCTTCTAGCCTTAACACATTTTCTTAATCTCTCATTTTCATTAATATAATTTTTCAACCTCTGTTCTTCAATACGATTATCAACCTTTACCACAAAGTCTCCATTTTTCCTATGGTATGAATCTGTAACTTTAACATCAACTTCTTCCGGTCTAATATTGGAGACTATTTCATCGTAGACATCAACATCTGCAGTTAACGGTTTAATAACTACCTCACTTTCCTTAGAATCTTTATGAGGAGCCTTAAATATTTGATCATTTCCCTTTTTATCACTCAAATTTTTGTTTTTAGTTTGTACAGTAATTTCCTTAATCTCCTTTAATTCGTTCCTAATTTCAAACATATGTTCATATTTTGTTCTGATTACATCAGCTTCAATTAGATTTAAATTGTGTGTTAGCAGCTGATCTGTAATCCTATCCAAACGATTCGTCATCCCATCAATGATAGATTTAGGTACTCCCTTCTTGCCGGTTGTCAATTTCGTGATAAAAGTGTACAACTCTCTTACATTCACTAAAATTCCATCTGTAGAGCCCAAAGTGTGATCCATAATATTATCCACATTTTGATCATTCTCATTTTCCTCTCGTAATAACGAAATTTCCTTCTCTGCATTATCCACATCTTCCTCTAATATAACATTCTCTACATTCATTGTTAGTTCAGATCCCTTTCTATTTTCTTCTTGCTCAACTAAAATTTTATCACTAGACACACTCAATTTTCTCTGTTCTTTATCCATTTTATAATATCCAAATTCTTATAAAATCTTAATCAAATCTAAATACAGCATCAAGTAATAAATCCAAATATAATCCTAAGAAATCATCATTTAAAATCAAATAAAAATTATTCAAATTTCTCGAAGTATTTTTTCCAATTCCAATTTCTGCTAAAATATTCCAATTAATAATATAACCATTCCAATAAAATCAAATTTCTAATTAAAACACAATAAAATCCTTAAAAACATTTTAAAAACTCTTAAAATAATCCTTTAAAATAAAAGCTATAAATTCTACGCAAATTAAATAAAATTGTTCAACGGGGCGGACGACACACTAAAAAATCCCTGTACAAGAGTTTTTCCCCACCGGGCATAAGGACATTATAACTCGGGGCACTCTAATCTCAATTGTAAACAAAACACCGCCCCGTTAGGCTTAACAGTATTCAGTATTTTAAACACAGTTTTCTCGCTAACCAATATAGATAAAGTACTATTCTTTGTATTCTTTGGCATACAGATAAAATAAATAGTGCTAAAGGCAGTTCTATTCACAAAATAGATTTGCATAGCATATGTAAATTATAAGAAGCTAAAAACTTACGGACACCACCAAATGCATCCACGTAAGCATTGAAGATTTTAAACTTGCATCTTTTCAATTTATTCGCTTCATCTTAAAGAAATTCGAATAAATTTCGATAACGTAACACAAAACACAATTGTAGAACTCCACAAACACTGATTAAAATGAATATTTATCAAATTATGCACAATTTTTCACTGAGCCAAGAAAGCACTCACCCATCATGGCGCGAGCATGCGCAGAAAAGAGGGAGAAAATACGGTTAGGAGGTATTTTCTCCCTCTTTTCTGCATGCCTCCGTGGTGTAGCGGTTAGCACACTCGGCGCGTATTCGAGAAGTCCAGGTTCGAGTCTCGGCGAGGGCATTCTTTATTTTTGTTTCCGACTTCAAAAACTCTAAGGATTCTACAGTGGAGCACGAACTAAAAGTGGTGGATGATGATTGTTCACCACCCGGATTCGGCGACTGGGTCCCCTAATGTCCAGTCGCCCTCTAAAGGAGGGAGTATAAAGGTATTTTCTCCCTCCTTCTAGCATGCCTTCGTGGTGTGACGGTTAGCACACTCGGCGCGTATTCGGTATGTTCAGGTTCGAGTCCCAGCGAGGGCACTGCTCATTTTTCATGCTTCCTGCTTCAAAAATCCTAATGACTCTACGCAATTTATAGAAACAGAATCACTGCAGCCTGTAGGAGAACAGAAATTTTTATTTTGCCTTTTACTGAGAAAAGTTGGTCGACCAGCGGTCGAGAGGTAAAAGCGCTAAACACTGGTAATTCGACTTGGTTTCAAATCCCACCGAACTGGCTGGCTGCATTAAAGTTTCCTGGTTGCTCTCCTTGTATAATATGAATATAAACCAGTGTCTCTTAAAAAAGCCTTCATTAAAGCATGCTTTCTTAGACAGATTACATTCACATGCTTTACTATAATGTAATTTTAGAGGAAATTTGCTTTAACATTTATAGCTTTTACTATTAATTGTTCGAATCTGAAATCATTATCTAATTAACCATTAACAAATTCAGTAACAGTTGCTAGACGGCTCCACAGATAGAGCTTATTCTCTGCTTCAGCATAAAGTTTAGTCGGGCTGCAGGAAGGCAAAGAAATACTGCTGCTGTTTGTTTCAAGCTTTATGCTCACTTGGATAAAGTCAACATTTCTCACAGTACTCATTAGGTTTATTTTGTAACACTGAAGAGGAAAAATGTGTAATGCCCTAACGGGACTCGAACTTCGGCCCTTCTGATGCTAACCGGACTTGTTTTCCAATTACACCACGAAGGTACGCGGCAAAGGGGAGGAAAGCCTTACAACACGACGTAAAGAACTAAAAAGAAAAAGAATTGTTTTAAGTGAAAACAAAACAAAACCAAAAATTAAACTACATAATTTTTAAATTTGCCAGGTAAATAATTGCTTACTGGGTATTTGATTCTTTAGCAATGAAGTTTGATTAAGATAAAAAATGGGCGTTTCCGATGTGTTTAGGATAACTAATGTTAATTCTACTTAAAACATTGTTCAATGGACATATTTAAACAAGAAAATGTTTGCTGAAATGGCAGTGCGCAAACGAATTAAGTGATGATAACTGCAGTACTTCGTGTCATCATTTCCATATTATAAATTTAAATTAAATTTAAGAAACACAATAACAGTATTCAAGAAAGGTATTGAAATTTAGGAATAAAACTACTCATGCATAAATCATAATCTTTCTATATAATGTTGCAAGAAAAATAACGGAATTTAGTTCAATTTATCTTACGACTGCGTTGATTATTTTTCACTTATATATATCAGTCCACTTTGACAGATAATTTTATCCTAATTATTAGATTCTAGACAAAACTGTTGACTACAAGAGAGCTTTAATTATCTCTCCATATATAACTTAAAATATGAGACTGCTTTCACGCGCGATCAGAGTCACTACAGAACTTCCTTTTTTCATCCTATAAATATTCTGATTAAGCTGTACTATTATCGTTCTGCTGAAGTCTGCCCAGTTATTTTTGATATCTGCTAAATGTAAATATTCTTTCTTATCTTACTATTAAATCTAGTAATATTTTAGCAATATCCTTATCAATATAATTTATTTTATTATAGCGTATTATTGTTCTCTTTCCCAAAAGTGTGTTTTATCTTCTGTTTATAAGGTATTTTCTCCCTCCTTCCAGCATACCTTCGTGGAATGATGGTAGCGCACTCGACGCGTGTTCGAGGGGGGCAGGTTCGAGTCCCGGCTACTGTAGTGCACATTTTTCACGTCTCCAGCATCGATATAACCTAATGAATCTACAGTAGCGCCCGAACTAAAAGGTGGTGGTCAATAATTTGTCACCCCCAAAATTTGGCGATTGGGTCCTCTGATTCCCAATCGCACTTTAAAAGGGGTAAGTATATAATGCAGCATGCGTTCGTGGTGTAACGGTAACACACTCGGGATGTATTCGAGAGGTCCAGGTTCGAGTCACGGCGAAGGCATTGCTCATTTTTCATATCTTCTGCTTCAAAATAACCTAATGACTCTACATGTTTATTATTAATACAGTCTGCTTTACTATATTGTTTGACAGATTAATTTGCTCCAGAGCTCGTACAAAAGTTGTTAAAACATGTTACAGATCACCTGTACTTCCAGATATTGTTTGGTTAGATTAACTGATTAAGATAAAGTAATTCGTGAGCTATCTGTTTGTAGGAAAGGATGTCTTTCTGGAAGACTTATTAAGGGAAACTGGCTCGTATCCTTGTTATACATGAGGAAAACCAAAAGAACTCTCATCCAGTTAGCCCTATCACAAAGATTTGATCCCGTATCGAACTACCAGTGCTTAGCAATTTTACCGTTCAGCCTCTAGTCAGAAGAACGTGGTATAATGCAATGCAATGTTTGGAGTTTGCGCCTGAATACTTATTTCTTTTCTGCGCTTACCGCGATAATATTTAACATCTTAAACCGTTTGACGCACATAAAAGATACGGTGATGAATCCAATATATGAGACATATTTGTCCAGTGCATGCCAAAGCGTAAAATCCAACTTTTTTTTTATTTGCTTAAGGATTTATTAAATAGTATGAACTTATCACTGATAAATTTCCTATTTACCACATTTTAAAATTGAACAATAAATTAAAAACCCTTTTCATATCCTGCCTCTAGAAGTTTTTAAAATCTACAGACTAGAAATAACTTGTAAAGTCATTAGGTTATTTTGAAGCAAGAGATGTGAAAAATGTGCAGTATCCTCACCGGGATTCGAACCTGGACCTCTCGAATACGCCCGTAGTGTGCTACCGTTGCACCATGAAGGCATGCTGGAAGGAGAGAGAAAATACCTTATATAAGCCCCCTTTTAAAAGGCAACTGGGAATTAGGGGAACCAGTCGCCAAATCCTGGTGATGATGAATTATTGTCCACCACCTTTTAGTTCGAGCGCCATTGTAGAGTCATTAGGTTATTTTGAAGCAGGAGACGTGAGAAATGTGCGGTGCGCTTGCCGGGAATCGAACCTGGAGCTCTCGAATATGCGCTGAGTGGGCTACCGTTACACCACAAAGACATGCTGGAAAGAGGGAGAAAATACCTTGTAAACTATCTTATAACAACCCCATGTGACTCATAAAAATAATCAAATGCCATGTGCGTAATCAGTAGTGATTAGAAACATTTCTATTTAACGCTAAATGATTCTCAGAATTTTGTTTGGGCCACCGCAAATAAGACAGCGAGCAGCGAATATTCTGTCAGTTAGCGGACGCCACTGAAAATGATTGTGTTTCGAGTTAGAGAACAGATAGTAGGAATTCTCGGATTTTATCGATTAGCGAAAACTCAGCGCACGAATTCGAATTTTAAATAGGAGATTCTCTCGAAACAACAAAGGAAAAGTATGAAAGGTTTTCAGCGGACTACTGATTTTACAAATATTTTAAGGCACTAAATTTGTTTTATCCTAATTTTTATAGTATGTAAAATTATTATTTAATATTTTGCAGCTTAGGTAAACTGTTAGATAAATTTTAGCTGTCATTTGTTTAAATAAGCGTTGGGTAATAAATTTTGTCTTAAATCCGTATGAAACAAAATTCATTGAATAATGTTTGAAAAGCTGACTTGATAATTGAACTGAAAGGATAATTTCCACATTCCAGAATGCAGTTTATATACCCATCGCACAAAAAATAACGAGAGTAACTGTCATAAAGACAGTTGGATGGAAATATATTACTTTAGCTTTTCTGTATTGACTAAAACTTTTTTGTAGTATCACATGCATTTGAGACAACCATTTCTGTCAGAATATTGCATTTTTTATCAAAGCTATAAAGCTTTCATAAAGGATAGAAAAGCAAGAATTCTGTTTTCTAAAGAGAAATATAAAGCAGTACTTTCTTCGAAAATATAAAGCAATACTTTCCTCAAAAATATTGTTTCAACTTAAAGTCTGTTGCGGAGTTTAAATGTCTGAAACACAGTGTTTTCTTTAATGTTAAGTGTTTCTTTATGTTAAATGCACAAGAGCGTTTTACTCTAAGAGGGATTCCTGCTTAATGCAGGCTTAACTCTTTTTATACCTCTGTAGGATCGGTCAAGTGTTTCCGCCTGGTATAGAGCAGAGAACAAAGCTTCAGGGTTCAGTGAATTTGGCCCATACCCACTAGTGGGCTATTTTAAAAACTAAAATTTGATTTTCATAACCATTGCCATTTGGAATATTTTTCACTTGCGGTTAAATCTTTACCATTCTGAACTGAGACTTTTCGCAACACAGTTTTATGTCTGAAGTGTGACTTTATTTACCTAGAATTCAGTTATTTTTCTTTCCCAATAAAAAACATTAACGTATTAATTTTTGATGGGATTAGACTCTGCGTTTTCTTGTCGATATAAACTTTGGAAGGAGTTATCACATTTTCTGTGCATTCTTTCGTAGTATAAGTGGTTAGTATGTGCAGTTACTAAATAGTAGATTCATGGTTGGAATCTCTGAGGGGGCATACTTTATTTATCACCTTTCTAAACTTACGAAAAACTTATATTGTCTACAACACTATCTCTTATATACACAGTCCAGTCACATTAATGTGACCATCTGTCAAAAGCCAGAATAACCACCTTTCGCAGAGCGGACTGCTGCGAGACGTGCAGGAAGAGAGTCACATAGGTCCCTGAAGGTGTTCTCTGGGATGTTGAGCCATACCGACTCTAATGCCGTGGCCAGCTGCGCTAGATTACGCGGTTGAGGATCCATGGCGCGAACAACTCGATCGAGATGGTCCCACAGATGCTCGATTGGGTTTAAGTCAGGTGAGTTTGCTGGCCAGGGGAGGACGGTAAACTCATCCTGGTGCTCTTCGAACCACGCACGTACACTGGCAGCTGTATGGCACCTCGCATTGTCCTGCTGGAAGATGCCATCATCCTGAGGAAAAACAATGCGCATGTAGGGGTGAACATGGTCCGCAAGGACAGATGCGTACTTGTATTGATCCATTGTGCCTTCCACAATGATCAGTGAACCTAGAGAATGCCAGGAAAACATTCCCCAGACCATAATGCTCCCGCCTCCAGCTTGGACCGTTCCGGCAATGGTTGCAGGGTGGTTCCTTTCAGAGGTTTCACGCCTTATACGCCAACGTCCATCTGTCCGATGGAGCATAAAACGCGATTCATCCGAAAACGCAACCTGTCGCCACTCAGTGGACGTCCAGCTGCTGTACTGGCGTGCAAATTCTAGCCTTCGCCGTCGATGAACAGCAGTCAGCATAGGTGCACGAACCAGGCGTCTGCTTCGGAGGCCCAGACGCAGCAATGTTCGCTGAATAGTACTTTGGGAGACACTTTTGGTAGCCCCTTGGTTCATTTTGGTGGTCAGTTGCTCAACGGTAGCCCGTCTATCTGCCCGAACGCATCTCCGCAACCGTCGTTCGCCTCTGTCATCTATGGCCCGTGGTGCACCACATTTGCCACGTCGCTGATTTTGGACAGTCCCATTTTGCCATGCACGGTACACTTTTACCACGGCGGCACGCAAACAGTTCACAAACTCAGCCGTTTCGGAAATGCTTCCACCCTTGGCCCGAAAGCCAATGATCATGCCCTTTTGGAAGTCGGATAAATCGCTTCGTTTCTGCATTACGCCAACGATTGAAATGTTTTCCGAAGCCCTCACACACCCTTTATATACGCTCGACTGCACTGTGCTGCCACCTGCCTTCTGTGATTGGTTATTTAACTCTGACATGGAAAGTACGTGGTGGTCACATTAATGTGACTGGACTGTGTAACATTTTATTAATAATGGTTGATTAGTAATGTATAGAGCCAGTGCTCATGTCTTGCAAGCATAAGTGTAACCGTTTTCAATCCTTCGAATTCCGTCGTGCACTTTAGAAAGGTCCCTGTTCTGTGTTCCTTTGAGTGAAATCTCTATTTAAAAGGCACCATTTTGAAAGCCTTTCATAAAACCCCAAACGATACTATAAAAGAATATTCTATTATTAACTTCTGCGAAGCAATCCAGGAGCTCTACGGAAGTGTTAAAAGTTGCATGAAAGAAGGAGTATATTTTTTTTATTGCAAAGGCACATGATTATACATCACTGGCCCCCACAAATCAAAGATGCATGAGATTGGAGCATGAAAAAAATACAAAAAATACAATGAAAAAAATACAAAAATATAAATACAAAAAAACAAAACAATAATTAACCTTATTAAAATAACAATAACTAAATCAAAACTGGGAAATGCAATAACAAATGACTACATTAAGCATTAAAATTTGCGGGGTTTTACTATTTAATTCTAAAGTTCTAACTTAGAACCCCACGAACAAGCGAATAATTGCTTACGTGTGTGAACAGAACACGGAAGACTTAAAGAGGGTTTACAACCCTTTATTTTTCAGTATATTTACAATCAGTTTCTACTTGGAACTTTACACAAAGCCTCCACTCGGGCTTGAACTTAAAATAATAATAATTTAAACTAAAACTAGCTTAACTAAGCTATTTGAAAGGTATAGCCGAAGCTATCAGAGATCTAACTAGTTGACCCCTAAGTATTAATTAAATCGGCGAAGCCAAGCAAGGGCCTAAGGTATGGCCGAGCATAGCAATAGCTAAGAGAGACGTAGTCAAAAGGCAAACGTGCGCTAGTCAGGGAATCAGACTCTCGCTCTCGAAGTCGGTGTAGTATCGACTTAAATAGTACTCTTTCTCATTTGCACTAACTGCGTTTCTGAATTTACATTATGTCAGGAAATTGTAAGCTGAAACTAAAATAACATAGGAAAGATACAAAACTTAAAATAACTGTTAATAAACTTAGGATAAACATTACAAAATAATAAATTGGAATAATATAATAAATAATAAGTTAAAATAAATTAAAATAAAAAATTTAAAATAATAAATTTGGCTGTCAATTTCATCAACTCTCTACCCGGCCAATATCGACTGTATAGGTTTTCTTCCTTCAACGACGAACATTTTAGCAAATAATCTCTATTCATCTCAAAATCCTGGTTGCACAAAATACACAAGGAACTGTTATATATACCAATGCGATGCAGATGTTTAGCTAGACAATCAGGTCCGGTCTCTAAACGAAAAGCCGTAACTGCGATGGATCTGGGAGGGTCTGGGATGTTACAAATCTAATCCCTCAGCTTCTTATTCTTAATTTCTTCAAGTAATTTAACTTAAAAGTTTTCCTTCAGGGTATTTTTTACGATTAGTTTTATTTACGTAAATAGTACCCCACTATTATTTGATTGCAAAATTTCAGTTGCTTTTTTAAGCTAATTTATCAGCCCATTCCAGATTGGGCCGGGATTAATCGTAAGACAACAATCATCCCTTTTGAAGCTAGAAGATAAAGAGTTCTTCTTTAAGGTTTAGCATTTTTTTATTCCACGACATTAGGTGCAGAAACTACTTGAGTGACTGAAAGTTAGTCTGAAAAAATAGGGAGCTAAATTGTTCTAACGATAATCTGTTTAGTTGCAACTCTGATTGCGTCCATTGAAATTGGTCTGAAATGGACCAACGAATGTATGTAAAAAGCTAAATAATGGAAATTTTGCTCTCTTTAGGTATGGACGTTTTAGGAATCCAGTTCAGAAAAATCCTTCAGGATGTTTCATAAATCCAGTTGTGAAACATCATTCACGATCTCCTTACCTTGTAGAGACATTACGATTTTTGATGCTGAGAGCCGTGAAAAAAAAGCAGTGCCCTCGCCGGGACTCGAACCGCGGACCTCTCGAATACGCGCCAAGTGGGCTGACCATGCTAAGAAGGCGGGAGAAATACGTTATATACTCCCCTTTTAAAGGGAGACTGAGGATTAGTGGACCCAACCGCCAAATCCTGATGGTAGAGAATCATCATTAACCACCTTTTTTAGTTCGGGCGCCATAGTAGAGACATTAGGATTTTTGATGCTGGGAACGTGAAAATGAGCAATGCCCTAGCAGGGACTCCAACCTCGGACCTCTCGAATACGCGCCGAATGTGCTGACCATTACACCATGAAGGCATGATAAGAAGGCGGAAGAAATACCTTATAACCTCAACAAAGAGAATTAATTAGAATATATTGTTTATGCGCACGACTTAGCACATTAGTTAGTTCTTTTTAGTTTCAGGTAATCGTAAGAATGAAAGAAATCTAATATGGGTGATAAAATATATCTCATGCAATGCTTCGAATACTGTATAACGTACACTGGTGAAATAAATTAAGAGAATTTTCATATTTGATCTACGATCTCCAGAACTACTGGAGAGATTTTAATAAAATTTGATGTGAACATAGGTTGATATAATACAAACAAAAAAAACATTCAACAGTTATAATAGACACACATGTTCGTGTGTAGCACTCATGGGAGTCTGAAGGCTTGAAACAGCGGTTGCAGAAGACACAAAAGAAATGGTTTAATAGGGGGTATGATCCCCTCTTACAGACACACAGGCCACGCAGCTTGATGTCATACTGGAAATAAGGCAGTTTATCAGTGCCTGTGGCAATTGGTCCCACTCATTCAGCACCGTTGTTTTCAGTTCCTGGATGGTTCTCGGAGGGGGGTTGCGAGTTACAATTGAGCTACCCAGAGCGTCCCAGACATGCTCTATAGGGTTGACGTCTGGAGACATGGCTGGCCAATCCATCCGGCGAATATCCTCACTCTCGGGAAATTCGTCAACCGGAAGAGCTTTGTGTGGCCTCTCGTTCTCGCCCTGTAAGATGGGCCCGGAAAAGGCGAACATACCTTCACCCCGGAAAAGGCGAACATAGAGCTCCAAGACCTCATTCCTATACCTCACACCAGTCATAGAGCCTCTGTCAAAGACGTGGAGAGGTATGCGGTCATCCAACATGATGCCTGCTCAGACCATTACACTTCCATCGCCATAATTGTTGATTTCGCGGACATTGGAGGGTAGGTAACTGGTCCCTGGCTCTCTCCATATGAACATACGACGAGAATCGGCGTTTAATCTAAAATAGGACTCGTCGGTGAACAGAACTATCGCCCATTGCTCCGTACTCTAATCACTATGCTGCCTGCACCATGCTAATCGCACTCTCCTGTCCGTAGATGGGAGCGGGACGCAAACAGCCGGTCTTCTAGCAAACAACCCTCTCTCATTCAGTCTTTTGGAAACAGTCACCCTTGTTACACGGGTTCCTGTGGCTGCATACAGATCCCGAGAGAGCTGAGAAGCTGTAGCGCCTCTGTTACGCCTCGCTAAAATGGACAAATATCCATCTTCTCTGGCCGTCGTGGCTCTTGGACGACCTTGCCCAGGGTTTCTCTCGATGGATCCATTATCCTGGAATTGTTTCTATATACATGACGCTGGGCATTAAATTAAACTCTCTGCATATCTAGACTTGCGATTGGCCTGCCTCTATCCTCCCCACAATTCGCCACGTCAGTCCATCATCTAAACGTTGGTGGTTGCTCATCTTTACTGCTACGATGTGAATTTAACCGATTGCTGCAAGATAACACTAAGAAATTCGCCAACGTGGGGGGGAGGTGCTAGCGAACGCAATTCGTCTTACCCTCCACGCGCTTATAAAGCTTGTTTTTCTGCTGGTTCCGGCTACACACACGTGTGCGCTAACGTATTTGCCGTACAAGATTTGCATTTTTACCTAGAAGCAGTAGTGTTTCCTTCAGTTCAGTTCTTTTCATGCAATTCGATAGGCTATGCAAATTCTCTTAATTTATTTCACCAGTGTATTTCAATGGGATTAAATTAATTTTTCAATTTTTCGAAAACACATAAGCAGAAAGCATAGCATACTGTCTGGTCTGATAACTAAAACATCCTAAGTGCGATACCATTCTCAATATAAAAATTTTAACTGGGTAAAGTTATTTGGTGCTGAAGTTTTATGATGTTCTGAAAGCAACTCATTTTTCTAGATTCATAGCTCTTTCTTGTACTGCGTTTAAGGTTAGGACTATATATAAAAGGATACTATGTCATGCTGAAATTATTAAGCGATTGAAGCCTGTCAGCCTTATAACTATTTTAAAATTTTTTGATTTATAAAAATTATTAAAGGAATCTAATGGCGAAAATTTATTTAGCTTTAGTAAGACGTATTTTTTTTATTTTGTTCGAATTACTGTAACCTAATTAAGTGAAATAATTAAAAACATTTTGAGATATTAAACTGTAGATCTGATTCCTTTCTACTGTTAAACCTAACTGTCTCTTATTACTTCTAGTTTAGCATTCTTGCGTTACAGACGACTGATCAGCTTCGCTCTGAGCAAAAAGTCTAGGATTCTTAAAACCTACAGTCAAGAGGTAAAACTAAAACTAAAAGTTTGTTCACTTTACGATTTTAAGGTACAACTAAATTTTAACAAAACATCTTCACCGCTTTTCGAGCGGCCTTGGAGTACAAAATCTTAAATATGTTCAATGCAATAAACTGGTTTACTAACTATTCATTCCGGCTCCAGTCATTATCGACCATTTAGCATAAACCTAACAATTACCAAAAAGTACCCAATTAAATGACATTGAACGGTAGACGGGATATTCACGAAAGCAAATAGTTTTTTTCTGTTGGCACTGCCAAAAGCTTTGCCTAAATTTACACCATTGCCAGCTGCTATTAAAATCTTATATGATTTATATTCTGGTGAGACTGATGGAAGGAATAGAAAAGGCAGGAAAGTATTATCATAAAAATAGCATGTTGAATGCAGTGTCGATTGTATGCTGGTCCATACGCACTGTTGGTCATTTACTCCATCTCGACCTACGCCTTCTCCTGCTCTACTGGTGATGCCCTATGCAGTGTTAATCGTTTGCTAATGACAATTCTGTTAAAGTGGCAGTTGTGCATCAGTCCTCTAGTTCATGATTAAATCATATTAAAAATGTTTCTTTTCGTGTTAACCACGTGCGAGTAACTAATATCGGATATCCATTCTGTGCTTGTATGTTGTGTCGATCCTACGCAGCCCGGACCCTATGCATTGTCAGTTCTACGCAGTGTAGATCTCATGAATGTAAGATCATTCTGTTAGTGAGAGTTTGGGTGGCCTATGCTATTTTAGCTATGCAGATTCATTTCTGACAAAGCAGAGGAGCAAATTAAATGTAGAAGTAAATGAGACGTTAGTTTCACAACTTGCTTCTCCCCATCCCACCTTCTTATGTGATTACACAACCTTTAATGGTACCTTATGTATAGCTTTTTTAATGAAAATAACGTATGTAAAAGTTTAAAAATTTCATAGCGTGATAATATTTAAAATATTTGTGAATCCCTGGATTAGATACTAGTTTCAATATCCTTTTAAAAATAAGGAATCCAATAATGGTATGACAAGCAGAAAAATTAACCCACTGAAATAGCTATAAAAAAATATGAATTACAGAATCATAATTATCGATGTATTATAAACTTTCTGCATTTTTAGCGATTAATAATAAATATTGCTACGTGCCAGTTTTACTTGTAATTAATGACGTTAAATATATACATAAAAGCTTTAACATCGATAAGATTTATTTTGAAAAGAAGATTTTAACCATGGAAACAACATTTCTGCAATTAAAATTAAAGCTTTGACACGATCCATAATTTTGACATGCTTCTTGAAAGATTTAGTTGCCGTAATATGCGCGTTATTTTATTAATTGACATTTAATTTCCTTGTATCCAATCCTGTCTGCTTCAAGGTCTAGTCTTATCTATAAATGTATTCAACATTAATCTTTCCTAAGTATATTAGATACTTACAATACTTTAACCTCATAATTATTTCTGTCGCGTGTTGCTGTAAATTCAGATAACAAATGTGAGTAATATACATTTCATATTTTCATTTCAAGAGATGGATAAGGCTCTGTCATTTGTTTGAGAAATTACACGATCAGAGGGGAAACCTGATTACAAATTAATTCCTTTCGTATTAACTCAACATAAATCGTTCTGCATGTCTGGCGTTAGTGTTGTCAGTACCGGGTGCATTTCTAAGTTATTAAATGAGTTTAATTATAATGCTCTCTAGATATCAATTCTTGTAGTTTTGCTAGCTCTAATTTTCATTCTTTCACAGCTCCAACGGCCGAGAACATGCACTGGTGGCAGAAGATCATGAATCCATGATGCTATGGATCCTTGCTTTACAGGTAAACTGATTTAAAATAAAGAACTTCTTCGTAGTTGTTCTCATAGTATCTGTATTGAATTTAAAATTGAATTTTTATCTAAAGTTAAAAGATATTGAAAGGAATGTCACAAAAATATTATGTATATTGCCTTTATATGCTCTTTTAATTTACGGAGAGTTTAAAGTTCAGTCATATATGCAATACTCCCTAACTTTAAAGGCTTTCAACATACGAATTTTGAAAACATATAATAATCATTCTGACTGCTGCGAAGCTTTGTTCCGTTTATGAGGGATTTAGAGAGCAAATAACCCCCACCTACTTACCTTAGATAGTTTTGAGAAAAGCCCCAATCATTAAAAATTTAACAAAAGTAATGAGAATGCCAAAATATTTTTATTATTTTTATAATATGTGCTAACAGTGCTATTTGCTATAACATATGCTATAATATAATATATGGTGCTCTAATCTGTTTAACCATGTTAAAAAAAATTAAAGTATCCTACAATGCCTGTGTCAAGCTGTTTATTTGTACACTGAATATGTTCCTCAAAAGTGTAATAAATTAATTTAGCTGCAGGTAAATTTGCGAACATTTTCCTCATCAGATACTTGAATCTGAACCTTAAGAGAATGTTGACCTTAGAGTAGACCAAGTCGTCAAATTTTTAAAATGCAATTGGTGTAAGGGAAGAATATACATTACCCTAACAGACAAAATGCCACATTATAAAGAGATGCTCAAATAGACAAAACTGCCCTTATAGATAGTCAAACAGCTGCAAAAAAAATTATTCAATTTCTTTTTACATGCAGGCAAAGCTTCAGTGGTCTCAAATACAGGCTGGTCAACCTTCATGTTTGGCTTTATATAGCTGAATCTGATGTAACAATGATTTGCTAAATGTCCGAGTAATGGCCTAGGATGTCATTAATCATGTAATTTTTATCCGAATTCACAATTCATCTTCATTTCGGGGGTAAACGTATTCAACCGATAATCAGTTGTTTCCAACAAAATCTCAATTAGTGAAATATCAGGTGATCAGGTTGGGCAAGGAAGCACCTTCCCACTTTGAAACTCTTCAAATACCTTTTCTTCTTTTCAATTTGACTTTTGAGCACTCTGAAGATATTGTGGTGACTTGAGATAAAGCACCTCATCAGCGTATAAGCATAACATTAATATGCCCGTATTTCATATTAGAGGTCAGTATCCGCTGAAGTCTTGAAGGCACCCTAAACTGTGATTTCACAATGACAGACTGTGAAGCACTCCAGATTGACAGAAAAGTCTGATTAATAGCCACATCTCCTTCAGACTCTCACACAGTAGTCATCACTGATGAGAGAAAAATGAAATTCATTGCATGTACTATATTCTTCCATCAGGCCCGAAACAGCTCTGGCACGATACCATTCTAAACGATTACAGTGAAGGAACCCTATTAATGGTAGCTTCGAAATGAGCAACCAGACAACAAACCCTCCGCAAACAGTCGGTGCAATATTCTCCGTGTTCATATGAGAGCGTTCAAAACTTCCAGTGTATTTCTCTAAATATCGACATTCATGTGCGATGATCCGTACCTTCAGGTGTCTTTCTTCAAGCTCCGGCACCAATGCGCATTTCTTTCCTAGGATCAACATCTCCAAATGCGACCGAAGACTATAGCATCACATTTCCTTTCTTTCCGCAGTACTGGGCAAAACTAGCCGGTGGTAGGAAGACCTACAATGAAATCTCTTATGTACACAGCCATTTGGCGAAATTGAGTACTGCGATGTCTTAAAGCATTAAAAATTTCTGTTCTTTCTCCAGACACACTAACGGCAAAAATACTCTTCTCACAGCCGTGTTGTTAGAAATTTTAATCGTTTGTATAACTTGCACATGTGCATGCGTTGCGTAATGTACATGGCACTGCGTTCACATCGTCATGATGAAACATTTTCTCTATCAGATTATCAGCATTTAAAAGCATCAAACTATTCTTTTCATTGTCAAATGCCAAAATACTCTTAATTTTTGACAGTGTCTTTTATTTCATAGCTTCTAGACGCTGAAAAGGTCTATACCTTGCCTGAGGATTTGTGGCTTAAATCTGATCTTTTGTATGTTTTAATCTCCCGGTATATAGTGCTGTTCTTTTAAATTTCATTCATGTAATTTTCCGCTATCGTGACTGATGTATTACTGTGTGTATGCACAGATTGTAAAAATATGAATCCTGTCTCTGTATCTAACTCTGAAACTTCTCTTCACACGCAGAACCATGCTCTTTTACCAATTCAGCTTTCAAAATCTTCTACAAAATGGTGAGATTAAAAGAACTGACTTCGTCACAACATTGCAGTTAATCTTAAAAATACTTTCTTTTTAATTACGCTAAAATACTTTAATAAGAAAAGGACGGACGGTTGTATTGTATTATTATCGTTATTATAATTACCTTTCCCTCTGTAATCATGTTATGTTTTTAACTTTGTAGAGACATTAGGTTATTTCGTAGCAAGAGACATGAAAAATTAGCAGCGCCTTCGCCGGGAATCGAACCACGGACCTCTGAAATACCGGCTCAGTGTGCTGGCCATTACACCACGAAGGCATGCGAAGAAAGCAGGAGAAATACCTTATATACTCCCCTTTTTAAAGGGCGATTAGGGTTTTAGGGGACCTAGTCGCCAAATCCTGGGTGTGGAGAGTCATCATCCACAACCCTTTTAGTTCGGGCGCCAGTGTAGAGACATTAGGTTTTTTTGGTAGCAGGAGACATGAAAAATGTGCAGTTCCTTCGCCGGGAATCGAACCACGGACCTCTGAAATACCGGCTCAGTGTGCTGGCCATTACACCACGAAGGCATGCGAAGAAAGCGGGAGAAATACCTTATAACTTTTCCAAAATGCAATGAGTTTTGTGTTACCTTTTTGTATAAAATTCACAGCTGAGTAATATTAAAAGGAAGAAATTTATAAGTTCGTGTTATTTCATCAAACCAACGTGCCGGTACTTTCCCTGCGCTCTTGACAAATTGCTTGGAAGAACCAAAACATTAAATGCGTTGTTAAAGTACGTGGTGCAGAAATATACTCCCAGCTTACAGAGACATCCAGAGTGATAAATTGTTTACACTTTATGAAAGTGTAAAGTATTTTACCTTAATTAACCAAATATTATGATTTAAATCTTTACTGTGATTTCTTCTTTCCGTAGTCCTCACTAGAATACAAATTAGGTATTCTAGTGAGTGTTTAAATCGAGAGTTTTGAAAGTTTTAGTGTTAGAGCGTTTAGCAGCCCCGCTTACAGTTTACTTTTTATCGCTAGCTCTGGCAGAGTTTATTTTGGCTTTAGCCATTTTACTAGCTGACGTTAAAAACGCTCCGCTTAAAATATCTGAGCCAGCTTTAATAGACAGTTTTGTGTCGTTTCTGACTACGTTACTTGAAACTGAATTTCAACTTATTTTAACTACCGCAATTTGTGGAATTTTGTTTGTAAGCTCAAATTGTGCCTGCTATTTAATTTAAAGATTTAATAAAAAGATTATTTTAATCTGAGTTGGAGTTTATCATCTTAACTCAGACTGGAGAGATAATCTAGTTCCAATTTAGTAGGGTCTAAAGGACTTTGGTTTAACCTTCTACACAAATAAAACCGTAAAAGATGTGATTGCAAAGGTTGAGATAAGAGATAAGGACGAGTTTAAAGCCAGAAAAGATGGCAATAACTAAGCAGGCTAAACTAATAAAGAACTTTATGATCAGAGATCATAATTATTTGAAGGAATGAAGCTTTAGTATGATCCATGTTATCAAACATGATCTACTGATGTTAAGAAAGCCAAGAGAGAGTAGTGACAACTTCCTTACAGTTATTGCCCAAAACCCACAACTGCGAAGTTGATCTATACTTGAAAATCTTCATCTGCCAAATTTCAGTGAATCTTACGTTGCTTTGGAACTTCCAAGCAAAAAATCTTCAAAAGAAGAAACGCCAGATGCTTAGTCAAAAGACTCAAGCTAATATGATATCTTTCAATAAATTAAAGAATTTCAACACAAGAAATACGATTTCTCAAATCCTACATCAAATAAGATACATCGGAACTATCCAAAGCTAAGACAAATTCCTAATGTATATAGTTTAGTCCATGTAACAGGGTAATAGTGAAGTCTTATTAGCCAAATGACCCTTGAAATCAAAATAATCGAGCTGATCAAAAATTTCGAAGAAGAATTTCCAAACTGTCAAATTTGCTTGCATTTAGAGTGAGTTCACTTCATTTTAGATTCCGAAACATTTTTCCGATTCGTGGCTTGCGGACAGGTGAGATGTGACTATGTCATCTCTGACTGGCTGGTTTATTTGGCTGTGCTAAATTATTCTGGCCCTTATTCGGCACAAAAGACCTTCTGAGTTTTTACCTTTTTTGTCTCAGTGTGAAGGCACTTATTCCAAGACATTCGACTTTTCAAAATTTTTACCCTATTAGACAATCCCCTCTTTTGATGATCTAAATTCCTGTGATGATGTGGAGGTAAAGGCGTAATTGCCTATGAACTCCGTAAATTGCACTTCCTTGATTCCTGATCCTTGATGATCTCTGATTGGCTGGTGTGTCATCAGCCACGATCTCCCACATAAAAACGCTGTGAGTTTAATGCCCTGTTTGGTTTGTTTCCCTTTCTTGTTTGGTTTGTCAACTTTTGACTTTCTGAAGCTAGGCTGCAAAGACATTATACTGAAAAGGCATTCGGTTGAAAGAATCCAAGCTCGGACTGTAGTAAAGCGTCTCGAAACGTTTCAATACTATCTTATTATTTATCTGCAGGATTCATCTCGCCATTGTTTTTACCTAATATTTACTCTATATTTGTCTCTGCATAAATATAGATGTGACTTAAAGTACCGATGAAAAAACCCAAGTTATTCGTAAGTTGCATAAGGAACGATTTTGAACATAGGCAGTTCCTGAATAAGGCTAAAGATTGACGAACCAACTAGTCGCGCAAAGATACGGAACTACTGTATTAATTTATTAAGTTCATGCAAGCTAAAATTTGCAATTATTCAACTATTATTTAAATACTTTGTATTGTATTTCTCTCGTCTTATTAGCGTCTTTGGTGGTGTAATGGTCAAGCATACTCGGCGTGTATTTCGAGAGGTCCGTGCTTCGAAATTCCGGCGAGTGTATTGCTCATTTTTCACGTCTCCTGCTTCGAAATAATCTAACGTCTCTACGGTGGCGCCCGACTTAAAAAAGAGGTTGGATGATGATTCTCCACTACCAGGGTTTGGCGATCGGGTCCCTCGATCCCTAGTAGCCCTTTAAAAGGAGGAGTATATAAGGTATTTCTCCGCCTTATCAACATGCTTTCGTCGTATAATGGTCAAGCACACTCGACGCGTATTTCGAGAGGTCAGTGGTCCAAGTCCTGGCGAGGGCATAGCTCATTTTTCACGTCTCCTGCTTTGAAATAATCTAATGTCTCTTCAACTTAAATATTTAATCCACTGAATGTAAAAGGGATTTATTCGCAATGCAAAACGAATTAAATGTTTTACTGTATCTAGCAAATATTTGCTTGATACAAGTTGCCCTGATATAGCCAGCGACGAAATAATTCAGTGTAATGGTACAATATGTAGTAAATTAATAATGCTGCCCTCTTTCGTTCTGTGGGTGTCTATAGCAAAACTTTAACGCGCATCTCTTCTTAGATTTTATTAAAGCTTTTTAAATACTTTGCTTGGTGCAAAATAATTTTTTGTTGAATAAATCAGTTTCATTAAAGTTTCTCAAGGGAATTCAGTAAAAATGTTGCTTCGAAGATTTAAAAAAAATCTTGCGTATCTAATCACTAAAATGTAGCTAATAAAAAAATGAAAACACGTCTTTACACTTTCCACCAATATATACTAAGAAGGAACCTTCAATTATGCAGATGCAACGAACTATTCATTTTTGTGATTGGATATTCCATTTAATTCTTTGATGCTAATGAAATTAGTTAAATAACTTTTCATTAGACTCAAGCGTTATGTTAGCAGCATTTATTTGGCAAATAATTTTAATGCAAAATGTGCAAAAATAATTTGATAAATATATTCGGGCTATATTAGGATACGTCAGAATTTTACATTGGCCCAATTAAATCTGCCTTTAGTATCAGAAGTTGGTCTTAAAAATTTAAGGAAAGGCAAAAGGTCGAATTAATATTTTACAAAACTCCATATGACTTTGTACGGTTTCTAATATTTTAATTATTCAGCTATTATGATTTACACCTTTACTATAACTTCTCCTTTTCCTTTTCTTCACTAGAAATGTAACTCAATTACAGAGTATATAAACGGAGGTTTGCAGATTGTAAGACAGAGCGTGTGTCTGCTTCTCTGCTTATAAAATCTTATTTCCTGTGCTTATAAAATCAGCTAGCATCTACACCCTAACTCAAAGAAAAGGAATTACAAATTAAAACTAAGTCGTATATTAGCCAAATGCTAGGCAGAAGGTATTAACGTGCAAGTTGGCTCAAACCTATACCACCGTGACCAGCACTATCGGCAAGAATAAAGCAACGCTCAAACCAGCCTGCTATCGTAGAATTTCAACTAATAACGTGACCTTCAACAGGCGGAACATACTCTCTCTAAGCAATCTAAAACCTCCCTTTAAATACTATCTCTTTCTATTTCATTTGAACACGCCTTGATTTTGTTCTAAAATTAGCGTTCTGGTTTGAAAACGGAAAGAGAGAAATAACAGGATAGATTTGTAAGGTGTTTCTCCCGCCTTCTTCGCATGCCTTCGTAGTCTAGTGGTCTGCATGCTCGACGCCTAACCGAGAGGTCCGTGGTTCGATTCCCGGCGAAGGCGTTGCTCATATTTCATGCCTGATGCTTCGAAATAACCTAATGTCTCTACACTGGCGCCCGAACTAAAAAGGTGGTGGATGATGATTCTCCACCACCGCGATTTGGCGATTGGGTCCCCCAAACCCCAGTCGCCCTTTAAAAGGGGGAGTATATAAGGTATTTCTCCCGCCTTATTCGCATGCCTTCGTGGTGTAGTGGTCTGCATGCTCGACGCGTAACCGAGAGGTCCGTGGTTCGATTCCCGGCGAAGGCGTTGCTCATTTTTCATCTCACCTGATTCCCAAATAACCTAATGTGTCTACAGATTCTGAACATAAAATAACTGGTTAGATAAAGTAAATAAATGTCTTCATTGTGATTGTGGTATCCGATATTGATACTTGAGATTCTATGCTCATTGCGCTTCAAAATGGTTATTAGATTTACTTTTGATCATCTCCAGTACTTCCAGGGTAACTTTGAAACCATAAAGAGAAAAACAACTTAGTATTGTTCGAAAGTTTTTTTTTTTAAAAATGTATCGCCAAAAAAAAAATCCACCTTTCAAATTATTTCTTCGTAAGTTGTAGAAATAGATTGCAATATATTTCCCTCAAATGCCTTTAAACTCAATTTCGAAACGTTCTGTCATTTGTAATCTGAAAGAGTTTCTAAATTGCCCTATTAGACAAATATATCAAATAAAGTAAGACAAAATAGCAATCAATGTTAAAATTTTAAGAAAAGGATTGATAATGTATTGAAGATAATGACTGTAAGAAAAGGACTGATCTCTGATTAATCAGACATCCTATCTGATTGATTAACTTTCTGAAATTTAAGGAATTAAGAATGAATTATTATTATTAGAGTAGCGTTTGCTTAGAAAATCTCAACCATTTCAAGGTACTGAGATTTAGATGTTTTCGTAAGGAAGAACAGTTTACATAGATTATCTAAAAAAGGATCGTCCTGGAACGGTTTACTTTTTCAGTTCTTGGTATGTTTGAACAGCATACTTTGTTATGCAATTCATTGCATTCTTAGAACTTGAGGAGATCACATGATCATACCGAGATTCATATCCAGTGTGGTGCAATGAAGCAGATCTATTTCGAAAGTGTTAATAGATTTCTTTTATGTAAAAATTCAAGATTAATATCAGTACTTAATTTGATTATTAATATTATGCTAGAATGTCAGAGCTTTCCTGTGTTAGGAATTTTAAATGCATTATCATAAGATTTCTGAGTGGAATTGTAAATCTTTTCCAGAGAGTTATAAGACAAATGGCGTCTTGGTTTTTGTGAGCAAACAAGAAAATCAAAGGCAAAAGTTTTAATATACATACAGATTACGTAAATTACTTCGTTTTCTGAATCACCAGCCGCCTAGCGGTGAAGTCGCTGAACACTGGTAATTCGATCTGTGCTCTAATAGAGGCAAACGTGAGATTGCATAGGCGTTTTCCTGGTTTTCTTTTCTATGTGTAAGGTGGATATGAGCCCATTTCCCTAAGAAAGTTCTCCGTAAAGACTTTCCTTCTTTTAGGTAGACAGTCCTGGCGTGCTTCGGGCTTCGCCGGGGTTCGAAGTCGGACCGAATTACCAGTGTTTAGGGACTTTCCCGCTTGCCCATTTGTGGGCCGCTGTTGTGAAGAAATGCTTTTAATAATGCAACAGTTACATGTTCAAAGTGTAGCTTTTAAGATTTTTTTTTCTGAGTGTGTCGTAATTGTCGCAAAAACATTTTTTTACTATCCCTGTGGGAATTTTTTTTCCCACAGGCGAGCACTAGCCATCATAAGGCGCTAACTACTACTAAGCCGGAAGCAGCGGTCAGTTTGTTATGGAGTCACCCAATAGCAGCACCGCCGTTACCTCCTATGAAGAGCAGACAATTTACATCCATGCCTTTTTCGCGATTCGAACCCGCGCACTTAGGTAGAGCAGTCAGAGTCACTAACCATTTTCCTGTCAGGAGAGCTCCCTATAGGAAATCAGATATATATTTTCGACACTATTAAAGTGGGTGATTAGTTTCGAGAAATTAAAGCTTAAAGTATTCTTCTGGTATTTTCAAAGCAGCTATTAATATTAAGTATTCTGTCTTTAACATCTATAAAATTGCTAAGCTCTGTAAACCCTTAGATCGGTGAACCTAATCTAAATCAAGGCTGTCTTGGTAACCTGAACCAATGTTCGATAATTTGATCTTCCTACATTGGTGCAAAACTTAAGCAACAATGTAAAAATTTATCAGGCAGCCATGAAATTCCAGAAAAGGAGGTCTGGAGATCAGTACAATGAACACGTAAGTCAGTAGAAATGTCATGCGTATGCAAATATCAGGAACGAAACGTCAGAAGCGACGTTAGCGTACACAAAATGCTTGATGTCGGTGCGCGCAGCTCAACAGTGGAATAAAAGGAAGGATGGAGACGCAATTCAACATATACTTTTTACGTTATTCAAGGTAACGAAAAATCCAATATCAAGCCCATCAGGTCAAGCGTCCCTCAAGGAAGTATTTTAGGACCTATTCTCTATTTATTTGACATCTCAGACTTCCCTAAACCAAAACTTAATCATTATTCTCTTCTTGCCTGCTACGCCGACGACACGGCAATTGCTATTAAATCCATCCAAGCGAATCAAGCCATTGCCAAGATGCAACAATATCTTTATTCAGTTGAAGACTGGTGCACAAATTGGAGAGTCAAAATTAACGCCACCAAGTCGCAACTACTTATCCTCAGTAAATCTAGAAAGCTCAATAACCTTCAAGATCTTCTTTTTGTTCAAGAACCAGTTCCTGTTGTTTCTAAAGCTAAATATCTTGGCATCATTCTTAATAGAAAGCTTACCTGGTCTGATCATACACAAAGCGTCAAGAACAAGGCATTAGGCATCAGGAACAGATTTCTACCAGTTATTGGAAAATATTCTAATCTCAGCTTACGCACTAAAAGACATGTCTATACTTCCTGTATTAGGCCAATTCTTTGTTACGCTTCTCCTGCCTGGAACACAGCTACCTGTAATCAACTTCATCACCTGCAAGTCGTTGAGAATAAATTCCTTCGAATAATCACAGATGCCCATTTTCTTATAAGAAACGAACTTCTCCACAGAGATCTCAAGCTTGAGACTATACAGGACTACATAAGGAAATCAAATGATAATTTTTTTTAACAAAGCTGTGCAGTGTGTCTTTGTGAATTACTCCCAGATATTCAACTATGAAATCCTTTCAGAAGACAAATTTATTCGTCCATTAGCTGCTCACACAATCATAGATGGAGTCTGACAAGAGCATACAAGACAACTCCTCGACTGGTAGTTGCTTAACTTTCTTTCTCATTTGTATACAGTTGTATTTTTTCTTATTTTCTAGTATCCTGCTTAAATTTTGTAATTTTCTTATTTGCATCTCCTTTGTATTTGTATTTGTACCTGTGTAATTATATATTTGTACATATCGTTTATTTGAGATTTAGTAGCACCTTTTGAACTATTGTTCGTATGTTGTCAAGATTTTCATGTTACTTTTATGCTCTCGTTACAGTGTCAAATGAATTGCTTGCTCCGCAAATCAGGTCTTATCGTATCATTTTTTTCTCTTGCGATGTCCTAGGCCTCTTTTTTCTTTTCTTCTTCTGCCTCCGATTTCTCTTCCGAGATACACCCACGTCCGGATTCTCTTATGTCATGCACCCTAGGGCTTTATTTTATGAACCGGCATCGCTGCCTAGGCAGTAACCCGGTATAGCAGGTATCCAGGTATCCAGATCCAATTCAACATATTCCCTGCAAGTGCCAGTGAGTCAGTTCGTGAAATATGGCTAGAAGAAATCACATGGACGACTTCACACGTGGAAGAATGATCGGAAAGCTGGAGGAGGGGCGTACTGTCACCAGTGTAACTGCAGAGTTCGGAATCAACAAAAGTGTCATTTCGCTCGCTTGGAAAGCGTTCCAAATCACAGGTACAGCTGTTAGAAAGGTTGGTGGTGGCCGCCCGAGGACATCTTCAGGGATGACCGATATATCGTCCTGCAGGCGAAAAGAGGCCGACAGCAGTCAGCAAGCGCCATTGCTCAGCAACTCTGTACAGCAACGGGTCGGCAAGTGTCGCGGTTTACTGTGGCCAGACGCCTTCACAAAGGGGGCCTATTCGCCCGCCGTACTGAAAGCTGCGTCCCGTTGAAAGTTGGCTACGACGCCACCGTTTACAGTGGTGCAGAGAGCACAAAACCTGGACAACTGATCAATGGAGTCATGTCCTCTTTACGGATGAGAGTCGGTTCAGTACCAGAAGCGATTCTCAACGCGTTTTGATTTGGAGAGGTCGGGACCCGGTTTTATCCCAGTAACATCAAGGAAAGACACCGTAACGGTGGTCTTGGAGTTCTTGTCTGGGGAGGCATTATGCTGAACGGGCGAATTGAGCTCCACGTTTTCGAAAGAGGGTCTGTAACCGGGGATCGCTATTGTGAGGAGGTACTCCTTCCCATGTACGTCTGTTCCGAGGTGCCATTGGCCCAGACTTAATTTTTATGGATGACAATGCACGGCCACATCGGACTCTTGCTGTTGAGGAGCTACTGGAAAGTGAAGATATCACTCGAATGGATTGGCCAGCGTACTCCCCAGATTTAAATCCCATCGAACATGTGTGGGATGGTTTGGGGAGACGCATTGCAGCACGCTTACATCCTCTTGAGAACACCCAAGAACTCAAACAGATGCTGATTGAGGAATGGGCACTTCTACCGTAAGAAATGTTGCACCAGCTGGTTCTGAGTATGCGGAGACGGTGAGAAGCAACCATTGCAGTGAGGGAAGGGCATATCCCATATTAAGGAACATCTGCTTGTTGTTCTTCCTCTTGGATAGACAATCATGAGTCACGATACTATGCGTTCAATAAAGCTTGTTTTTGTTTGATTTCATACCGTATGCATTGTATTCCTTTTTCAGCTCCGATGCTTTCGTCATCCTTTACATACATAATACTCTTCTTCATTTCTGTATTTCATGTCTCTCAGTTGATTTCTCGTGGAGTTATGGCAAAAAAAAAAACCCTGCTGTTGCTTAAGTTTTGCACACCAGTGTAGATCAGCGGCTTACTGGATGCAAGGCAAGCGCGGCAAACGCTACACAGTCATACATCTTTGTACTACGTCTTGCGTTTACTATTCTTCATTTTAAATTCAGTTTACTCGGCTTGTCAATCAAATCTGTATAAATCTCTAGACTGAGAGAGTGAATTACGGACGGAGGTATAAAGGAAATATGAAATTAAACTTTCAGCTCATTAAACTCACATGAAATGACACAATTTTTAATTACAAAATTAAGCGTAAAAGAATGTATTTTTAAATCAATGCTCTTGAAAATATAGAATAGTCTTAAAAATTTTGTTAAAAATTCAAAACATTTATTAAAGCTTTCTTAAAATTAATGAGTATTTTAAAAATTGGTAGAATTACATCATCAATTAAAAACTTATTTCTAATATCAGATTTAATTAATGAAAAGTTGGAGGCAAGTAAATTCATTCGATGTGTCATTCATTCAAAAAATTCATTCTTTCGAAATCTGCAATAAGTAAAATGTGATCTACGTTCAGTAGTTAAACCCCATTATTGTAATTAATGCCGCATAGCATTTTCATGTAATATAAATTCTTGTGAGTAATCCTTTCCAAATCTTCACCATTTGCTATTAGATACCAAGAACTAATACGTTTTTTGCTATTACTAATAATCCTTACAAATTTCTGACTTCTTCTTATTTCGTAACTAACTTTTGATCGAAGACTTTTTTTCCGTTTTATTTTTTTTCTATAGTGTCAAAAAATTTCTGAAGTAAAAAAGCTGAATTATATCAAGAAGTAGCCTTTTTAACCTCAGCATATTGTTAATAATTCTTATACTAATTAACTGATAATTAAAAATGTTATGTGGTAATTGAATTATGTGGTATTTTCTTGATAAAAGATGCTACATTAAAAGGCCCTGCATTTCATTAATTAATGATTGCGGTGTAAAAACTTACTAAAATTTTCAAGTTTATACTAATATTTTTAACACTAACATGACAGAAAACTTTATCCGCTAGGTCCACTGGAATTTTAACAGCGGATATACTTGGCTCCTTTACTGTTAGTTATGAAATTTTAAAGATTATTTACACAAAACTGCACACACTATAACAGAATAAAGTAATTAAACCGTAAAATTGCCATAATCATATATAAACCAAAACATGTCCAAATTAATCAAGAAAGTACATAAAAATTTACGATAAAAGAAAATACAAACTATAAAGTATATGAGATAAGTATATGAAAACAAACACACATCAATGTAAAATAAAAAAGCAAATATACAATAAATTGAAAATGGAGCTAAACAAATGTTTACATAAATTTAAACCTATATGTAGTTTAAATATGTAACATTTATGTTAACTAATGTTTGGAAACAAAATTCTTTAATATCTAAAAAGACTAAATTTATCCTTCTTTGTTTCATACTTACTTTATATTCTTTTTTGACTGATGTTCATGTTCTGGATTTTAGTTTTTAAGAAATTCGTGCTAATATTTAACCTGCAAATCTGTATTATATGGTAATGTGTGCTGACAGTTATATATGTAATGTCTAATGACATTATATATAACTGTTTATTGTTTTAGCTGTTTTTTCTATTGTTGTTTACTGTTATAAATTGCTTATTGTTGCTCCTAGAATTACTTCTCTTTTCATCTAAAAAATAGCCATTAAGTAACATCAGGCTTGCAAAAAATAATTTCTCAAATCCAATTTTTCGTCTATATATAAAACCTCTGAGATGTCTATATATGAAACCTCTACGAAGTATCTTTATAAACGCGTTGTTAATTTAGCTTTAATATGGTTAAAAAAAGAGAGTAGCTAAGTAATATCGAAGGTAATTATTTAATACAGCTGCCAATTCTACACATGAATACTTTCAGCGTAAAACAGAATATCAATGGAAGGCAAACAAGGAATTTATTGCTGTCTACAAAAGTGGAGAACAAGGAAAATTTGCATCGTCTTTAATTCAACTGATTATATTTGCATTTTTAAATTGTCAGAATAAATCAAATCCCATTTAAAAGTTTGTTAGGGACTTCGAAAACTGCATTTCTTGGGCGATTAATCAATTAACTTCACATGAAAATGGTAAACAATGTGAGATTATTTTGCATTGGTATAATCAAGTCATTATGCAACTGCAAACGCATTTCATAAGATAATGCTCTTGAAAAGATGCGTAAGTTCATTAAATGCGTTAAATTTATGCATTTTTCCAAGAATATTATCTTAAGATATACATTTTCCATTAAACAACGGTTTCTTCGTAGCAATCTGCATTATTTGAATATATTTTATTCATTGAATATATGCATTTTTCAAATATTTTCTTTAACTCTTCCATTAAAATATGTTTTGAAAATATATATACTATGTGCGCAGCTGACATTTAAAAATAAATTAAGGTAATTTATCTCATTTTTAAATGTTAGACTGAACATAAAAGATATACAGTTTTTATCCTTAATTTTACTTGAAGAAAAAGACATTCACTTTTTTTTACTTCAATGCATTGTATTTATACTAATAAATTATTCATTTATGTTAGGTTGTTTTATATGTATATCTTTTTCTGTGATTTTAAAAAAATTAGATTTGTCTGTTCAGGCCAGTGCATGGTATTTATTTTAAATATGTTGCATGAATTTTCTTTTTTTAGCTGTTCCTAATAGTTAAATATTACTGCCTCGTGAAACGATTTATTAACTTTTTATGAACGTAATAAAAATTTCACATTTGTTGATGCTAATTTTAAATCTTTTCTTCGAAAACGAATGTTTAACACTTCAGATTATTAAACTACATATATCTCCAACAATGTGTATTTATGTTTAGCATAATTTTGAACAGACTTTGTGGTCTGAGCAGTTCCTTCCTATAGCTTTTGGTTCTAATCTACCCTGTAATTTGCTTCTTTTTTTTGCAGAAAGTGTTGAGCTACCAATTATAAATACAAATACTAAAATATTCCTTAAATATGCATTAAGGTACACACAACAAGCTATTGTTTCTTTATATATCAAGAAGTAGCAACTTATTTTCTGTACGTATTAAGCCTGAACATTTACCTTGTTATGCATTTCTAAACACTTGGATGATTACTTCTTATATCTTACTTTTCAGCAAGCTAAGAAATATCTTTTCTTAATTTTTTGGCATCATAATTTATTAAGATAATTTTACTTTGAAAAACAGTGTTCATTTTGCAGCTAGAGCAAATTAGGCATAAATTACTTTCATCGTACTTTAAAATGATGGAAGGAGTTGATTAACCGAGAGAAAGTAAAAAATTAATTAGACAGAGTCAAGAGCGATTATTTTTTTTATTCCAAAATGCGAACCATGGCTATTATTTGTTTTAGTTTCAGGCACGGTAAATGAGAATGGCTTTAAAAATTAATTTGCGCGTTGAATAACTTAGAACAGGTTTGTAATTACAATAGAATTTCGATTATCTAACGTAAACGGAATAGAATGATAATCGGATTATCGAAGACCATTTGTTAAAGTTGACCTCCTGAATAAAAAAGGTATTTGTTGCAAACTTCAGCACTTTAATCTTTCCATGCTTCGACATTTCACATTTCTCCATCGACAGGACAGCTGGTCCACATGCTGATCATGATTACAACATGAAATGGAAGAAGCGGTGCTCACCTCTTAATAGAGGTTATCCCCATGAAGCCTAAGAAGCTAAAGAAGTAAGAAAGCTTAGAATTCCGAATAATTAATATTGGCCAAGTTAATTTGTAAGAACTATTTCTAATTAATTTGGTCAACATTAATTATTCACAATTCTAGATAGATAGTCTGCATAGCCTGCATATTGGCTTCGTCAGACTCTTTATTAATTCAAACAAAATATACAAAATTATCAAGTTTCAGCTATAAAGAAATTAAACAAATTCAGTCATAGAATTACCAATTAACAATATATGATATTACATAAAACAGAGAAACATACAATTTATGAAACTTATACTTCATTTTCATTTTCATGCATTGTATATAATTAGAAAATGTCACTTGTATGTGGGGTCAATTAAATTTTAAGAAGTAATTGATGGGTTATCTGACTATTTTATTGTTGCTTGACCTTCAGAAAACATTTTACAACTGTTTCCACGATTATTTTTCACTGCCTCTTTTATCGACTTATTCAGCCTTATATACTAAACATCTAGATTCTAGAATCTAATCTGTATTTAAATTCTGTTACAAATTCTAAATTTCTGTAAGTACAGAATACCGAGCATACTCCATCCGGAGATGTCAGTATATATTTCTTTTCCATTATTGAACGGTAAATCCAGCTTCTAGTAGCCACGTTTGTATTGTACCTCGGTGTCAACCCATTTAGAAATCTGTTCTTCAGCATCTTTACTTTTAATTTTACTGTATGTAATTCATGACTATACTTCCGTTTATGATGTCACTATATTTTGTTCCTAAATCAAGTTGTAAATCTATAGGTTACAGACCCGTTATAATTTGGGAAGCTGGTGTAGAAGCTATCTTGTAGCCTCTTGATAGTGCCTGCAGAGTGAGCCTTTGAATTCTATTATTACAACAGCATCATTATTACAACAGTAAAACTATTTCAGAACATAAAGGTCATGTATCGTTAAACTACAATTTTTATACGGTACATTACGCACAACACAGAGTGCCGTGTAAAAGTTATGAAGTAACAAAGAGATATATTGTGTCGGATATTTCATGTAGTTAGAGTAACAATTTCTCATCCCATATTCAAAGGAAATTGAAAGTGATTCAAAATCACAGGAAATCCTAAATTAAACCTTGTCTCCTCCTCTTTAACCATTCGCTAGGATAACAGTAAGCAAATCTTTGCCGACCAGCTAATGTAAACAGCAGAAATTCAAAGTATAGTATCAGCTACCCTAAGTTGCCAATCGTTGTCTGATAGACTTTGAAACTATATTACATTTGTACTTTAAACTAATTTGCATTCTGGTGGCAGCTGACGAAGCAACAAGTATAGGATGCCAAAGTAATGAGATCACTGTTTACCTAAAACGCGGCCTCTGTTTTGAAAACTGTGACTCACCTGAAAGCAGTACAAACAGTTTATTTTTTGAAAGAAACACACAATACAGCAATAATAATAATTATAGTAAGAATAATTCCTAGTAAAAATTAAATTTTGATGGCATGTCGCGTAACTGAGAATCTATTGTGCAACCTTTTTTCAGCCTATTCAAAGAATGATACAACTAATTTATACGCAAAACAGTTGTGAATTACTTTACGCTAAATTTTTAAGCAAGGAATACGAATGAAAATAAAACCGCAATTCAATATGAAAGTTGCTTGCTTTAATTCTGAGCACCGAAGTGTTGATATTTGTACTTGAAATATTTTGAAGTTAAGAACTTCTGCTGAAATTCATATACTTCATGAAATGCTATTATTCATAAAAAACTTGAATTCTCTAAAAGTTATAAAATTTTCTGTTATAGAGTTTTACACAAGCTAAACATGCACTTCCAGATGTATAATTTACAAAATAAAAGCCGTAACTTAAGAATAGTCTCGTTTTCTTTGGTATTATCAAATGTACGAAATTTCCGAAGAATATAACTGAATTATCACTATGTCTGGTAAGGTATCACAGAGACTGGGAAAGGGTGTAAAACGCATTTTTATTTCATTCAATTAAAAGTTTAACCAACGGCACCATTCTTGCTTACAAAAGCCAGCATTTATGGTTAAAATCAAAGATAATGAATTTGACTTAACTACGTAATTGTAAGATAGCGTAACGGCTACACAACTAGAGTGACAAGCCTAATGGCGAGAATAACACAAAGCTCAGAGAATATTACTCTCAAGAGAATTAAATTAACAACGTGGCCTCTGATTGTACCCTCCAAAAGATTCGTTTAAATACTATCTCCTTTCTACCTCATCTGTACACACGCGAGCTAGAAATTTACATTCTGGCAAGAAACTGGGAAACGAGAAGGACAAGAATGCAAATTATCATAAAATAACTGACTATTGAAACTATACGGAACCTTAAAATCTTTTTCGTGTTGCTTTTACTGTTGAAAATTCAAAGGATATTCATGTATTTGTTTGTAAAAATCCTCATTGAAATTGATTTTACGTAGGCTTTTCAAAACTTGAGCAAAACTTCTACTTTATAAATAATATTTAAATTCAGTTCGCAGTCCATTAGCGCACTTCAATTAAAAAACAAAATCTGTGTGTTAAACACATGTTGTAGATATATTCTATTGAAATTACTGCTGGCATTAAATCTTTTGAATTCTTTCAATTTAAAAAATAAAATTTTAATAAAGTCTCGTAGAATGATGCACCTGTTAATATATTTTCTCTTTTATATTCTCATTTGTTTTTATACTGCTATTGTTCCCTCTTATATATAGAAAAATTCCTCTGTAAGATGTTACAATGCAAAGAACGGGGATTTCTTTAATAATATTCAGGCCAAGCAAAGAACGCTTTAAAGGACAGCAAAGAGAAGCGTAGTAGAATTTCAGGAGTTAGATCAATTAGCTCATGAATATGCATTCTCCTTTAAAATGTATTCTTAATTCTTTATTCTAAAGAAACATTTTACATGCAGTCATTGTTTAAATTCTTTCTTGATGAATCTGATGCCACTGAAAGAAAAAGGAGGTAGTTATTTTAAACACATCGATTGCTTTAAATAAGCAGCTGCTAAATATTTCTATAACGTGGCTATGTTTTAATTCAGTCCCCAGGTTCAATTTAATCTGCAGTTAAGCAAATGCCTTAGAAATAGAACCAGGTATCACTTTCTTGGGTTGAAGTCTTTTATTTGCTGCTCAATAAATAAATAAATAAATAAAAATTCAGCATACAAATAAATGGGAGTCACAGTTGTTTTTTTCTTTCCTCAATAAAACATAAAATTAAAAATTGTACGATAGACTGAGGATTAAAAAAAAAAAGAATTTAAAGAAAATTAGGAACATCGAAGTTTTCTTTCTTTAACTAAGATCTTGCTTGTATTTGAAGTACCAAAAAAACTTCGAGTAAATTTCAAATACACTAATCAAATAAACATAAAAAAAATCTGAAAGCTTTCAGATTTTACATTACGCCCAAAGGGAAGTTTTTTTAATGTTTTGTGTTAACCTTTATTTATTAAATATCATGTTCTTTGCATTTAAAACATAAAATTCAGTTCAACAACAATATCACAAAGTAATTTTAAAATAAGCATATCTTTAGAATTTCCGATACACAGTCTCGCGCGCTGGAGATAAAAGTGTATTTTTTCGTACAGTGTTTCCATTCCTCGCCTTGAAATCGTTGAGTTTGTTAATCAGAAATTCTTTAATGTCTGACAAAATGTGAAATAAATAATAAACCAAATTCCAAATTCCAAATTAGGGCTTCCAGAAGCCCATAATCGGTGGAGGATTTCGTTATTCAAAATTTGATGGCTCCGTTGTTTTATTATAGTACCGTTGTTTTATCACAGTGCGAGAAACATACGTACACTTATGCAGATTCTGCATTATTTAATTTCTTTAAATATAATACAGGGCTGTAATATTTGGTGGCAACAGTCTGAAAAGTGAATCAACGCAAAATGTCAAAGCGAAATTAATAGCCCTTCTGGGCTAACACCTTTTGGGCTGAAAAGAGTAAAAGCTTGAATTAGAAACACATTTTTTTCCTGCTGCGTTTAAAGATCTTTAAATATCTAATCCTTTAATTAGGATGCAAAGTTTCAAATAATGGCCTAGTGTCATATTAAAGTTGGTAACATTTGAATAAAATATATGAGATTTTTTACATGCGTGGAAAATTTTTGTGTTCATAAATCTGAAAATCTTCTCCTTCCCATGCATCTACATTGTCATAAAGGCAGCATTTACACTCACAAAAGGGGAAAGAAAACATAACGGCCTAGTGAATTGCTTCACGTGTATTTGCAACGTGAAAAATCGATTCCACTATTTCGCCACGTCCTTTTTAATGGATTCAGCTGGAACTTATATGAACACATTTTAGCTTTCAATCAATGAACTAAACCTTTTCTCGAGTTTCCCCAAAAGGAAGAAATGCAAAAAAGAAGAATTTTAATTTAAATGCACGTAGTTAACTATTGATCGCTGTGATACTGAATTATTGCATTATTTGCGTCTGTGTTCAATACTAAACATAAATAAAAAAAACCACATTTACTTACCGTAACTGTATATCAGCTTAGAAAAGTATGTCTACTTGACAAATATCCTTCCAGATGTTAAACACAATATAACATAGTCAAAACAAGAAAAGTAGCAAGAAAATTGACAGCATTTCGTTCTAAAACATTTTAGTTAGGCTCTAAATTCGTAGGTTTCTCAGATATCATTCTAAGACTTTGATTTTTTTTTACTTGAACGAAAAGTTCTTTCATATTTCATCTGCGAATGATATACTTAATTTATACGCAAGAATTCATTATTACGTGGTGGAGTTCTTGTCTTGTTATATTTCACTAGTTTGAGCTTAGAAACTTAATTGAAATAATTATTATTTTAATATAAATTCAAATATTTTCTCTATAAAGATATAAAAATGTTTCCAGTTATGAATATAGGCTCCTATTAAATTTTTCTCAAATGGGTCATTTCAAAATTAATCCATGACATAACGTATAGTTCTTACATAACGCTAATAATGCATGTGCTTTCATATTGGCAAACGTGGAACTGATTCATTACTATTCCATACAATAGTAATGAATCATTGCAAACTGAAACTTTAACCAACTAATCGGAACAACGGAAATCATCGGAATCATAACTAAAACGGAATCATAACTTCGCTAATCTTAATCAAGTATCCATACTTGTAAGCTGCGTAATCTTCGATGCTTTTGCCGCTTTTCTTCTATCCCTAGTTACAATTCTCTGAGTATGTGAAAAGTTACTAATAATTACGTAACACTAAAAGTGCTTCTTACCCTAATTTATTTAAAGTATATTTAAATTACGTATAATATTTAAAGCATATTAGTGCAATGTATATTTAAAGAATGTTTTGCCAAAAATTGAAAACGCTTCAAGTCTTCTTCTTGTAATATCCATCCATCATCGTCGTCATCCTGTAAATGGCAAAATAAAAAGTATCATCACGTATGTATTATCATTGTTCTTATGTCTTATATCACTTGTCTGGCATTAACATTAGCCTACGAATTTATTGTGGCCAAAAGGGAAGGGTTGCGCCTGTCGCTGACTTAGGTCCTGGGTGACAAGGCGACTTAACTCAGCTCCGTCCCAGTTTTGAAAGAGAATCCTCCAGAACATGGATTTGAGGGTCTCCTAATTTTTGTCCTCTTTCACCAACGTTTCGAGAGGACTTTCGATTTAACAATCCTATGAACACCCTAAAGCATAATAAATGCCTCATTGCAAACTTATATGACATTTCAGGGATCCGAACGTGGCCCAAAGCTACAGCAGCTTTAACACCCTGCCAAAAGGGCGGCATTATACATTAAATATATGTACTATATTCTATAAATTATTTCTTTTTTGAACATGTGTCTCTTCTGCTTTGTGAAACTGAGAAACCTAATTGACTAAATCTATCAAAAATTAGATGTGAATAAACTGAAAAGGGCGAATCAGTCGACTTAAATATGATTCTTAATACGATGCTGTTATTCCTATTTACGAATGTTCATTCTGTAAACGTTTCTGTGAAACGGAAGTCCAAAGATTTAGAGATTAGTCAGTTGGCAACTGGACTAGATTGCTGAACACCACTGATTGGATCCGGGTCGAGCGAACGGGCTAGCTTAATTTTCGTATTTTTCACCGTATGTAACGTGAATACAATTTCCTCCAGGAAAGACAAAGGCATCCCTCGCCTTAGACAGATAGCCCTTGTGTGCTTTCAAATAACCGAATCAATCCAGTAAAATTAATTTCTGCATCTGAAAGTGCTATTTGCATTGGAGATCGCGCCTACACTGTTCGTTGCACGTCAGCTGAGAGTTTTTTTGGAAAGTTAAATTTAAAATTAGAGAGCTAGAATGCTTTCAATTGGCCAGCTGTTCAGGCAATTAAAACTGCAAACTGCTAGCAGTTTTAGGTTAGTTGTGGTATTTGTAAGCTACCAATTCTCCTGTTTAGGCTGCTACTCTTTTGTCTCAGGCTCTCTAGGCTTTTAGTCGATGTGCTTTGTTATAACTAATTAAACCAACATCCCTAAACTTAAAGCTTGCAGAATCATTAGGTTAATTTCGGAGCAGGAAATATGAAATATCTTTGTTGGAATTCGATCTCTAGACCTGTTCATTGATAGCCGGACGTGATTTCAATTGCACCACGAAGACATGCGATAAGGAAGGAGAAAATTCCTTACATTCTGCCTTACCAAAATGGCGACTGGAGAGGTCTCCACCCAGTCGCTGGATCTACCTGGTGACGAATTATCGTGCGCCACATTTTCTTAGTTCAGGAGCCATTTATAGAGTGATTAAGTATTTACCGGAGCAAGGAACAAAAAAAATCAGCAAAGCCTCCGTCAAGATTCGAAATCCGGACCTCCCGATTGCCGAATCGCGCGATAAAGAAGGAGAAAAATATCTTGCAAACTGGCTCAAGCAAACTGATCCAATATAAAGATTATTTTGAAAACTATTTGTAAATCATATTATCTGTTATTGCAAAGGTTCCTAAATATTTTTAATATCGCTACTCATTTACATATAGCTGCAGTATATCACAGTCTTTATATATAAGTTTTCTGGGAGAGGAATTAGAGGCAAAAGTCCCAAAAATAATATAATGATAAAGTAATAATAAATAAATACATGTTATTATAAAGAATTAAATTGATAGTTGTTAAATTAATTAATAATCGAAAATAAACATTTATAATTTTGTAACAAAACAAGAACAAAAGTCGAAACCTCCGGACTTGCTGCTGGATTGCTACCAACACTTCAAAAGTAGCTGTCCTACGTAAAGATAAGAAAAAATTATTAGTGCAGACATATATTGATAACTGTTTCAAGCATGTCAAAAAGGCGTAAATCTATAGACAAGAATTGCAAAAACGAGAGATAATGCTTTCGATATCTAGTAGAAGTTATACAATTATTTTCTCAGTTTATCTGCTCCATAGACCTTACTGACGTAAAACATATACCCTTGTAGACAGCTTTGTTTTTATTAAGTTACTGTTTAAATCTCATAAAATACCTTGCCTCTTACTAGCATTGTATAGCTATAGAGCTGTAAAAAACAAAGTTATCTAGTCTTGAATTTCTTATGTT
Organism: Stegodyphus mimosarum; assembly: GCA_000611955.2. Taxonomy (NCBI): domain Eukaryota; kingdom Metazoa; phylum Arthropoda; class Arachnida; order Araneae; family Eresidae; genus Stegodyphus; species Stegodyphus mimosarum. The sequence goes on along the minus strand of KK112630.1, from coordinate 715,866 downwards.
CTAAACATATTACAGATATAAGTTTTATGTATAATTGATAATTCAGCATCGGTCTTTCTAATTCTGCATTCTTTTTTCAAGAAGAATTAAGCTGTGTTTCATACTTCTCCCGTTTTCAGTTACGGTCAGGAATAACATTATTAATTAGAGGAGTTAGAAAATGAAAATGCGCTTGTATTTGGAGAGTAATATTTTATTAATATGGCGTAGGCCCTCCTTTGAATGCAAATACTGCAGTGGCTCTTCTTTGAAATGTCAATCTTATTCAGCCGTTTAAAGTATTTTTAGGGATTCATTTAGCAAAACAGTAGCTATTTACTTCATGATGGAGAGGAAGTAAACGTTTCCTAGCGTATTCTAGCAGAGATATTTTCCAACAGCTGTTCTGTAACATATCCAAGCAAGACTTAATGTGTTGAAGTCTGAGAACTTTGCAGGATTTAAAAAATGACTAAGCTTTCTTTTCTGTCACTAGATTTATAGGGTAGACTGGTGCGTTTTTTTCCTGATGTACTGTGCGTCGTTTGGTATCCCTTGCTGTGACTGTTAAGCAATCGTTTTTTTCCAAAACCTTGCATCATATTTCTCCTCAAACCAATACCAATCCACCTGCATACTTCAATCTGGGAAGAAGGCTGTCTCCCAGACGTAAAAAGATAATGAAGGTGGGCTCGTTGCTGAATAATACACACATTATGTGCTGTCCCAAAATTATCTTTTGTGCTTCTGATACCATTGAAACCAGTTTTTAGTATGTGCGTTGGTTATCCCTAGCATTTCTACAACTGGCTTACCTTGAATAGCCCGACCATGATAGTTAGCGATGGGAAATTTTTGTTGAAATGGTTGTAGTTTGAGTAGTCATTGTTTCTCTGGATTTGGCAGTAATTCTTTTCTCCTTTTTAACATCCGTTTACAAATAATTTCCTTTTGCCCTAGCAATTATTCTGATTAGACGAAGTTATTCACTTTTCAAGGCATACAGACACTGTCTATATACTTCTGTGGGGGCCATAGCTTAGAGGCTGTGTCCTTAATGCATCAAAAGAACTGCTGCCTTAATAAAAGTTATATCAGAAAAATGAACATCAGCAATTTTTCTTCTTATGGACTTCGACGTGGGCCTAATTCTTTTCTATAATCTCAATGCTTAATGTCTCTAATACCGCTAAAGATTTAAACTTCACAGTCTGCTGCTGCTGCTAAAATTCAAAATCTTTAGGATTCTGAATAGAAGTAACACCCTGGCTTGAAATCTGAAGTTCTGTTATATTTCGTTGCTTAGTTTCATTATCCAACGCCGTGTCTTTCTAGTTCCAAATTCAAAACTAAGTATTTTGAAATATTCAATTTAAATAATATATGAGTACGAATACTACAACAATATTGACTTCAACAAGTGACTAAAATTTCTTGAACAAAGAAAGAGATTATATTAAATGAAAAAAATCCCATCATATTCCCCTGATTAAATTAAAATCTTAAACCCTTACCAACAAAGATAAGATTAAGTTATCTCGCATCTAATTTATCTCCTCGTCCAAAACCAAATCTCAAATATGACTCTTCATTGAAAAAGAACCATTATCATCAAAACGGGAAAAAAGATCACTATAATATTGGCAGGCAAAAATATTTAAAATTTCATTTTCTCAAAATTATTATTAAAAGAGAAAATCACGCTGTCACTAACAAAGCCGGTCGGGAGATTTAAATGCTACGGAAATGGGGAGAAAGAAGAAAGGACTGAATTAAAATTAAGCTTTTACTAAGATAAATTAATGTAGTAAAAATCCCTTTATCCAAGCTAATAGAGAAGGAGTCATTTCGAGCAAGCTTTTTTATTAATAAAATGATTATTATCTTCCGAAATTTTAAAATACTGTTAAGCAAAAGTATGTGTTACAAGGTACATATTTATTGAACTTATAAGACATATCTCCCGCCTTCTTTGCATCCCTTCATGGTGTAGCGGTCAGCCCGCTCGGCGCGTATTCGAGAGGTCCGTGGATCGAGTCCCGGCAATTGCATTGCTCATTTTTCACATCTTCTGCTTCTAAATAACCTAATGTCTCTAGAGTGGCGTCCGAACTAAAAAGGTAGTGGATGAGGATTCTTCACCACCAGGATTTCACGATTGGGTCCCCTAATTTCCAGTCGCCCCTTAAAAGAGAAAGTGTATATAAGGTATTTCTCCCATCTTCTTTGCATGCCTTCGTGGTGTAGTGGTCAAGACGCTCGGCGTGTATTCGAGAGGTCCATGGTTCGAATACCGGCGAGGGCGTTGCTCATTTTCCCCCTCTCCTGCTTCGAATATACCTAATGTCTCCACAAACTGATTTATATTATTTGAAATATGAACAATCTTCTTTTCAATCTTTTTCAATTTTTTTCAAATCTGCGAATCACCATTGTTTGATGAGCTGTATATGGGAACACTAATTAAACAATGGTGCTCCCCAGCGTTTTTGAGCTCAGCTTTCATCGTTCACTATTCTTGTATACATATATACAAATCACGTTTTCATTGCAAAATAAATATTTACCTAAAATTAGTAGTAATGATAAAATTTTTCATTTTGGGCCGGAAAGAGGAAAATGTTACTTCACACGCGCAGTCAGATCAAACGATGATTTTCGGAATAAAGATTTATAATTCAAAGAGAAAACTACTGTTCTGTATTTTATTCATTTATTTTACTTTTCCCTGAAACATCACATTAAGGCAGGCAGACTCATATATCAGAATATCGGACAGAGTATCAAACTGAGCTCTGAAATAATAACCAGGTGCCTTGGACAGATAGAATGAATTCGTATGCAGTCTTTGTTTTACCATACATAGACATATAAAAGTTTATCTCTTACGATTCTCATAACTGTTTAGAAAATTACAGAAGCGGTTAGCATACTTTAAGTGTATTAAGGTAAATACCAATACGTCCAGGTTTTACGGTAGAGGAAGTCCAAAAAAATATAGAAAATGTCTTGCTAAAATAAAAGATTTAGGAAACGGTCAATAAAATAAACTTTCATTCCATTTAAAAGTGTTTGGAGAAAATACATTTACTTTCCTTTTCGCGCTTAAAAAGGAGAGAAAAACTATTGAAAAATAAAGAGAGCTACGTGTTCACTTTCCACATCTTAAACCACGTTCGAAATCGATTTTAGCCTTTAGCCACTATTTTGTGAAGTGAAATATCTACAGAATAGCGTAAAAATATTTTGCGGGAATAATGTAGTTTGATGGAAAGAACTTTTCCATGCATATATAGGTGAGAAAGTATTTTATAGGATTAAAGTAGTTTAAAGTAGTTCCTTTAAAATGTGGAATAATAATCCATCATTCATTTGGATTCTAATCTTATGGTTTATTTTACTTGATCTCTTATCTTTTCAAAATTAGGTGTTCTTGCCTAGAACAATTGTCATGTAGTTGATAAGTACGAAGCCAAACATATAAAGTGACGAAATAAATAAATAAATACGTAATTTATTATTTAATTTCAAAACATTAAATCTAGAAACGAATTCCTTAAAGTCAAACAAAAAATTGGACTATAAAAGTCGAAGTAGTAAAATTTTATTCGATTAAATTCAAACGTTACAAAAACTATCGATATCAGTTATTTTGCATTTATGTTTTTATATCTGTTACGTAATGTCCAAGAGCAGATAAAACTGTTGAACATGAATAAGCTTTTTCGCGGAGTATATGCCATCGAGAGTCTATTTTTACAGTTTTAAATCTGTTCAATTTAAATATTAAGCAATTTTTTTAAATAGTCATGAACAAACGCAATTTTTTGAAGCATTATGCTTTCGGGTGCTTTGCCATAATCGCTTATCTAATTTTTGCTTCTTGTAGTTATTTCTCTCGAGCTTCTCCATTCAGTCTATTACGGTGTATCTTGATGCAGAATGTGAAGCATTCCGGTATTGATGTAAAATGAGACGCGTATTAATTTCGCATTCTTAAGCACCATTATGCACTTATACCGAGATCTTGAAAATCCCAGTGGCCGGCCAATTGCTAGTTAAGCATATAGCGGGGATGGTCAAACCTAATGATCATTTGCCATTTCATCACTGAGAACTTTTCCCAGGATGCATAGCAAGAATTAGAAAGATGAATAAGAAGGGGAACTACACAGTTAACGAATAGCCATGTCTTCTCCGGGATTCGAGCCCGGGTCTGATAGTAGGGTTGTAGAGACATTAGGTTATATCGAAGCAGGAGATGTGAAACATGAGCAAGGCCTTCGCCTGGACTCGAACCACAGACCTCTGGAATACGCGCACAGCGTGCTAACCACTACACCACGAAGGCATGCGAAGAAGGTGGGAGATATACCTTATATACTCCCCCTTTTAAAGGGCAACTGAGGATTAGGAGTCCCGATCGCCGAATTTTAGTGGTGGAGAATCATCATCCAGCACCCTTTTTAGTTCGGGCCCCACTTGTAGAGACATTAGGTATTTTTTGGAAGCAGAAGAATGAAAAATGAGCAAAGCCTTCGCCGGAACTCGAACCACGGACCTCTGGAATACGCGCCCAGGGTGCTGACCACTACACCACGAAGGTATGCGAAGAAGGTGGGAGAAATACCTTATAGGATAACCGATACTACTACACCCATGTTGAAGAGTGTGGGCCATTTAATCCAGGAATAATAGTGACAGAAAAAGTCGAACCTTAGAAATCTATATGCAACTTCAGAAACGATTCTCATTACAAATTCAGAATTATATCATCACGACAAATGTATTACTTTGTAAAGCTTCATTTTTTTTCAGTCGCAATTTATTTCATTGCATAAAAGTCATTTCCACTTTTTTTTATTTTCTCAGGCTCGTCAGGACCGGGCTCCGGATTCTACAACAGGAAATACCGTTCCTGCTTCCAAAAGAAAGCCACAACCTTCTACGAACAATACGCTGTCGAACCTCCATTCAACGAGCGTAAGTTAATGTTATTGAGTTTCATACATATTAATTGTTTTTAATTCGTAAGTTTAAGAAGTTACTTATTCAGAAGAATTTTTAAGTTTCTAATTCGGAAGAGATATAACTACATGAAATACAGTCATATGAAATTGAAAACAAAAGTGCAGTCTTAAGTATACAGAAACAGCTGTTTTACCTTTAGATTACTGAGACACCATGATAGAAATCATTAGCTAAAATTTAGCTATGCTATGCCCTATTAGCTATGCCCTAGCTTGTGATTGTTTCTACGTGACTCCCTGCTGTGACTAATTAGTCAATCATTTTAATTATCTTGACGCCGGGATGCTGTCTAGCAGAAAACTGGATTACAAAAATGAACGTGTAGGGTTCCACTCTTTTATCTAACAGCTAAATGTGTAGAAACCTCGTGAACAGATAAACGAATAATCGCTTGAGTTCGGGAACAGAGACGTAAAACTCAGAAGGGTTAACTACCCTTTATTATTCAAAATAAGAGTGTACAGTTCGCTCCTTTCTCAGAGCGTACAGCAAAGCCTCCACTTGGGCTTGAACTCAAAGTAGTAAGAAATTAAACTTAACTAATGCTTAACTAAAAAGATATAGCTGAAGCTATCAAGATTCGAAGTAGTTGGCCCCTAAATATCAAATAAGCTGGCGAAGCTATCAAGGGCCTGAAATACGGCCGATCATAATAATAGCTTAGAGAGACGAAGCCAAAAGGCTAACGCGCGCTAGTCAGAAACTCAGTCTCTCTAACAAAGTCACTGGAACTTCGACTTAAATACTACTCTTACTTATTTGCATTAAACGCGATTCTAAAAACACATTCTGGTAGGAAATTGTAAGCTGAAATTTGAAAGGACAGGAAAGTGAGTTAAACTAAACATAACTATTAAAAACTTAGGATAAACCTTACAAACGTAAATGCCAAATAAGAGAGTCAACTCTAGAAAGTAAGTATGCTAATTTTATCTGTTGTATTGACTCTGACTCTTGCTGAGGATAATGGCTGAAATCAACTCATATTATGGCTAATCTAGTGAGACCGAAATATCCACAACTCAAAAATTTCTTAATAAGCTTGTAGAGTCATTAGTTTATTTCGAAGCAGGAGACATGAAACATGAGCAATGCCTTCGCCGGGACTCAGAGGTGAACCTCTCGAATAGGCTCCGATTGTGCTACTATTACACCACGAAGGCATGCTGAAAGGAGGGAGAAATTACCTTATATACTCCCCGTTTTTAATGGCGAATGGGGATAAGGGGTCCCCGTCTCCAAATTTTGGCGGTGGCAAATTGTTCTCCCCCACCTTTTAGTTCGGGCGCCACTTGTAGAGATAATAGGTTTTTTCCTTTTTTAAGTAGGAGACATGAGAAATGATCAATGCTCTCGCCGGGTCTTGAACCTGTCCCTCGCGAATACTCGCTAAGTGGGCTACCATTACACCTAATGCTTAACAAAAAACTGGCTGCTGGCATGCTGGAAGGAGGGAGAAAATTGATTAAATGCTATAATAAGAAATGGTCTAACGAAATTAGTATAATGAATATGTTATTCTTATGGAAAATGCGTAATTTTAATTTAACATCAGTTTCTTCCTTTATGCGAAATTTATAAAGTTGTAGTCTACTGAGCAAACATAGTCTAGTTTAAAGTAACCATTTTGCAATCTAATGTAACCAAAGTCTAGTTGAAATTATAACTCCGATTCCTGTACGTGACATTAAATATTATGTAATGTAAATTTCACAATTTGGGTTGTGCTTTATTCTTTGATTTAAACCGTCTCTTTCGAAATCGCATCTATCTACTGCAGAAAAACAATTTCCAGATATCTTATTGCGCGCTCCCGAGCAATGAATCTCTTTTTAAAAAATAAGCAAGTATAAATTTATCGCTGCCATAGCTACATAATCTGAAATTCTCCGAATTCGTAACGTGAAACACACGAACGAATGTAATACTACAGAAACGAAAAATGAAAAAAGATACTTCGAAATGATTTTCTCTCTCGCTCTTATGTCTAGGAAGTCTCAGTTTTATAGTGCGCTTGGCAGGAGCTACTATAACAAATATATAGAATGTCATAAATAACTTCGAATTTTATTAGATTGAATCATATCGAAATATTAAATCTTTAATAAATTCTCATTCAAATTTCGTGACGTGAAAATGAAAATAGTTTCTAAATTTCACGCAACGTTATCTTGAAACTCTGAATTTCTTTCAGGAATTGGACGCTATTTTATATTTCTTTCAGGAATATCAAATAGGTCGCAAATAAATTTACTTTTTTTATAACTTGAATTACATTAAAATAAAAAACTCCCTAAAAACTTAAATAAAGTACATTTTTCTCTAAAATATAACCTTTTGAAAATTCTGCGGCTGAGAACACAATTTCTCTAAACTGCGCAGATGCATAGCCGCCCAATACTACAGAGTGACTGCAGAGAAAAATTCATTTCCTGTGCTTCTGCCGTCAGGTATTGTAAGTACGCGAAGCAAGTAAACATGACAGGGACTCATATTGATACATCAGCTATAATTCAATTTACTGAACGTGTATGTTTGCACTTAGAGCAAATTTCCAGACGAAGAATTAAAAGATTGGCAAACATTATAAATTATTATTAATTCGGGAAACAATTTTGATTTCGTAAAACAAACTACACTCACGTTTGTGAAAATTGCAACACCATGAAGGACTTACGCGAGTGAGCTGAAATTTTCAGGAAATGCAAAGTAGCGCATGATATGCAAATGATTAGAATTGCAAATCCGTAGCGCATGCGTATGCTGAGCAGCGCCCTCGAACGGCTGATGGATCCGAATAAATAGACGGCTGTAGCGAGGCATGTATGGTTATCGGTGGTTATCTGCTAGTGGTAAACGTTAACTCAATCTGTACTTATGCCTCGTCGACGAAAGAGAGCGAGATTTGAACAACTTACAGAGTTTGAACGAGGGAGAATCATCGGCCTTCGTGAAGCTGGATTGTCGTATCGTGCAGTAGCCTCTCGTGTGCAGCGTAACAGCAGCACAGTGATGCGCGTTTGGAAGCAGTGGACGGACGAGTGTCGGACAACTCGGAAATCCGGGAGTGGACCCCGAAATGTGACGTCAGCTCGCGATGATAGACACCTGGTCCGCATGGCGCGGACGGACCGTACAGCTTCCTCTAGACAATTGGCAGCACTGTGGTCAATAGCTACAGGTGTTTCATTGTGTGCTTCATCAATTCGTAGACGTCTGCTGCAGTGTGGACTGCGCGCACGGACTCCTTTATACAGGATCCCCCTAACGCACGACCATCGCCGCCTGCGGCTACAATGGGCCAATCAGCATAGAGACTGGCGTGCTGATTGGCAGCATGTCGTGTTTTCTGACGAATCCCGCTTTAATTTGTGGTACCATGATGGCCGCATTCGTGTCAGACGCTATGCCGGTGAACGCCACCTTCCGGAGTGCATTATCGAACGCCACAGTGGACGAACACCCGGAGTTATGGTCTGGGGCGCCATAGCATATCATAGACGATCTCAATTGCTACGAATTGTGGGCAATCTGAACAGCAACCGGTATATCCGTGAAGTTCTACAGCCCGAAGCTGTTCCCTTCCTTCAAAGCTTGCCAGGCGCTGTATTTCAACAGGACAATGCCCGCCCTCATACTGCTCGGATTGTTAAATCCTTCTTTGCAGCGCAGCAGGTACAGCTTCTTCCTTGGCCTGCGTGTTCCCCGGATATGTCGCCAATTGAACATGTGTGGGATGTCATTGGTCGGCGTCTTGCTCGTGATCCTCGTCCTGTTGCGTCTGCAGACGAACTTTGGGTACGCGTACAAACGATATGGAATGCTCTTCCTCAGTCAGACATTCAAACTTTGTTTGACTCCATGCCACGTCATGTAGCAGCACTTATTGCGGCGCGTGGTGGCCACACAAAATACTGATTCTGATCTCTTGTTCTTGTTTGTTTGCTTTGAACATTTAATCATTTATTTGTACCACTACCACTCAACTGTGTATTAAATTGCATTCAATTATGACGATTCCTTCTTGGTGTTGCAATTTTCACAAACGTGAGTGTATAATACAGCTTTGCAAATAATGTTAATAATTTATGGCAAATAAAAACGTACATTGCGCAAAAAAAGGGGGGACAGTTTTATATCTCCCGTTCTACTGGGCTGATTGACGAATTTCAACTTGCGTTTCTTATGTCTCGAAAGCGCAACTTAGGATATATATTAGATTTATATATATAGCATCATTCTAACATAGGTATTTTAACACAAAATCGGACTTTTTTGAAATAACGTAGCATTTTTTTTCCATATTTCGATTCTACGGCTCAAATTATGCCTAAATATTAAATTTTTTAAAGTTTGGTGACGGAGAATTTACGGAGAAATTCATAAATTTAACTTGGCGAATTTTTTTCCGCTTGAGAAGAGTAATTCACTTGGCGAACTTCTTAATATGTGGCAACCTATTTTCCTTCCCTTCCATTGTGCAGCGGAAAGAAAAAGCCACATCATTCCTGCCGTTTTACATTGTGGATAAGAGGAAAGAAATCACATCGTTATACTTTCAAATAATTTTAACAAAGTGCGTAAACCACATTTTCGTTATTATCGTTTTCAACAAATATGCCAAATTTCAAAACATGCCAATGTATAAATTCACGCATATCTTCGGAAATTTTGAATAAAAAGCTCTAATTTTTTGCAGGTATGCTTAGAAATAAATCTATTTTAAGATTATTGTAAAAATTTTATACGTTATAATTCAAAATTTTTTTCGAAAAATTTATAAAAATTATTTAAAAATACAAATTTTAAAAATAAATCATAAAAAATGGGCGAATTTTGTTTGGAATGAACCTAAATTTCGAACGGTATGAGAAGGAATCAAATAAGTTTCTTAAAAAAAGAGATATTAATAAATATATACCAAGTTGAATTCACAATGAGGAGCTAAAATTTTGAGAGCTAATTTTTGAAAAACTGCTCGTGCGATTTTTACAAGTTTGGCATAATTTGAGTCGTAGAAGCGAAATATAGAAAAATATTGGCATGTCATTTCAGAAAAAGTCCGTATTTTGTGTCAAAATACCTATATTTGAACAATGCTATATATAAATCTAACACATATCCTAAGTCGCGCTTTCGAGACATGAAAAACGCAATTATAATTTCGTCAATCGGCCCAGTAGAACGGAAGAAATAGAACTGCCGCCCCCCCCCCCCCCTTTTTTTTTTTTTTGCGCAGTGTACATTTAGATAAAATGTAGAATATTTAGAACTGAAAATTACTGGACTTCAAACTACTGGACAGTTGTTAAAGCATTTAAGCTTTATGCTGATTTACATTGCAAACTAAAAAGTTTTAAGAAAACTTTCAGAATCCAATAACTAATCTAGAACTAACTGCCTCAATTAAATGAAAACCTTCCCAGAGTAACATAATATTAATCCTAAAAAAACAGAAGATTACTTAATAATTTTTTTGCTGTCAAATTAAGCTAGTTCAAGAAAATAATTAAAAGGGACATAACAGCCCTTAATTAAAGAATGCTCAGCAGCTGATATTTAAAATACGTCTTGGCAATGAATGCTTGCACATTAGTATACAGACACATACATAAATCACAGGTCACGAAACAATCTCTTATCTTCATTTTGTTATAGAACGCAGACTTTATTCAAACAAAACCTTTGATTACTTAAAACTCGGCTAATAAAGTATTGCCCTTTCCTTCAAAATTACCCAAGGTTATATTTAGTGTATAAATAACCTACGGCATTTTGAAGATGTGTTTAATTGATGTAGGGCATTTTGAAGATGTGTTTTGCTTGAAACCCCAGATCTCCGCTTCTACTTTCTTCAGTTATTTTATTTTGTAGAGCATCTTACACGAGCTTTTAGACTTTCCGAAGCAGAAAATATGGAAAATAAATTGTGGCCTCTGCTGGCTTCGAAACCCGAACCTCTCACTTCCTAGCTGGATATGTTAGCAACTGACACCACAAGAACATGCTCTGATGATACGTTACACTTATCGCACCCTATGGGCTATAATAAGCTAATCAGCGTGTAAAGTTTTTCCTAAGTTTATTAACAGTTATTTTATATCTTTCCTATCTTATTCTAATTTCAGCTTATAATTACCTGCCAGAATGTAATTTCAGAAACGCAGTTAATGCAAATGAGAAAGAGTACTATTTAAGTCGATACTTCATCGACTTCGAGAGAGAGTCTGATTCCATGACTAGCGCGCGTTTGCCTTTTGGCTACGTCTCTCTTAGCTATTGCTACGCTCGGCCACACCTTAGGCCCTTGCTTGGCTTTGCCGATTTAATTAATACTTAGGGCTCAACTAGTTAGATTCTGATAGCTTCGGCTATACCTTTCAAATAGCTTGGTTAAGCTAGTTTAGTTTAAATTATTATTATTTTAAGTTCAAGCCCGAGTGGAGGCTTTGTGTAAAGTTCCAAGTAGGAACTTATTGTAAATATACTGAAAAATAAAGGATTGTAAACCCTCTTTAAGTCTTACGTGTTCTGTTCGCACACTTAAGCCATTATTCGCTTGTCAGTGTTCGTGGGTTTCTAAATTAGAACTTTAAATTTAAATAGTAAAACCCCACAAGCGAATAAGCTGTTATGTCATACAACAATGACAGAGATGTTGAAGATTTTCTGAAAGAAAAACTGAAAATGAATGAGCATGTGATGCGATAATTACTTACATTATATTCCACTTAAATAACGACCAGTGGGGAGGGGCACAAGACCTAGTCAAACAGATTCGGGTGATAACGAATTATAGTCCGTCATATTTTAGTTTGGGCTCTACTGCTATCAGATTCCTTTCTTGTCCACTTTTAGATAAAACAAATTGTATGAATTCCTAATACGTTATTCTTCTTGAAACAATAATCTTTAACATTAAAAATTACGGTCTTTTTCTGATTAAAACCGTCTATTTGAATCGCCTATTTTCAAAATAAAATTTCAAATATTTTGTCAATATCGCCTGCTTTTAATCTTCTCTTCAATATTCCCTTAGTCCTCTGCGTGTAATAAATTACTTGAGTTTTGTGTTCTAATCTGGAGTTAGTTTAATTTTTCCTATTCTACTGGCATATTCATTGTTCTGTATTTGCTTAAAACTCTCATGAGGACTTGATAGCTTTTAAAACCACTCAATTAATTTTCGTTTACCTTTTATAATCAAAGTACGCCTATTTACGACGTATATTTAATTTACGATACTTCGAGTAATCCTTAAATTTTCATAATTTGTATTTTAATCTGTTTATGTAGATAAATCAACTCTAATAATTTTAACGAATAGAGAAAATTTACTACCAACATTTTAAATATAATTTATAAACGCAGATGACGGAAGGGAACATTTTACTTGGTATTTTGCGGGTCTGGAAGTAATATGAAGATTCATATTGCAGTCATTAGGTAGAGTACTTTTCTACTTATAGGGAATAGATAACTGGATTTTAAACATTGAAAATGTGACTATCTTACGTAGGCATGGAATTTGTTCAATAATACAGGAGTAAAATGAAATATTCTGGAAAAATGATTTATTTGTAAAAGGAGAAATATGTATGTATACTCAAGATGTTTCGGTATATATATATATATATATAAATTTATTCTGCTCTCAATGAGATCAAAAAAGAAAAGTAATTTATTCAGTAATGAAAACAGAAATAACAGTTAGAGTGAGGAAATAATATTCATAGTAAAATAACTAAATAATAACATAAAGAAATAATAGTCGCGGTAATAACTGTTGATTTTTCTTCGGTCGGAGATTCATTTGATTTATTCCTTCGCATTTAACGACAGTATATAATTACCTCTATAAAAACACCATAAACTCACTTGCAATGAATACTTGAGCTAACAGTTATTTCAGCTTGTGGATAGGTTATCATTTTATTACTATCTTTATTACACTATATTATTTTATTACTATTAGTTACACAAGGATGTCAATATCAGCACTTCACTCAGAAATTTGAAATAGACATACAGTGATTTGTAATGGATACCCGAGGTAACAATTATTTTGCAGATAGGTTATTATTTTGTTCTTGATTCTCAGGTATTGTTAATAAGGATGTCAATATCAATGCTTCGTTTAAACTTCATTTTAACTGAGGTTTCAGGTCCGTTATATCAAAATAGTTCTCAAAATATAACATTAAAAATAGTAAAAGAAGCAGCTCATGCTCTCTACTCACAAAGGTGTTTTAAGAAAAATAAAAATTAAATCCTTAATGTATCCAAATTTGACGGAACTTTTATCACTTAAGTGTGAAATATTGCTTATACTTTAATTTCAGCTTGCAGATTGGTAAACAAATCACAAAACTGTGTAGAGATTGAGAGATATATGCAAGCTAAATACGTATAGAAAATATTTCTGATCTGTTAAAAGTAATAATACAAAAGCCTCAAATTTTATTTTCATTTAACTATATTCTCGAGTAATAACAAGAAGGAAATTTTTCTTAAGAAATGTTAATCCATTTTTAAATTTTAAGGTTAGGTTAGGGTATTTGAATTTGGAAAAGCTACTAGGGTTATTAGCGTAAGAGGAGAAATGCCTGTATGGAGGACTCGTGAGGGAAACTGACTTGTGTTCACGTTACACATGGGGAAAACCACGAAAGCTAACCATGCAGCCAGCCTGTTTACTCAGTTTCAAACCCAAACCAGATCGAACTACCAATATTCAGCGATCTTAACTACTCGACCACTGATGGGGCATTAAATTTGTAAGGAATTTTCTCACTTCGTTCCATCTGCCTTCATAGCATAATTGGATGCACATCCAGCTCGCAATCGGATGATCGGAATTTGAATTCCGTGGATAGCATAGCCGATATTCTCACCTTTCGAGCTCCAAGAGTTCTAAATAGTCTGCAAAATAATACATCTGAAAAATAAGTACTCGCAGAACTTGCTTTTGTATCTTGACGAATAAAATAAGCTCTGAAACGTTCCGATATAAATTTTGGATCTCACCATCATGTGCTTATCATTTTGAAACTGAATTTAATTCGAATGTATTTAAATTTAATCTGCTTTAAAAATGTTATGTACAAGCAATATTGGATATTACTGCAATGCTTTTATTTTCTCTAAAGATAATTGTTCTGATTTTGTAATCAGAAAAGTGTAAAAATCCTTTAATTAACATTCATAAATGCAGTACAAATGTACTATTATTCGTAACAAAGTTACTGTTTAACATTGCTTTTACATACAAAAGCAATAAAAAGCAATGGGCGATGAAAGTGTACACTTTCACAGAACTTTCCAAAAGTAAAGTTTATGGTTTGTAAATGAAATCCAATAATTCAAAACCAAATACGAGATATTTAAATACTCCTCTATCAGCAGCAAATGAAATAAATTATATAAACAAAAGCCTCAAAACAGATAAAAGACATACCCACTATAAAATTAATCAGTGGTGAAATGAATCTATGTTACTACTATTGATGATACAAGGATTTAATTATTTAATTAAATCATTGTAAATGAAAACTAATCTTTTTTATCGCTTTAAATAGTGAAGATTTACAAGCCTGGTTCCAAGAACCAAAGAAGAAAAGAAAGTTTTATGTGAGATTTTTTATTGTTGCTGGATTTTCATGCAGAGGAAATTATAAGTTACGAAAAAAGGATCGAAAAACTGTTGAATTCAATCCTTCTTATTCTCAAAATAATGTTTTATGTATATAATTCACATATTTAAATAAGGGAGTCTGTCTTTTGTGGCTCTGACTTAAAATGCATGCATCAGTCTAATTAAAACCAAATGTCCTGCCTTAGATTACGCTCCAAGTCACAACGAATTATCACCGAGATAATAATTACTTATAGAATGAACTTAATAAATAAAAACTAAAATTTTTACTTTGTTACCATGAGTTGTTTTATAAACTTTAAATTAGTTGCAACCCAAAACCAAAATATTGTTTCCTTACTAGAAATCAAAACAGCTGTCCTAAGATAGCTAACAAATTAAGCTTAATGTTTAGGTCATATATGAACCTTAAAATAGTTTTTATCTGTAACTAATGAAATTCTCAAGTCTCATTTAAAGCGTTTATGGCCATTAACAGCAAAACAGTGGAATTTATTAAAAGCGGGAGAATGAATGCTGAAACACAGGTTAATCATACTATGCAGTTAAGCATCGGAGCTAATGACAGGTACACGAAAGCGCAAGAACAAAAATGATCTTTTGCCAAGTTAACCTCACTGTCAGATCTTTACACGCCAAGCCACTAAAGATTGCGATTCCATTACGATGAAATCCTGTTCTTTACATATAAATCCTCCTGTAAATTTCTAGTAAAAATTCTAAAGAAGATAGGTTTTTCTTTTCGCATTCCCTCTAAGTACCCTCAGCTTTCATGCACGAACTATTATGCTTTTGAATTGCTAAAAAGACAGCTTTCCCAGTGCAGATCTGAAGCGCTAACTGGACTACGGAGAGCGATGGAAAAGGACAACTAAATGCAATAAATGCTCTTTTAAATACTAGAAATCAAATGTTGTACAGGGTGGTTAAAATAAAGCTGGCCTGGAATGATCTCTTTGATGTTTAGCGTACATTTTTACGAAACTCCGAAAACACGTTTCCGGGGCAGCTTTATTTTGGCCACTCCTACAGATAAGACAGTCCACATAAAATAATTTAACAAGTATTTTTATTCAGAACTGTAATTCAAATGTAGTATAAAATGTATTCTAAAATGTGTAAACATCTTTTGTACAATGCATGGAATAATTTAGCTGAAAACTAAAATGTGGCCACTCTGTGCTTAAAAAAAGGAAAGAATTCTATTCTATAAAAATTAATTTTTTGCCACTGGAATGGCTGAACTGAAGCATCAGACAAATAATTGGAAGTTTTTGATAAATAGTATAAATTAAATGTAGTCCTGTATATAGCAGAAGGCTAATAAAAATATTTAGCTGTATAGATTCGGTTAATATCTGAAGAGCTGCTTCGAGGCCTTAGGACAGATATCTATATTTTGTTTGCCTCAACTTTTGACAGTACATATTACATATTCTACTTCTTGGATATATGGATTTTAAATGCAGTTTATGTTTTCCTTTCCAATTATATAGTAATATGAATAAAGTAAAACAAATTATCGCATTTTTTCTGTAAATTATAGGTTGCTGCTTCAGTAAAAAGCAAGGTACTTCAAAGGACTCATTCTCTTCAACTCAGCCCCGAGAAAAGACACGATGCCCTGAAAAGGATGCACAGTCTTTGGACAACAACTTCGCAGGATTCAGACCTTATCCCTAATGGTAAAGGTAAGAACTGTCTTCGAACTTTTATGAAAGTGTACTTAATTAATATAGTCTTCGTAAACTGAAAGCAGTGCATAAGATAGACAATTTTGTGGCTTTTATTTTATTTTCAAAAATAAATGTAAATTGCGAGTTTGAGATTTTTAGGCATTAGAAAAGTGATCAAAAGTTACTTGTTGAAAAGTAGGCTTTTTAATTTTATTTTATAATGATTATTGGTAACACTCATATTGATCACATGCTTTAAAAATCCATCTTTTATAAATGTTACCGGATATTAGTAATTCATTCCCTAAACTCTATGATGCAAGTTCTATTCCCAGCATATTTTAAAGATGAGTAAGAATTATTTTCTCTTTTTTATTTGAATGACTAAGGTTATTGAACTTGAGTAATATTTATTTATTCTTTTATCTTAATTTAGCTTTTAGCATTTTCTAATATGTATATTTTTGTATCTTCTCTATTGATATCCAGTGCGTAATCAGGAATTTAAAGCAATGAAGTTTAATCAATTTTAAAACTTAAATTATTCAGAAATTGAACTACCTTTTTCATTAAATTGCAGAAAACAATTTGAGTATTTCTGCGGCAGGTTTTGAAAAATAAATGAAATTTACTAAAGCACATATAAATTCAACTTCATAAGAATGCTCTATTATAATAGATAAAACATATTTTAGTAGGATACATGATTTTGAGGTCTGGGATATATTTTGCAATAAATAACAAATATGCTTTTACTGTTACGTACTTGCATTGTGACTTCGTTTAGCTTTACACAATGGTTTTAAAAGTGTTACTTAAATAGATCATTTATATAAAACTGGGAATGATACATTATGGCTCATATTACGATGTGCAATTCATTTAGTTGGCTCTAAATATTATCTAAGTACAATAAATACAAGTTAGCATAGTTCGACATATCAAAAGATAAAAAACGGTTTCTCTTCTTCCGATGTAGATTTTTGGGGGTTCAGAAAGTTGTTTGCATGGCTTTGATTGAAAAATTATGCATTTTATTTAAATCAATTTAATTTAGTTTCGGAGAGTTACTTTAATTAATGTAGCGGTATATCTTCTTGATTGTAATGAGTAATTAAGAATCTAATACATTCTAATTATTTCTGTGCCAGATATTTCGTATTTAGGCGTTAATTGTGTGCTAAATATCAATGCTATTTTATCCCCAAATCACTGAGGCTATGCCCCATATCATATCTGCATGATCTTTAAATACGAACTAATCTCTAATTCTATACAGTTTTGGGTCATTTGGTTAACCCCATTTAAAACCGCACACTTGTTTTTGTAAGTATTTAAAACTGAGCTTTAAAGAAATTTTACAAATACAACATACATTTCTATTTAAAGGAAACTGAGTTATCTGACATTTTACTTTTTGATTCTATGCTCTGAAACACTTAATATAGCATTTCCTTCAAGAAACTAAAACACTTTTTTAAATATTGTGTTTTGTGACGCTGTTTAAATATAAGATTTTAAAGATATATTCCTGTTTTTGAAAGGGAAAATATATAAACAGATGAAAGAAATCATCTTATTAAATTCCTTTGCCATTTTCAATAGAAAATATGTCCTGTTGTTCTGCATCTGAATTGAATGATTTTATGCTATTTCCTCTTTCTCCGGAGATACTTTCTCTAATTTTTGCTATAATGTAATCACAGAGAAATCAGTATTTGTTATAATATAATCATCAAAAATTATAATAATTAATTTCTGTATTTTTATTATGGTTCGATATTTTTATAAGAAAAAATCGTTCTTATCATAAATGTAAGAATTTCCCATCTGTTTTCATTAAATATAGATACACATAATGTTTGAAAGTTAAGTATATAACCTACATTAAAAATTAAAAAATTAGTTTTTGCTTCCGTAAATATCTTTTAGCTATCGATGCACGTGAGACCTGAAGGACAGAGAAACTTTATAAATGTCTTGAATATTTTATATAAGTGTGACAAAGGAAAGACATCCAATCTATATTTCCTTCTAGTTAGTCTATCAGTATCTGCAGTGATTGATCACGCTAGCGATAACAGCTACGATTTTCATCAGTGATATTATTTTACTCTCACTAATTTGCTGGTTTTTGTCTGGTTTATACTGTTTCATGTTTCTGATACATTAATTAACCTAAATATCTAGTCTGCTGTTTTCTCCGAAGTTTCGTAGCGAAAATATATTTACCTGTGCAGCCAGCGGTAAGGATTTTCAGTCTCTAGTATTAATCTGTAAAAAGAAGAGCGGAAACAAGTGGAACTACTCTAACTTAATATAACTAATTATTGGTAAAACTAGTATATCAAAACTATTATTAGTAAAACTAATTACAAATTTTTAGATTACAGTTTACAGATTGCTTTGTAAAACATCCTTTTTGTTGAATAACAGAATTTTCCTTCTTCAACGGAATCCGCATGACGTTTCCCATAAACCACATCAAAATACAAGGAGCACAAAATATTATTTCTTAGATTATCGATGAGTACAAACAGTTTTATGAAGAAGTTATAAGCCGGCCAACCTTTTCCTTTATTGAAGATGTTGACTATGAAGAAGAATAAATACATCATTCAATTTTTCAATTATGAACTTAATATTTGTATTTATATAATTGCGCTTTGAAATTTATGGTTGAATGTTTTAACGTTGATCAAGGTTTTTATAATTTAAAGTACACTTTTAAATTAAATTCTTTTTAATCATGTTAGATGGAAGACAGAAAAGAAAGTTTTGGAAGGGATAACAAATTAATTATTATTACACCGAAGTTCCTCAGCGCCTTTGTAGTCTTTCAAGTTACGATAAGACAAAAGGTTTATATAAATTATATTCTAAAGAAATCTGAGACAAAATGTTGTTTCTCCTTTCCTAAAAAAACATTTTAGATTCTTTAACTTCTTTAAGCTGGTGGTTCATTTAAACTCGATGTTTAGCAAGAAGCCACAAGAAAGTCTATGTAAAATAAGCGTTTATATCGCAAAAAATAGCCTCTACAGGTTTTGGAAGACCGTCAATCGCAAAGTGAGAGAAATATAGAAGTTTTAGGAAGAAACCACACAGAAACTGTGTACAACAACTCTTTATATCACAACGAATAACTACTATAAATTTTGTAAGATCACCAGCTGTAAAACGATAAATAAAAATATATATAAAGAAATATTTGTAGCTTCGGAAATTTAGCTTGAGTAAAGTTGAAAACCCATGTGGCAACAGTTCCTGCGCGACGAAAGAAGAATATCAAAACAGTCGCATTTATACTGATTCCGAAAATGTGGTCTATATTAAATAAAGCTTAAACTAACGTCTTTCATAAATAAAGATTTCAACTTGTAAGAAAGACGTGCCATTGAAAGATCTTTAGAAAGAACGCGTGTGGCACGATGTCATGATGTATTCCTTCTTTTGACGTCATTCGGTGCTAGTGGTGTTTCAGCAGTGGACGTGGAAAAAATAATTGCTCTTCCATTTTCATCTCTAGATTATTTGTATTCTTTGGCTCGTATATGTTGTTATTCTAATTAGGAAAAGTAGCTTTTATATTAATTACCAGGTAGGTGTATAAAGGATTCAATACTTTTTCTTTTCCATATTATAAATCTTAGAAGGTTTTTTTAATCATGTTTCCTATTGTGCTTGTATTTCTAATTCAGTCGTTTTTCTTTCAGCGGATAATTTGGGGGGTAGCGTTAATTTGTTCTAAAATTATTGATAAAAATAATAGTTCTTTTATCATAATGCACGGAGTATTTGCGTTTCCTGTAATAATAACATGTAATGTATACACAGATTTCTTTATTTTTATTTCAAAATGACTGGCTACGGTAAGAGTTAATTGCCCATATTAAAACCTGTTCAATTTAAAATTTTGTTTCTAAAATCTAAATTAGTGAAATGTTTCCTTTTTGATAAAAATCGAAATAAAAATTTTAAATGTCTCTTTTTTAGTAAACGCACATACAAATTAAAAGGTTGCAGGGTATTTGAAATAAATAACTACGTTACTTTTTAATAAATAATACGTTTCAAATTGTAGCTAAATAGAAATTTTTAAATGATACTCTCTGTTTAACAATAATTTAACGATATCTGTATTAAATTAGATAACTGTTAAATTACGCAGATAACTTCTGGAAGAAACGATTCACCAGAGTCGATAATAAACATAGTTGGGAATCAAAGGAATTCGAAAGATAATTAATCTTTGAGAGTTTTAGCAAATTTCTGCATTTTATTTTAACATCAAGACTTTGATAATTTTTATTACCAAAATTATTCTATATGTTGTGTTACTTTTTAATCAAAAATCGATTTGGATTTTAAAACCACTGTCAGAAATTTCTGTTAACAAATCTCACACAGAAATCAATTTCCGGTTTAGAACGATTAACGAAAAATTGTAAAAAAAAACTTATCGCGTGCAAAGTAACAAAATTTATTGATAATTATTATTTTATAATTCTCATGTATGAAAAAATCAATTGTTGAAAGCTTTAATCTGTGCATATTTAAGGCTTCAAAAACGTCTATATTATACGCGAACTTCGGTAAAATGCGTCGAACCATAGCAAGTTGTTAAATAAAGTTTTCAGATTAAAACAAAAGAAAGAATCCTGCTAAAACATTTAAAAAAAGTATCCTTTTCTATCATGACTTGTGATCTCCACTGACTTCGTTGAATCATTCTTTGGAGAAACTATTTTTATAACTTATTACTTACGTTACTTATCGATTATATCAGTTACGTTATTTATCGGCTATATCGGAGTAATTTCGAAGGAAAAGACATTAGATGCAAGATAATAAATTCGTATTCTGAAGCTATACTGCACGAATAATTTCCCTCCTAGACTTCTGTTTTTGATGCAAATTTAAAAGCTGTTGCGAAATTATATTTATAATACCATAAAAATTTCATTAAATTGCCCCTAAAATCACTTTATATGTACTTACAATAACTGTAGATGGATATAATATTAAGCAAACTAAAACATTTTACAGCTTTCGGAGCAATTCTAGAAAACTCATTGTAAAATAACATTCATTATCGAGCAACCAGTGCCCTAAATCATGAAATTTCTCATAAAAGAAAAATAAAGGAGAGAAAATTTTATGTTACGGTGTGGCTGCTTTTATTAATACCTAGGTGAGTCTTTCTCTACTACGTTTTCTAGCTAATAAATACAAATCTAGCTAACCAAATAAAAATTATCTAAACACATTTTTAAAACAATAACTTAAATTTAACATAGCTCGCTTTAACTTGGTTTCACAAAATAGAAAGATAACTTAATTATTGTTTCTCGCAGCCAGTCGCTACAATAGAGAGATTTACATCGTTATTTGCAATAACAACAGAACAAGTTTATTATCATCTATTTAGCTGTCAATCTATTTTAACCTACTCAAGCAGTTTGTCCTTAAACCTAAACTTACACCTGTAAGCACCTTAAAGGCATCTGGGTAACTCACAACAGCTGCAACAGCGATTCTCGACGAGCGTACCACAAAACTAGTGTGTAGCTGTGTCACTAAGAAAACAATAATACGAGTATAATTGGGAAAAAAGAGAAAATATAAATAGCGGGCCGTGAACATAAAGCGTACCAAACGTAGTATACCATAAGCCCTCAAAAAAATGTGAAACATGGATATTAAAAGCTGACTAGCATTAGTAACTACACAAAGAGATTGTTCTCTATATTAAGGTTACTCTCAAGCTGTTTAGAAGTATGACTGAAACTTTGTCTTCTGATTAATCTTGAATTGTATTTGCCTTTATTAGCATGAATTACATACGTATAAAAATATTATAAATTATCTCACACGCACACATTTTTATTTTAGTATTTATTTGTAAAGTTCTACTGTCCTTCTGTTGTGAAGAATCTTGGTAGATAGTGATTGCACTGAGGAAGGGTTAAAACTGCCCTTTATTAAACTCTTTACCTTATTTACAATGCGTCAACTTGACGCTAACATACTAGGCCTCAACTTGGTAACTGAAAAAGTAGAATCAAACTTAAGAACTTAACTAACTAAATTTGGGAACATAATGTTCACAAATAGTAGAATTACTCTACAGGGCTCATATAATCCTGTAGCCTATAGCGTGTAGATGAGTCCAGTGGCAGCAAGATAATAGTGCTTAAGCCACGTCAACTGCTAAACAGTAACTGCTAAACAGAAGTTTGCGTATAAGCACGCACGGCAATATCCAGGACTCTCTCTTTCTCTACTGGAACGTCGATATTTAACTTATTCTTTCACTGGTAGAATTTGCATTTCTTCGCGCGCTACCAAATTTAAATATTCTGGCACTGGCAATTAGAGGAATGAAGGCTTATAGGAAAGTAACTTAAAATTAAATGTAACTGGTTATTTAAAATATATATAAATCCCTACGTATTAAATAATAATAAGAATTAATTTGAAACAAAATAAATTCAGAATTTTAATATAAATATAAGAGCCTTTATTTTAAAAAATTTGAATTATTAAAGGGAATATTTTAACGAATTCTAGATTTCCCTTATAATATACAGAAATTATAAAATATTACTACCGATAGTGTAGAATATTAAAGCCTTTGTTTCATTATAAAAATTGAATTTCATTATAAACTCTGAATCTCATTAGCAGGGATTTTCTATGTGCCATTAGTCGATGTACTCATTGGTCGATGTACCATTCATCAATGATGTCTCATTAGCCGATGTACCTTCATAAGAACTTGGCTGATGTCAAATTTACAGCATTAACGCTATGTAAAGTACTTTTTCTAATAAAATTGTAACCATGATGGCAAAGAAAATCTTACTTCAGATGAAATTCAAGATCTGATGAAATTTCCTGAGCTAATTCGCGATTGAACTCTTAGTAACTGGTCAGTGATGATTGAAAGAATATTTTATTGGGGAAACTGTAACTATGAAGGAGATGAAAAGTACAAAAATTGCTAAGTAATTCAGAAGTAATAAAAAATTATATAACTGTAATGAGGCTACCGTTTTCTTTTAGCGCTTATTACCTCGCAAAACGTTCATTGGTCAATAACATTTCTACAGAATTGCTAATTTAAATTTTATGAGCAATTATTATAAAGCATTAGTGTATGCCATCTGACTGTCTTTCATATTGCGTTACATGTAATAAATACCGTCCTTTCCCTAATGTTGCTTTAGGATACAATGTATCACATTCTGAACTGCTCAGGGAATAGTTTCATTTTTAGCAGATTTTTTTAATCACCTAGCACACTGACATGCTTCTAATTATTAGTGACAAAAATCAAATTCAGGTTTCAATTCTTAAATTTGGAAAAGAAATTCTTTAATGCTTAAACGAAGCATAATAGTGTCTTAGTACTGCCTGGTATGAAACTGAAATAAAATTCAGTAAAAAATATTAATATTTATAATGTTATAGCGAAAGCATAACAAGGTTTAACTTTTTAACTTGCGTAAATGGATAGGTGAACTTTACACCACTTAAGGGTATTAAAAATTAATCAGTGCGGAACAATGAATAACAGTTATTCATATTTAGAACTAAGCTAAAGCTTTTATTTGAATGATTTGGTTTATAGATTTACAAAATTAGCACAAAATATTCATTCTTTCTTACGGAAAAGTAAACTGCAAAACGTAAATACTGTCGAAAGCTTCCAAAATTAAGACTTCTCACAATCTAAAATTAGCTTACCAATCGAGCTCTAAAACGAACTTAATCTTGTTCTCCAAATATCTAGATCCGTTTCTAAGTACTCATACTCAGGTGATCGAGGAGCTGTAGTACACAAGAGTCAGCTCACAGTATTTTACACTTTCGTGGTCTTGTTCAAGAACTTTGCTGAATTATTTACACCTTCTGAAAGAGTTCAGTGAAAGCAAGAAAATTGAAAGAAAAGGCATACCTTGTTAGTTAACATGGAATTCTATACATTAATTCCTAAAATTAAGTTATGCGCTTGATGTATTTAAACGAAAACTTTTCAGTTAACCCAGGATGTCATAAATCGATTGCTAAAGTTAAATTGCTTGCTTAATATATTCAGGTCAGAATATTATTTTATTTTGAAGTATAAACTAAGTTGTCAATGGATCATTGTAACAGAAAAACATTAATGAAATAACTCATCTTGAAAGAATTTCCGTGGCAAAGCATATTGTTTTCGCATAATTATCTAATGTGACAAAACAATATTAAATCATAAAATTTATTTACGTTAGGACATGGCATCTACCACATTTATACTTTAGTCAAAGTGTCTAGGCATGCGAATTGCCGAATTATTCGACTGTAATTGCCTAACAAATAACCACTGTAAAGATTTTTAAGCAAATATACTGTTGCAGAGATATAGACTACATCAGTGTCTCAAAGCTTTCTCAGTTTCATTGATACTGATATTTTAGTTTATTTGAAGACACTGTTATTTTAGTTGAGAAAATGCGCATTTATTTAAGTTTTAATCCTTACATTTGTCACGTAATATAGATATAAGGTATTTCTCCCGCCTTCTTGACATGCCTTTGTGATATAGTGGTCAGCACGCTCGGCGCGTATTCGTGAGGTCCGTAGTTCGAGTCCCAGCGACGGCATTTCTCATTTTTCAGCTCTCCTGCTTTCAAAAAATACCTGTCTCTATAGTGGCGCCCGAACAAAAAGGTGGTTGATGAAGAATCTCCACCACCAGGATTTGGCGATCTGGTCCCCTAATCCCCAGTCGCCCTTTAAAAGGGGGAGTATGTAAGGTATTTCTCTCGTCTTCTTGGCATGCCATCGTGGTGTAGTGGTCAGCACGCTCGACGCGTATTCGAGAGGTCCGGGGCTCGAGTCCCGACGAGGGCAGTGCTCATTTTTCACATCTCCAGATTTAAATAACCTAATGTCTCTACATAGGTATTGAGTTCTCTAGTGTTTAACAAATGAAAGGCGTATAATGGGTGTTAAATAAGTTTTTCTCTAACAATAATTTAGCGCAATAGTTGTAGTTTTCTCAAATATGACTTATATTTGTATTTTTAATAAAATAATAAGCCATCAAACCTGCGCCACTGAAAATTATTTAAATGACCAATATTTCGGATGAAGAAGTTAGAAAATTAGTGTTTGATTGCCTAATATTTCTATTCCCTTAAAAGTGTGCATATCTAGAAAAAAATATTCTGTGCATATATATAAACAAAAAACCTGCTATGGTATTTTATTTGTGGGGCTGAAATTTATAAATTGTTAGTAAGCGAAAGTTACTGCTTTTTGATAAGATTCGAGTGTTGAAAATTCTTTTTCAGATAGAATTTATGTTTTAGAAGAAAGTTTTTTTTTTTAGAAATAAAATGTTTTCCATTCCGAAATTGTTTCGACTGAAGAGTTCCCATAGTATTAACTTGCCACGGTATGGAAACTAATTATATAGCAAGAGTTTAAAGCGATCAGAATTTGCTCCGGAAAATATAAGCTTCGGTAGACATAAATAAATTTCTAGCAAGTAATAATTCATAGCTAGAATAAAATTTTGAACAAGCTGATGGTTGATGTAAATGATATGCAGGAATAAATTTCGCTTCAGTAACATTTTCTGATGAAAGAAGGAATATTTATGTGCTAGCAACACGGCGAAGAGAAATATGGCAGTTCTCTTGTACAGTATTTTGAGAAGAAAAAAGAAACTTCGAGAGACATACTTCCTCGAAATGAGAATATAAATTTCAGATTAATAATATTTCAACGCTAAAACCAAAACCTGAGTAGCAGCAACTTGGTGAGCGGTGAAATAAATTTTCTTCTCATAATGAAAGTTAAATTTAAAAAACTGCATTTCAGTTTTCAAGAATGAAATAGAATCTCAAGAAATTTATAAAATAACATTTTACACTCCAAGAATAAAATAACACCAAAATCAAATTTAAAAACTTGAAATTATTAAGATGAAATGAAAAGAATTCCCTGGGTTTCTTAATATTGAAACAGATATTTTAAAAAATTGCATTCATCTGACCTACTGAAATGAATTTAGTAATAAATGCAAAAGGTATTGCATGAGTGCGCTAGAGTTAATAAAATGCTATTGTGTTAGAGGTACTAAAGTAAAAAGAATCAGTGTAAGATGAATTAGTGATGGCAAAGAAAGCTGATGGTGGGCGATGTTTTCGTAGAGGACCTTGTAAGGAAAACTGGTCCGTATTCACATTAGACATGGGAAAAATAATAAAACGTCTATATATCTAGCCTATTATCAATATTTAGTGACCACTCGATCGGTGTGGAGGTAATTGAATGGCAATATTGTAATTGCAGTGTCATTCATGGCGTAAACCGCCCAACGTTATGTAATTTTTTTCAGTGTTTCTAAACAGAATCAGTTCCTACTACACCATTTTCTGGGTCGTAGACAATCAGTCAACAAAACGTTACATATTTAGTTTTTATTTTTTTAAATGAAAATAGGTAAGTAAGGCAGAAGTATAATGCGAGATAACATTTTCTGAAGTCAGTGAAGTACGTCATAGTTACGTTAGTTAATTAAAGCAAAGCGCGTGATTATTGTCTTCCTAAAAAGAAAGATGCTTCTGTGAAATTTCTCAGACAAAAAATGGCTCGTATTTTCATTCAACGCAAGAAAAACTATGAAATCCACATGCATGCAGTCCGTTAGTGTTCGGCAAACTTTAAGTGTTTGGCGGCTTTCGTATATTTACTTTAAAAAGCGTATAGTCTGAAAGTCTACCTTTTTCGTGTATTTCATTAATAAAGACAATCCGCCATTCAAAAGTTATTTAATCTGTAGTGGCTCTGAAATATGCTGTAAATGATTTTCTATTCATATTCTATTTAGCCATCACTTTTATGAAAAACGTATGCTCTTATAATAATTGCAAATTTGGAAAAAAGGCAATTTTTTTCCAATGGCCGAATATTTATTTTGGAGCAATGTGCCGGAAATGGCTCAATCCATGGATTTTTAGCCATCTCATAACCGAGAATTGTAGGGTCTCACAAAGGGTAGAGCGATATTCTAACCGACAGAAAAGATAAACGCAAAACATCCAAGCTTTACACGGGGTTAGCAGTCAACCTCCTCTAACCATTATACTAACCAGAGCAACAACTAAGCAAAACTCAACTTGAAAATTTTAATTTTATTAGTTTCGCATAAAATCTCTATGAAATTCTATTCACCACTGCATTTTTATGCACATTTCAGGCCTAAAAAAATCCTAAAATTAAAAGAAAATTTTATACAAATTATCTAATTAAATATTTAATTTAACTAAGGTTGCTTATTATTTCTCATTCAGCTGAGGATTTTTCTGATTCTCCCACTCGAAATGTTGAAGAAGTTTGCCTTTTGAAGAAGACAGCTAATTCAAAATTCCGCTTATCTTTGAAGTAGAGGAAGAAGAAAAACATCTTACATTCTATCAGTTTCTTTCTTCAGTCTCTTTTAAGTCATAAATTTATACACGGGCATTTGTATTTCATTGCAGCTTGTATGTAAATCTTTTTAGCAGTCCAGATATAGTGATTCATTCTCTATAAAAAGCAAATAGTAAATTTGTCCCCTTCTTCAAAATTATACCGGAAGGCAAAAGGAAAACTTATTTTGAATTATAGAAAATTTAGACCAAAATAAAATATTTCTTCGGAAACTGCAAATTCAATAATATAAACTGAAATATCAATTTTAGTGCTTAACATTCTAAATGGTACAACCTCTTCCAAATGGCATCTTCGTGTTTTTCAAGCAAATTTCACGTACACAATATAGTTAAATCAAATACTGTATTCCAAGTCAGAAAAACCGATAACCTCTTTTACCTTTATATAATTTGCTAATAAGGTTTTTTAACCGCAGAGTAGAAATTAGAACCCTTTTAGACCTTTTGGAACATTTGTACGTAGTACAACATTTCCAATTATTTCAAAAGAACATCAGATGCAGAGAAAATGGATATATTGCAAAAATAACTTTATTTACAAAGCATTTTGTGCGGGATTGCAGTTGCTTTCTAAACACATGGAAAACTGCCTGTTCCAATTCATGGTAACACATTTGGTGTTATGCGCATAATTATACTATTTAGAATACGCTCTTCTAAAATGACCGTGTTATGTATCTCTTTCTGGTACATCATGATTTTTGACTTTTCTCACAAATAAAAGTCAAATGTATTGAGAACTGGAAATACGTTAGGTGTTATGCGCATAATTATATTTAGAATATGCTCTTTTAAAATGACCGTGTTATGTATCTCTTTCTGGTACATCATGCTCTTTGACTTTTCTCACAAATAAAAGTCAAATGTGTTGAGAACTGAAAATTTGGAAGTCTCTCCTCTTTTAATGTTAATGAAGTGTTAATTTTTCCATATAATGCCAAGTATTCAAATGCTATGTATTTAAATATTACCATAATTTTAAAGACTGTTTCGTGCTATTCATCACATTTATCTGTTAGCTACTAAACAAATCATCTGCCTTTAATAAGTGTTGTTTTTTCCGTACAGGTCTTTAAAAAATTTACTTTTTCTTTCTCTGCTTCGTATTATTCATCAGATATATCTCAGCGATATATCAAAATCACGGATCTTTAATACGTGTTATTTTTTTTTGTTCAGAGGTTTTTAAAAAAGTGGTATTTTATATTCCTGCTTCGTATTATTCACCAGTTACATGTTAGCGACACGTCAAAAATCACTTGTACTTAATAAGTGTTACTTTCTTACAGAAGTCGCTAACAAATTTACTTTCTACATTCTTTTCACTTTTCTTCGAGGTCTTAGCAAATGAATTGAAAGTAAGTGTTATACTCTGAAAATACACATCTATTAATACATACACCTGGATAATAATTTTATATAACATCCTTAAGGCCTGCAAAATTTTCATCCATATTTACACATTTATTAGTCACTTTAATTCACATCAGTTATTAAATTATTACATTATTTAATCTGGGCTAAGAAATACTCTTCTGAATTAATTATATTCTGAATGGAAATTTTCAGCCTAAAGACATTTTAGCGTTTTACGTACTTATGTGGTTTACGACTAACTTCTAAATAATATTTAAAAGAAAAATATTTTAAATATTTAAGAAACTGCTACAGTGATAAAAGTTGTAATGATTACTGAATACTGAATAATATGTTATAGAAAACTGTATATGTATCTTTTATATATATTATATAATGTATAATATATTACATTATGAAATACTGAATAATCGGAAGATATTGTTCGATACTTCCATATCTCTAATTACGGATACCATTTTATATAATTTTAATCATTAATAAAAGCGAAAATGTTGTCACAACTTGAATAACTTTTAAAAGATTTTTTAACATCAATTAATTAAAACTAAGATTAATTTGAAAAGTGAGAAAAGTAACGAATGCGTGTAAATTTTTTATAAAATTATAATAATATCTAATTATTGAGTAATTTCTGATGTTCTGTAGTATGATCAAAGAACTTATTCTAAACCGAATATTAAAAATATGCGTAAAGCATTCAAACTAAAATGAGCCTTCAGAATGACGATAAAAAATAAAAGCTGAATGAAGATATAATTAAGAAGACAAGTCGTAATTTATTTTACCGTATGTCAATATCCGCTGTCGCGGAAACCACAAATATGAATTCCCCCCCCCAAGCATATCATTAGTCCTTTATCTTTAGCGTCGATAAATGTTGCTGGAGTTATAAAGAAAACTAACAAGATAATTGCGGAAATCCAAGCTTTATTGCCCGAATTTATTAAAGATTTTCGTGCAACAAGTATTGAGTTACACGGAAAAGAACAGATAATTACACTTTTAAAAATGCTGAATATTTTCTATGCTACATAGTTTCAACTTACCATATTTTCCTTGTTGAAAAGGATAACATGATTCTTTTATAAAATTTACCGTACCGCGAAAGTAAGAAAGCCTGATTATAAACCAAACCTAAAAAGCAGTATTTTAAATATCTAACGAGTTGTTTACAATTTTACGAAGTCTGTTCAAGGGAATTAATAATAAGACACAAAAATGAAATAAAACTTTTTCTTGTTTTGAGTAAATGTTTTCCTTGCGATAATAATTACAATTTTTTAGTTATACAACTTCAGTGTCTTTTGTAGTTGTGACCCAAAGTAAACTCTAGTATAATTCGTTCTTGAATACTTTTTTTTCTAATTGAATGAATTATTTGCACATTTTTGCAAACTAAATCTAGCATATTCATTTTTGAATATTTTTTAAGCTGAGTACATTCTATGCATATTTTTACGCAAATTACTATGTCTAATCATTTTCACCAATCATCGTTTTCTGCTGCTTAAATATTCAAATATCAAGTTACTGCTATTGAAATACATTGCCGCTCTATTCGGTATAATGATTAGTGCTCCTGGCTGCTGCATCGTTGGGCTCAAGTTTGAATCCCGCAGAAAGCACGGATGTTTGCAAGTGTATAGTGTTTTTGTAGCATGAAAATGTAGAGTCATTAGGTTATATCGATGGTGGAACGTGAAAGATGCGCAGTGCCCTTGCCGGGACTCGAATTCTGGACCTCTCGAATACGCGCCGAGTATGCTTCCAATTTGACAACGAAAGCATGGGGAAAGGAGGAAGAAAATACCTTATAAGGAAACTCAAAATACACAGCAAGCCGAAAGTTCTCTTGTGTGATTTTGTGGTGAGAGACCGTGGGATTTGTCCTTCCGAGCCGTTCTCTATAAAAATTACAGGGAAGACTACCTGTAGGGTCAGTGTTGAAATTCTGGTGTCCGTCCACGTCTACCTGTACTTGTCGAAATAAGCTTTCAAGTGAATGGGATAAATATAGCCGCAAATATTTCCAGCAGCTACTCATTCTGAGGTTTTAGTTCTTGAGTTATTAACCCCGGCTTATTGTAATGTGAAATTATTACATAACTATTTTGCTTGGCTGCACTGTATAAAATCTAGATTTAATGACTTTGATGATTTGATTCCTTATGATTTAATGAACCAGAAAAATAAAAAGGAACTGCGAAGTGAATAATAAATAAGATCCAAACATCCAATAAAGCTTTCGAAACCATGCTCTTCTCCTTATCAAGTTGTAATAATAATTGTAAATGCATTATAATTACAGATTTACAATCATTCATCCTCATGGCTTCTCGATCTTATATCTTCATGACCTCTGTGGAGGGCACTGATCATATATCAGGGCACCCGGCAGAGATAGAAAGAATAAAATAGTTAAATATTCATAATTTTACCTTTAGTTCCTTAAAAGTGTACTGGATATCCTCTGCTAATCATATATTAAGCCAGTGGTCTCAAATTCGCGGGCCGCGAATATGTTTTAATTATATATTTGTTGCAGATACGGCGTTTATAGTTTTAGAGACATAAAGATATGGACTGAACTTATGTAAGCGTCTGCTACTGAAGAGGAAAAGACAGAAGGAATAGATTGGGGCTTTGTTTTTGTTGCTGTGTAAGGTATTTTCTCCCTTCTTCTAGCTTACCTTCGTGGTGTAACGGTAGCACATTCAGCACGTAATCGAGAGGTCCGGGTTCGGGTCCCGGCAGAGATATTGCTCATTTTTCACATCTCCTTCTTCCAAAGAACCTAATGACTCTACAGCTGTACACTGATACGTCAGGACAAGTGACTAGGGAAATGTGGGAGAATTTTGCACGTTGGTATAGTTAGTATATTTAGTTTATCAGCTAGCAACTTATGCCCCTTTAGTATTCTGCAACTTCCGGTTTTCTAGTTAAGTAAGTTATTTAGTAGTTAATGAAACCTACTGGAATGACCTGAAATAAATGTCAGTCAAAAATTTAATATTTAGTTAATGACTCTACAGCTGTACACTGATACGTCAGGACAAGTGACTAGGGAAATGTGGGAGAATTTTGCACGTTGGTATAGTTAGTGTATTTAGTTTATCAGCTAGCAACTTATGCCTCTTTAGTATTCTGCAACTTCCAGTTTTCTAGTTAAGTAAGTTATTTAGTAGTTAATGAAACCTACTGGAATGACCTGAAATAAATGTCAGTCAAAAATTTAACATTTAGTTATCAATGCGTTTGAATTATAAACCAACAGAATTTCTCTTTCTCCTTTGGACTTCAGACTGAAAATAAATATAAGTCTGAATTATTTTCTTGTGTTGTTATTATTTTTATTGTTTATGCATGTTTTGATAAATATTCGGTAAGCGAAATGGAAAATGTATTAACTTATTTTTGTTTTGTTTGGCTTTTCTTTGTTAAAGATTGCTTTTAAGTTTTGTCAAAATGTTTGTTCTGTTCCGTCAACTGCTTGCAAATCGAGCATTTGGCCAGCATGCAATTTCAGTTTGATACCACTGTATCCATTTTAAACCCAAAATTTGACAATGCTGTTCTAACCCAAAACCCAGAATGTTATAAAAAATATTTATTTTCAACAATTAAATAGCGTTTAACAATTAAATAGCTGACCAATTAGATATCTGCTCAATTAAAATAAAATAAATTTTTAACAATTAAATAGCTGATCAATTACTTTACAACAGAACAAACTGGACAAATAACTCTTGGAATTCACGAGCAAAGAAGTTTGCTACTGAAAATACGAATTTCTAATGCATCGAAAACTTATTTTCTCGCCAAGAGAAACGTATCTCAAACCGGATGTTTTTAGTGTATCTCAAATGGTTCAGGAATAAAATAACTTGCTTTTTAAAACTAATGCAAACAAATAAATTTGAAGCTCATTACTCTGTATATCTGATTACCATACTAGAATTTTCCAAAAATTAAGCGGCTGTAATATGCGCAGTAACAATGACCATTATTAAAATGTGTTAAAACTGTCTACAAATATTACTATTGAACTTACGTAAACATAAATGATTATCTGGACTTCCTTTCTTACCCCATTCTTCATTTAAGCGAATGAAAATCGTTAGTATTAAAACTGCAGGTGTAAGATTAACTCTCGCTCTCCTCATAATACTGACACATTTCCCACTTTTCTTAATGATACGTAGTTATGTTAACCAAACTGTCATCAATCATAAAGCTTTTCATTAGGTATGGTGTTAAACGATTTCCTTTATAAATGAGTTCATTAGAAAGTATGGTTAAGATAACCCTCAAATCCAGCACAGCAATTTCAGTTCAAACGCTGAAGGTTTATATTCAAAGTTTCTTTAATGTTTCGGTTTGTTTGTGCATCGGCTCTTTTCTGTTATAGTCAGCCTTATACAGAACCACATTACAATATTTTAGGCATTTCCTTAGTCAGAAAATTTTATCAACAAAATAAACCCTGTAGTCTATAATTTTGAACTACATTTTTAAGGTGCTTTAATTATATTTGCTACAGTGTCCACAAAGTTTTAATTATTCAGCTGCTTTCACTAGAATATATGATGGTATTTACGTAAGTTTTGTTTTGTTTGTATTTACGTAAGTTACGTATTTACATAAGTTTGAATAAACAGCTTTTTATTTAGTTAGATTATAATAGATCACTTTTTATTTAATTAGATAATCAACAGATCCATATTACGAACTTGGCATTTAATAATTATTTAATAAAAATGAGCTCTAGCTTACCTGAGAAGCAAATTACGATTACCTGAGAAACAAATTAATTAAGGCCATTCACGCCAAAATCTCTAATTATTGGAATTTTAAATAACTGTAAAACTGTCACCTTCTTTACGAATTCACGTCACATAAATTCGCTTAAGTAGATATATAAGTGACACTGTGCAGTTCCGTGTCATCTTTTATTATACCATTTTGCTAAATTCTATAGTCATTCTAAAATATTGTGAAGGTTCGTACCAGTATAACGAGGCCCATAACTTTGAAAATACTCCACTGCTTGCTGTTCTATGGAAGATAAGTCCAAAATTTTAATCACTTTCTCAAAATTCAAACGAAAAATAGAGAAACAGCAGTTAACTTACATCGTTTTTTTTTTAATAAAATCCTAGCCTGACTCAGGGTCGTCTTAACGCATGGGCCAGCTGGGCGCGAGGGCCCCACGAGTATAAAACAGTTTATGTTTCATTTCTGTGAGTGGTAGTCTTAGAGGCTCCATATCACGGGGCCCATAATGTTGCAAAGACATCCCTGGCTCTACTTAATAAAAGATCAGGGATTAAAATCTTGAAAACTGGCCTAGTGAGAATCAGGGGATTGAAAACAAAGGTTACTTATACTACGTGGTTTGCTCTTCTCGACCAAGGTCAACCAGGTCTATTTTTTTATTTATTACGTGCTCCGCCATCTGCACTACACGGAAAGGAAGGAATGCCTCGTGGAGGACTTTTTAATGGATGCTGGCTCGTGCCAAGTTACACATGGGGAAAATCACGAAAACGCCCGAACCCCGGACCAACTACCAGTGTTTAGCGGCTTTTACCGCTCGGCCGCTGGTAAGCCGACCACTATCTATTGAAGAAATAACATTTTGAAGGCCAAGGCCTAAGAAAATTCAGTTTTTTTTTTTTTTTTTTTTTTTTTT